>CM040421.1:21644194-22244194 GCA_022702705.1 Papilionanthe hookeriana x Papilionanthe teres
ATCGTGTTCATCATCATTTCCCCCATTATCTGCTTTAAGCTTAGTGATAAATATTATAGCTTTAAATCATATGTTTGTTGTTATACTTTGATTATTCAGTGTTAAATGACTAGCCTTAATCGAAAGTGCTCTCCAGTTATCGAAAAAGGTAATTAACCAAGAGGCTTACGCCTATGGGAAAAATCAAACCCCATGTCCAAAAATCCTCAGAAAATGAGTGAAATCTTTGAATAGTATCTTATCTATTATTTTATTTGTCTTCTGAAATTTTGACAACAAAGCTCTCTCAGCAAACAATAAAAAAACAGAGAAGTCGAGGGCTTTAGAATTTTTATTAATATTAGCTAATAAACTTATGTAAAAATTAAAAAATTAATTCAAATTTGAATTTTCTAGTACTATATCATTATACGAAAGCATCATATCACAATTCAGCTTATTGTGATAAAAAGGATTAAGGTTTGTTAAAACGGTGCCCATACTAAATGCATCACAACATAAACAAATAGTGGAGAATGGAGAAAATAGTCCAGGTTTCGCTAAGATGTCATGGTAAGTGAAGCAAAGAAGTAAATAAGGATTGAGTACTTATAACACAAATATTAAATTTGTTGGATGAAATTTAGGAAATTTAAAAAGGAAAACCATAACAGTTTGGCACAAAAATTAGATAAAAGTATAAATATTGCTTGTTTGCAAAAAAGATAAATGGAAATGAAAAAATTCATAAATATAAAGAATAATATAAGCTATTGTGTGTTGGAAAGATTAAGAATAGAAATGGGAATAAAATCATAGTGTATGGAGTTTAAAATTAAAATTACTGAGACAAAAAGAGTTGCTGATAGGAGGATCACTGCTATTAGGATAAAGCTCAGTAAATGACCATCAAATCAATCAACAATATTTTGACTTATTACTCCATGTGCATGAAATAAAGTTGGTAATTTTACATAATACAATATCCTTCAAGATTCAAAAACGTAGATATACATTTTCCATAATTTGGCTTTCTAATTCCCTAAACAACATAAATGAGTATGATCTTGCTTGCATTCCATTCATTTAGTAAACAACCTGAATAATCTTGTTCAACCTCAAACCATTCAGTTAATGAATGAGTGAATATGAACAATTATCAAGCTGAACACAATCTCTTTATGAACCTCAAGCTTTTAGAACATCTTAGATATGAGAGAATGCATGTGGGTATAATAGGAGATAAAATTATAATGAGAGAAGCTATAACTAAAATTGTGATAGCTTATGATCTTGCAATAGCCCACAAAAAATTTATGCATAAATGTTACTTAATCACTCTCAAATGTAGAGCTACTAAATTACAAACAATCTCTTTATATATTAAAAAAAAAATCCATTACTAAGCAAAATGTAAGAGTTATAGAAGCAAATAAAAAGAGTATATAAAACAATCAAAAGAAAGATTTGCTCTAGAAAACCTATGAGATATAACAGGTAAGAATTTGTTAAAACATCAAATAAGGATGTTAATAAATGAAAGCAAAAAAATTATCTACTTAGGCTAAATCTCTAGTAAGATATGATGGCTAGTTTATGATGGCTAGTTCTATTAAGCAAATAAGCAGAAAGTTGAGAAAATTCTACAAAATGATTTTGTATTAGATAGAATACTTGGAGGTAGATGAGATATAGAACTTTACACAGTCCTAACCCATTCAAATTTTGGATCGGGATCTGAGTTGACCTGCTGACCTGAAATTGAACCAAAACTAGCCCGTTAACCCGAGCTTGACCACAAATTTAACCCAAATAGTTGTTATGTCTTATGTCAAACAAGTTATATGAGTCAAGTTCAGGTCAACAGGTTGAAGACAAGTTGGATTCGGGTTAACCTCTCTAACCCGTTTAATATCAGGTCAAGCTATTTCAAGTTGGATCAATTTTGGGTCTGACCCGAACTTGACCTGCGAACTCGAATTGACACCCATACTTATAAAATTGGTCATTAAATTAAAAAAGGCTAAAGCAAGAGATAACAAATCTAACTTGAAAAAAATCAAAGAAAGATGAAAATGTTTTATTAAGAAAGAAATTTTGGAATAGCATAATGAACAAAAAATGAGCTCAATATAAAGTAGTGCGAGAAAATAATGTGGAGATTGCTCTAAAAAATATGTATAAAGATAAAAATTTTGATCCATATGACATGTTATTGATATTTTAAAATTATATGAGAATGTTGAAATACTTTGGTTGGCATCTTATCAACAAAAATTTGAAGATTAAAAACATGCTAAATCATTGGAAAACGTTTTGTACCAACATTAAAAATAAAGGGATGATCAATTTTAAAATATTTTAAAAAAAAATAAACTTATCAATCGTGCAATGAAGTTATGGAGAGAGAAATGAACCAGACTTTAAAATTATATTCATTTCAGATAATCAATTTGGCTATATTCAAAATAATTTATTATGGAAGTGATTACTGCATCAAGAAAATAATGAAAAAGTATAAAGCATCAAGAAAGGATCATCATATGAATTTTATAAATTTGAGATGCCATATGATCCGATAATATCATGGGAATGGATTTGATGTACACTAAAATTAAAAGTTGTGTAACAATGATATATTGAAATTATTAAATATATGCATAATATGGCATCGTTTAGTATTAACAACAGTTATAAAGCGACCAATGATGCATTAATTACAATAGGATTACATCAAGAATCAATAATGAGTCCATAACTTTATAATAGTTATGGAGAAGCTCAAAAAGTATTTTCAAAATGAAGTATCTTGGTATAATCTTGTCTAAATGACATACTTCTAATTGGCGGGATATCTACTAAAATAAGTAAGAATTAAACAAGAAAATGTAATAATAGATTTAAAATTAATAAAAAAAATATTCAACATATGATGTATAAATTTAAAGTGTCTAATATAATAGTAATCATTTAAAAGATGATGTATGTCTAGATTTGATAGATTTAAGTATTTTGTGTCTACAATGATTCAAATATTTCTAAAGCGAACGAGATAGATTCCCGTGATCTCCGCATGTGTAGGATTGGGATCGGGATGAAATCCCATCCTGTGGAAATTTAGTCGCACAATTTCCCCGCTTGTTGGTTGCTGCTAGCACTTATGTGCCCCATTTTATATTATTTGAAATAGAATTAGGATTATTTGCTTGGTAACATTTTAAATAAACTTTTGCCTTGATTTATGTTATTTAGAGATTGTTTCTTTGGTTTCAACCCTAGATGAGTGTTGTGTCCATTTCCTCATGCACTTGGCGTGCCTATAGCTTGTCTGGAACTAAGTGATGGATCTCCCTTGGTGTCCGTGCCTGTTGACGTCACCGATTGGCTGCCTTCTCTACTGTCTTTCCTCCTAGAGAGCAGCCAACGTTATCCTTTTGTCCTCCAAACCTCACAAACTTCACATATTCTCTTCCTTGAGACTTTTTACAGCATCTCACCACTAAATTTAATCCACAAACATCTTCTATAAACCCTTAAGTGGTGTTGGTGTCACATACTCACCATCAAGAAGGTGAATCCTTTCTATAGAATTGTGAGGGCATCTCTTTAGTTCCATGGTGAATTAGATGATAATCTCATTAAATAATTGTATCCCTCATCCAGATGAAGATCTTCAGTTCCAAATCAATGTAATTATGGCTCCATGGGTGATTGACGTGAATTTTTTGGAAAAAGTGAAAAGACAGCACTAGTCAACAAACATGTAACTGCATGTCAGGGTTTGGTCAATTTTTATGTGAATTTGAATTTTCATGAGAGGGCAACACCACAATATTCATCATTAATAAGCCTTCAGAAGTTTATTAGGGGTAATTCAATTGTTCTCCAGGTCCAAATCTAAATTATATGTTTTTCATAATTCTAGAACATTTTGGTAATTCTAGAAAAAAATCAAAGAGTTTTTTCCTAAAATTACACAATCAAGACAAATTTGTAAGCTAATATAACTAGATACTTTGTGTAAACTGTCACCGAATCAACTGGTAGGTTTGGTAAAGTCATAATGAGGCCGTGACGCACCAAATCTAAATGGACAATGAGGTTAAATTTGTCAGTACTTTGACTGTAAACTTTATAGAATTTTAGGAAATCACTGACCGAAATAAGATATGTATGCTTCCTTGAGAAAAATTCCCAGGATCATTTAAGAATTATTTAGCAAGACCAGCGATGAAAGTGTGTAAAAATGCAGAAGGATGTAAGTGCTTAGGATAGAGAGTTCAAAAAGAAGCATTTTAACAATTTTGAGCCAATTTAACTCCATTTTTATTCCAACTTTGTTGGGAGAAAGATGTGTCCTCAACTTCCGTATAAAAAACAATCTCAATTTCATTTAAACAATGATCATAAAAAACACAAAAGAAATCATGAAACTTTTTGAATAATTACTGTTCATTTCACCTCAAGATTTAATGAACTAAAAATCCTTTTTTATGTAGCTCACTAAGAATGATCATCTTGTTTACATCAGTGCTGTCCAGTTTTCATTTCGACAACACATTCATAATGACACAGGATACAAAGTAACATTCTCATTAACATATGGATTTTACTGAAAGTTTTATTGCCGCTTATGCATCACTAAACAAAAGAGGGTAAATGAAAGTAGACGGATCAACCAACCACATCAATAAGGTCATGTTTGCTTTGTAAAAAAGCACCAAGGTTAAATATGACTTCCATTTTGTCATAAAATTTATGCACAAAAAGCATGTAAAGTACCAAGATAAAGCGAAAAACTCCCTACTACAACACCAAATTCTCATATAGCAAGCACCATGACCTTTAGTTATGCAAGAAGGCATAATGCATAAGCAAGAATTCGGTGGCTTTACATGCGTAAAAAACTTTGAAAAAGGGTTGAGACTATTGTTGGAGCTGAGGCTAGAATCTAGCAAGGCTTCTTCAGCCTTTTTGGACCCAAGCTTCAAATGCTCTTTCTGAACCCTCCCCTTCCACCTTTGAGAAGAACGAAATCAAGCCTCCAGAGCAGCAATGGAATGTGCATGTGTATTGAAGAACAAGCCAGAGAAGCTAAAAGTGAGACTTTGTTTATATAATCTTTTACGACATGGAGAGACATTGCACACGAATGACAGCTGGCCCCCTCATAGCCTGTGACAGAAAGATTTTGCACGTGAATGGTAGCTGACCATCTTATAGCCACTCCGACTCGCATCAACATGATCTCTCTCTCAAGACTAAAGATGGATTTAACTAGACGACTCACAGGCTTGCTTTTTTGTGAAATCATGAAGCTTACAATAAGGTCAAAATACATGCACACAACCTCAATACCCCAAAACCTAAAGCATGTGTGTTTGTGTTCGCGCGCACATGTATTTTCTTTTTTTTTTTATAAAAGGTAAATTCATTGATGGAAAAGGAAAGATACAAAAGTTTTAGTGAGTGGGTACTAAGAGCCCACTCACATGGAATACAACTCACTCAAAAAGAGACTTTATACAACTCGTATACCCCAAAAGTTATGAAATACTCCTAATCATGGTTGGTGGATTTACCACTTTCCCTTCCCCTAGATCTAGGGAGGGAGTCCAGCAACAAATTGAGATGTGGGCCCAAAACAATCAAACAGTCATCCTGACAATTCCTGAGTTCTTGCATTCCTTTTTTCTTCTCCTGTATTTATAAACTTGTCATTCATCTGCCAGTGGTTGTCCCCTCAAATCAATTAGTGGATCTTCGATGGAGAGCTCACCCTGGGGGATATGTTGATCCATAAATTGTTGAGTAGTGTCAGCCTGCAGCACACCTTGATCATGGAGCTTCTCCAAGACTTGAGTACCCTCGTGTCTCGCAGTAGGTGGTTCCAAAACACTTCGGCTAGCATCTGCTACAAGCCAATTCTTAATATTTATGATCTGAGGAGGAAATGCCTCAACAGTAGTGATAAATAGTTGTTGAACTAGTTGGTGAGGAATAGCCTGATGAGCCAAATTTTCATTCAATTTTTCTAGAAGATCTTCAGTTTCAGCTATATTTTCCTCCACTTAGATGATGATGTTAGGAACTGCGGAATCCAAATGCACAGGAAGGTTGGATCTCAATTGTGGATGAAGTGTGAAGCATTTAGCAGGGGTGTGCCCAAAGAGTTAACAATGATCACAGTAGTAGGGTCTTTGTTCTGCGACAATTTGCTTCCAATACTCATTGTAGGCAATACCAAGCCATATTTCATCCACATCAAGGAAGGTGATATCTCTTTCACAAGAATCCTTGCAACCAAGAGCCTGGATAGGTTGAAGGTGGGTATGTCCAATTTCATTGGTCTCCCTATTGCAGCTCCAATAAAATAGAGGACTTGGTGATTAAAATAGTGCAACTTTAGGCCAGGTAGTTTATACCAGATTGAAACTATAAGGGTTTCTTGGCTAGAATCACGTTCAAGAGACCACTTGAGCAATTTCATATATTTCTCATCAATTGTCATGAACTTCTCGAAAAAAATTCTGACATAGTCCTCTACTCTAGATAATTGTATCATCACATATCTCTCATCAAAGAGACCAACCTTCCAATCTCCCAATAGTTTGAGATCTTCAAAATTCTTTATATATATATATATATATATATAACAAAAACAATATATATATATATGCATACATTCATACATACATATGTGCACGCGTGTGCTTTAACGGTAATGGGATTACCATAAACCTAACCCCTCTGGTTTAGCTTGCTTCACATTAAAATATGTCAACTACTATAAATTACTGATTATCAATGTTATTACTTCATGCTTGTCCGAGGAATAATACAGGTAAATCTAATCTCTAGGCCTCCTAAAAAAATGCTAGGGAAATTAACATTTCAAAACTTGAGAAATCAGGCAAAACTCAATTCAAATAAAATCATCAAAAACAACAAGCAGCATTCATTATCTATCGTAGGATGTAATTTAAAGAAAAATGCAATATAATATGCATCCCCATGAAATTTGTCACAGAAAAGAAAAACGGGGACTACTATGTCATAGTAATGATGAAAAAGAAAGATTTTCCCATCAAAAGCCATATCACAATCTTCTAGTGCTATGTCATGGGTTATTTTGACTAACGCGCCAGCGTACGAGTAGGATGGCATTGAATTATTTGGACAGCCCATCATTTTATTCAGTACAGGGATGGGATATCGAACTACTGCAATATTATCTCAAACAGTGAATGAAGCAATAGACAGAAAAAAAAAAAAGGCCAACTTAATGCAAAATGATCCCACCAACAGTGTCTAGGTTGATAGATGCCATATCCCTAAATTTGAAAGGAGGATATTTCTACAACACAAAACCATGATCTCAAATTAAAAATTAAGATTAAATGCTGCAACAACTCAAAACTCATTATTTACAAATAACAATCTAAACAACCGAACTTACCCACTTAACTTATGCAAAACAAAATCAAGAAAAAAAAAATTAAAGTTGAACTCGAGTAACCCATGCAACTACTGATGTGCTTGTAACATAAAACACTTTCCAGTAATTCATGCAATTATTGGTATGCTTGTAAATTAAATTCAACTAGCCCGAAAATTTTGAAATACCCGATCGGCAAACAAACTCTCTTTTTTTATGGTTTTGAAAAGAGCTAGTTGAAACTCTTCCTGCAATAAAAGAAAAGAAAAAAAAACTAGATTTTAGCCATGATAGGATTAAGAAAATAACATTGCAAGGACACATTAATTAAAGATAACGTTGCTCCCTATATATTATTGAATGTCCTATATCTAAAAAAAATAAGCCAGTTAAACAGTACGAATAAAACGGCATTAAATTGAATATGCATTTCATTTTATTTATTTGAGCCACTATAATTTAATTATTTAAAAAAAGTTAATTAACATAGTTCCACAATGCATTAGGATGAATATTTTGAATTAAAGAAGGATTATTACCTTGTTGATCAATCCATCATCAATAACAGCACTGCTAATTTTTTTAAAGAGCTCATAAAGTGCTTCTATTTCGCTCACACTGACTGCAGAAAACACAAGGAAAAAAAATTAGGGTCAGATATATTGCCCGTAGGCTTTATTCAATACTTGTAACCACTTGAAAAGAAAGAGATGGTGTTTTTTCTTCATAATTAATCTATATTATTTCATTGGTAAATTAGAATATGGATGCTTGCTACGCAACATACACACTGTCTCTCTCGCTAAAATCTCAGGATCTTGTAAGCCCTTAGACTGCTTTTGCAAATCAAGATCACAGCACTGCAATAGCACAGCAAGAAAGTGCTTGAACCCCTCTAAGCAGTGCAACATGATATCCTCTCATCAACAATTTCCATACCTGCAGACAACAAAAAATAAATAAACACGCCTCAAATTCCTCTATATAACATTAAAATTTATGCAGAAATTGCCTTGTTTCTTGCTACCCTTGTTTGCTGAATCTAAATTTGTTCTTCAGCGATACCAGCTCCTTACTATCAATTATGATTCAAGCAACAATGAGAGAGAGGAGAGAAAGATAGATCCAAAGAAAGAAGCCTTGTGAGCTTCTTATATTTCAGAATAAAGTAAAAGACTGATGAGACAAGATTGCATAAATACCTCAACCTATGTCCTGTTGATATGTTTATGGTAATGGTTAGTCCTGTTGATATGTTTATGGTAATGGTTAGTCCTGTTGATATGTTTATGGTAATGGTTAGTAGTACTTAAAATATATAAGAAATTTTATATAGAAAATCTTGGTGAAGCACGTTGTGGAATGGACAAATCTGATTGGCTGATAGTTGTCTAGAAATCGGGCAACTTCTAGTGCCAATTAAGAGTGACTTTAAGGGGACGAATTCTAAAGGTGAATTCATCTACCAGGAACCTTAATTGAGTTTTAACTCTTGATTGTCCAGCGCGTACTACTGAACGAGTAGTCAAGATCTTCATGAGAAGTGAGTTGGCGACTCCAATGTGTAGAGCTCTGGAGAAAATTAGAACCTTATCTGGGTGACTTAATGAGAAGTGACTTTAGGTGAATTATAATTTGGGCAACTTTAACTTGGCAAGTATCAAGTTATTTAAGACCGGTGGCTTGTTAAACCCTGTTCAAGTTCATAAAGAAGCTTCCATGATTCTCTGGTCTATTTTTAAGAAGTTGAAAAGAAAAAGAGAACGAATCTTCAAACTCTAACTTAGCTTTAAAATTTCTATTTAAGCTCCAGCAGAGGCCAAACGGCAAGAATTATTAAGCAAGAAATAGATCTCAAAGTCTTGGCAAGCAGAGAATAGGGTTTAACAGCAACAAGGAAAAGCTTGAAGTATTGAGTAGTCACCCTACCATTTTGTTTGATGGCTAGATAAATGCAAAAAAAGATCGATGGAATGAAAACCAAAATCATCTTGATGAAGAAACATATTGAATCTTCTCAATCAAACCAGATCCTAATGTGTAGAAAGTTTATTTTATGTCATTTGATTTCTCAAGATACTAGTTCGAATCCAACAGCCCGTTTTTTGTTTGTAGGATTTGAGATGCCTTTGCAAGATGAGTTTGGAAATGTGACTGCTTCTTCAAAAATACCTTAAGAGAATAGACCATTTAGATGTGCTAACACAAAATAAACTAATGAAAACTTCATTTTTAAATGTTTCCATTTCTTCATTCATGTAATTTGTCGTAATCTTTTTAACTTATTAAGAATATAACTTCTTAACTAGTTGCTTCTAACTACTATAAAATTAACTTTTAAGTTTAGATCTTACTTTGTTGTTCTATTATTTTTGTCATTGGCCATAGTGCATGAATTTGCTCATTATTTGAAGTTATCTGCTTTATGATAAAGTCGGTCCTTGCTAATGTTTGACTAGATCAAAGGATAATACATCATTTAACTTCTCAAAATGATAAAAATTATCTTCAATTAATAATAAAAAAATATCATTTATGGATTTTTTATTTAAGGCTTGAAGTGACATAGTGGCCCATGGATGTGACTAAAATGATTCAAGAATTTGAGATGTTTCTATAAATAGAGTCTGCATCACTAAAGAAATTCTTTTCTCAACATTTATGTTCGCATCTTCTCTTTGACAGCAAGTGGTTGCATTAATCAAGAGTTATGATGCCATTGTAAGGGCGGATTTAAAGTTTACTTCATTTATAACTAGGCGCAATATAAAGATCATCGAGAAGGGGTATATTTAAATATGATAAAGACTACACAGTTAGAGATACAGAGGCAAATGAGTATTCCAACTTGCATTATGATGATAAGTTGTACTTGTATCATGATTAGTCTCACCTCGGACTATCGAGTTCATGTATGCATGGAGATTACGGATATCCTTAATTTCTATGGTTTGATCCTAACAAATATTATGTTGAATTCCATTGCTAGCATATTCTCCTTCATGCCTTTCTTTGGGAGCATGAGGCAATGTATATGTTCACCATAATTTTTATGCATTTTATTTTCTTCCAATTATACCAAGATTCTTAGCCAAGAGAACTAAATGAATGTTTTGAAAGTGATTTTTTTGTTCATGAAACCAGTCAAGGGATGGCACATTATAACAAAGCAAACAAAACTTTTTGAGGTATAAGTCATCCCCACATGTGCTCCCTGTGGTCAATAATGACCAATTTTGTAGAGATGAAGAATCATTTATTAGAATGTCGCCAGTATATGGTTGAAAAATGATCATGCAGGCGTTGAAGCTGCAATTGAAAAGTTGAGAACGTTCACTTTACATTAAACATTTTTTTCTTTCTGAAATTTAAATTCTTGTGAATCTTATCTATTTTGTAGGAAGGGTCATTCCTGCAAGAACCCTTAAAACGTTTTATACCTGATATTAACCAGTATGGGAGACATGACCCTACTATGGGTGATTTATTTGATGAACCCAATGATAGAAAAGATTCCCTCAAAAGAGAAATCTTTGAAGGGGAAGGGGAGTTGAAGCAAGATAGTTTCACAAAAAATTGCTATTGCTTGCATATGATGAAGTCGATCAAGAGATGGCAGATTATCAAAAGGCTGGCAAAAGTTTTTGAAGTATAACTCATCCCAACATGCACTCCTTGTGGTCGATAATGGCCAATTTTGTAGAGATTAAAAATCATGTATTAGAATGTCGCCGGAACGTGGTTGAAAAAATGATCAAGCTGGGATTGAAGCTGCAATTGAAAGGTTGGAGTACATTCGCTTAACATTAAGCATTTTTTTTCTTTTTGAAATTTGAATTCTTGTGAGTCTTATTTATTTTGTAGAAGGGATAATTCCTACAAGTACCAATAAAACTGTTGATACTTGATATTAACCAGTGTATGAGATGACTCTTTTGATGAATCCAATGATGGGAGATACTCGCTCCAAAGAGAGATCTTTGAAGAGAAAGTAGAGTCGAAGCAAGACTGTCGAACAGAAAGTTGCTATTGCTTGCATATGATGTTGTCCCAAGTAATCCTATTATGTTTGTGACTTACAACTATTCCTCATGTTGTACCCCTTGCCTTTGGAAGAAGGCTATCGAGCTGAGCACAACAGAGTGATGAAAACAACACCTTTTCTACAGTTCATATTGTTTTACATGAGGTTGCGGTGACAGAAAACTGAGTGAACAAGAACAATGTCCAACATGAATGGTCCTAAGAGGAAATGCAAGGAACATTTTGTTCATTCTCCCTATAAATTTCAATATAGTTATTCTAAAGGCGAGAAGAGATTTGCATTCTGTCAGAAAAAAAAAATTAAGGAATGCAAATTCACTATAACATTAGACGCTCTATTATCGAGATTTGAGTTGATGGAAGCTACTTACGATCTCAGCCCTACAATTTAGTCAAGTTTGCTTCACAAGCATCTTGTTGAACTCAATGTTGGTGATCTTCATAGGGAAAAAATACAAGAACACGCATAGGGCTGGCAAGTAAGCTTTTTGATGGATGGGTGCCGTAGGAAATTGTTTTACAAGCACCACACAGAAATCAAAGCAGTTCAGCATCTTGAAAATTAAAGTTAAAAAATTGATCAAATCCATTGAGGATGAGAAAGTTGGAAGTAAATATGCTGAGAGGGTGTCTCTGGTATTAAATGACAACTTCATTGAGAAAAAAACATTTCTTGCAATCATTATTCTCCAATGAAATAAGGTTCCATAAGACCTATAAAAAATTTAATTAATTCCATTGAGGATGAAAAAGTAGGATGTTAAAATCCTACGATGGTGCCTCAGGAGTTAAATAACAACTTAGAAAAAAGCATCTCTTGTGATCATTATTATCCAAGGAAATAAGGCTCAACAACATCTTAGATTGTTCAACGGGATCGGCAATTTCAAATTGAAAGATTTTTGAATTGCCTGCTGTGATGAATAGTTTGAAATCTCAATCATTAGCTTAAGTTAAAAACATCCAGGAAGTGGAATGAATTTTTCAAGGAGAAGTATGGTCAAGCTTGACAATAAAGAGAAGAGTCAAAGAGTCAGAAAGAGTCCACCATTAGCAATATCATAATGTAGTATAATAAATTCATCCATTCAAAGGAATTTCAAATCAAGTGTTCTAACAAATATAAGTGAGGCATGAAAAGTTTTTGGTGAAGATAGAATGACAATGGTTAATTCTATGATACTTTAAGAAATTATGATTATTTGTTTATCATCTATGTGATAATAAAAACGATGAAGATCAAAGTAGAAATACTAATTAAGATAAGGGATGATCGAGTTTGTTCTTCTGCTTCTGCCACATTTAAATTATTTCTCTTGCAAAGAAAACCCTATTTCAGTGGACCCAGCTATAAATCTTAAACCTCTAAAAATGAATTACTCAAACTATGTTATTTTATAAAGCAAAATATTAGATCAATTCTATTTTAAAATTTGAAGATATGTAGTGTATATTTGAATGTTGATCGAAGTCTTGCCCGGTCATTTATCTTCATGCATCTTTATTGAACAAATTAACGCCTCAAATGGGCCTCACCTTATAACAAAGCATATTTTTCGAAGGATAACCATCTCCAAGACTCAACACCCAAAACGGATATCTCACTCTATCTCATTGCAAATCTTCTCACAAAAAAGGGTTCAAGTCTAAGATATTAACTTTTAGAATATTAGATATTAAAAATTTGATGACCCCCTTGATTATGTGGTTTGAAAGAAATATAAATTTTTAAATGGCATTAAACAATAATTAACTTCTAATCAATGAAATAAGAAATGTGGCCTCGTGAGAAGTCAAATGCATTGTTGAATAATCTATAAAATATAATGTCAATCAGATATAAATTGAGCACTTCAAAAATTTAATATTAGTTTCCTTAAGTTCATATGTTTCGTCTTAATGAAACTCATGCAATAAGTTGAGATCTAAGAAATATTCCTTTTTTATTATTATTTTGATCAATGTCTAAAATTTTGAATTTCCACCCTAGAAGGTAGGTCGGCTTCCAATAGAATAATCAAATGTTTATTTTAAGATCAAACCTTACTCAAAAAGTTTGAATTACCGAAGACGGGTTCCTTGAGATTTCTAGGATTGGCATCACGAGTTCATTTGTTAGTATTATTAATTCCTTCAAATTTTAGAATTCACATAATCGCTGATTTTTTTATGAAAATAACAATAAAAGTATAAATCTCGATGTTCAAGGGTATGTTTTCTCTAGTCTCAACTTTAATTTAAATACCTCAATCTCTTCCAAACATACAATTTTCTATAATCTTTCCAATTCATCTTCATTGTATTCTTTGTTACATCTTTGCCAATGTGAGTTTGTAGTTGGCATACTCAAGAGCCAAATTGCACTTTGATGATGTATTGGGCATCCCATTTAAAGCCAAGTTGGGAACCAACTGTCGAATTGTCATCTACTATGAAAATTTAGATACCCAAGGCAAAGTCTCTTCTCTAGGACATCACTAGTGCAGTGTTCTGCAACTTGTCTTATGACTATTTTCTATCACAAAAAAGGCTTAAATTCTTAAAACTTGAAGAGGATTAGTTTACTTGGGAAAAGCTAAAAGCAGTTGCATTTGGAGGAAACATCTTCATAACCACTCTAACTTTGTTTGGGTTTTTAAGCCATTAGAAGTGAGATGCCCAAAAATGTTTTCGAACTAATTCTAAAAATACACTTTAAAGAATTGTCATGTTATCATATTTCTTGAGGGTTGCAAATATCACCAGAAGATGTAAGATGTGTTGTGATGGAGTTTCACTTGTGATAAGTAAATCATCAATAGATACTTCAATATTTTAACCTTTTTTATTTTTGAAAATGCATTCCATTATTGATAGTAAGTTACCATAATTTTTTCTAGGCTGAATAACAAGACATTAATGTACAATTTATAATAATGTTGAAGGCATCTTATAGCTGCACGAGATGTATATCATTTAGGCAAAACAAGTTTAGCCAATTATTCACTTCCCATTTGATTTTTGCATCGCTAAGAAGTTAGAAATGTGATATAGGTACCATAATAATACGATAAAACTAAACTATAATAGCTTGTGGACTTTGCAATGGGCCCGAGCCATGACAATTTGGTGAATTTTTTTGCTTAATCATCTTCGACTTGTCGGCATCGAGGGGGATGACATGCACATTTATGTCAACTCCCAAAATCCTTGAAATAGACCAGGCAAAAACTTTTGTTTCGAGAATGTTGGGTGTTCTTTCTTGTATTATGGATAGAAAGATGTGGTAACCTAGGGAGTGCGAATTAGATCAGCTTCAGTGGTGATGAACTCTTTGATTGCTTGAGAGAGTGAGTGCACATGTCCTCTCTAATGCATGGACCCAACCATCTTCAAGCAATATGCTTGAAACTGCAACAAATTTCTACCTAAAATGATATTGTGCACTCCTACAAGAAATACAATTGTTATATGGCAGATTGAAGGTACTACTTTAAAAGCATTGAAAAGTAAACAATCAAATATGGCATTACAGATCATTGGGGCATCAACCGTTAAGAAGTCAATTATTGCATTTAATTGTTGATCTCCTTTCCCAAAAGTGACTGACAATGTAATCATAGTTTTAATTTTTCTATGCTCACCCTAAAACCATAAAGGTTCTCGACAGAAGACACCAACTTAAAACATCAAGATTTTGTTGGTCAAAGACATGTTAAAGATAATATTTAGGGAATTTCTCATGTCAAAGAAGAGGTTTCGATATAACAATTTAAGATTGGCACTATGACCCTGAAGAACTTGAGGTATCATGTGCCCCTTCCCAATTGAATTCGCTTGAGGCTAACTTCCTTAGATGCTTCAACACCAACTCCTACGAGAATAACTGATATGAATCCTCACAATATATTAAGGGTGTTGGGGCAGGCTCATTTTATTGCACCTCCGTTAACGTCGTCTCAATATGCAATTCAACATCAATAAGGTCGAATTTCTACATTTTTTTCAATATAAATGAGTTTTTCAACTTCACATATCAATAGGGATACTGCCAATTTAAGAATTGGTGATTAACATTCCGATGAGAAACTTGCAATTTTAGGACTTGGTCAGCTATCATCGACAAAGATAATTGCAATCGACCTCACAAAAGAGACGATGAAGGAATTCAGATAACACTTACTTCTTTCAACTAAATTTGCATGAGGTTACCTTGCCTTGATACTTATGTCCAATCACCTCAACGAATGGCTAGTATGATTCCCACAATATTAATATATAGGGACAAGCTTATTTGATTTCCCATCCATTAGCACCTTCATATGATGTCATTCTAGGTCAGCACGAACACATTCTTTTGACTTCCAACTACGAATAAGTTCTTCAACAAAGTTGTGAAGGTGGTTGGAATCCTTCTTATCATGCATGTGATCTTATGGAGCATGCAATGCATTGTTTCATTAAAACTTGAAAATAAAGACTTGTGTGCATCCATGTTGTTCAATTGAAATACGCTTTATTGTGGATTGTCTTCATAATCTTCATGAGTGAAACTAAGAGATTGAAAGCCAGATATAGCACATGTCAATGCAACCTCACCCCCATTGTGATGTTGTTAGTTCTTAGACGTTGATCTCACCCTTAAAAGTGCAAGTCATATTGCTTCTTGCTAGTGATAGTGTTGTAACTGCTCCGCCAACATATCCCAATTATTATGTGGCTGACATCATTGGTCTAAGGGTTATCATCAAGGGTTCCCTCCACCAAATTATGAAATTATGGATATGCAATTATAAACATCTATATTGATATGATTATTGCAACTTCAAGCAGCCCAACCAACATTCTTCATTACTTCAAATGCATATATAAAGGTCATCCTGAGAGGCCAATGATGATGCGGGGCGTCATTTGCCAGGCGCAACAAATAGTCGCAATTGGCGACACTGGACAGATTTGATTTAGGCACAAGAAGGATAAACCAGTCGTTCTAAACTTGGGATTCCCTCCTATTTGGAGTGGGGCCCACTCTTCTTTACTTAAGTCTCTATATGTGTTGTTTGTTATGTGTTAGGGCCGTTTTGATCAGACTTTTGTCAGGATATACGTCAGCATCCGGTTTTCCACTCTGAGATTTGTATTTGAAAGCGATAATGTGCTCCGTTGTAACTCATCCCAAGGTGATATCTATACATCCCCAAATTACTCCCCGATTCCTCCCTCTAGACTCCAACCTACTACTATCGCCTCCATCCAGTCGCCAACTTAGTTGTCATCCTCCCAACAGAGCCTTGCAAATCTACTACAGACCCTTACTAACCTTCCTAACAGCCTCCCCCACCAGATGACCAACCGCTAGCCCACTTCCAACCATGGCCTCGTCACAGCCACCACCGTTTCCACCCTTCCCCCTTGATGTCATCAACCCAGATATGCATCGTCACACGACTGTCTACTTGTTGTCCGACCTCAAAAAAACTGCTACCTTGTTATATTTTGCTTGCCAACTATCTTATCCACCCCCTTGCCAACTTTAAAACCCATACCGACCACTATCACAATCTCGGGATCCACCCTTATTGAGTGTTTGTGTTGTGTTAGTAACTAATTCCGATTTCTGGTGTAGTGATTGTCGTTATTTCCTATTCCAATTAATTATTTGTAAGTCCATATTTGAGTTTTAGTAATAATATTTGTTTTTTCCTATTGTGATTTAAGTAAACACCGGTATCAAACGTGCAAATTGCTTGGGCTATAGTTGCCTCCCAATCCTATATAACAAATACTTAACATTTAAAAAGAACTACAAAATTTTGGAGTAAATTTGGCTCTTGCCTCATAATCTGGAGAGTCTATGAATTGATCAATTATAAGTTGATGCTAGCAAATTTAGTTATTAATAGTCACTATAGATCTAACTATGAATAAATACTCCCTAGAGAAAGACGTGAAGACCTTTGTGGAGCCTCCTTAAGGAAGGTTAAAAGTATTCAACATTGAGGACGTAAATAATGCTATGAAGAAAATTGCCAACTCAAAACAAGCAATATGATCAATATGATCTGGTTTCCTCCACAAGAAGATGGTTTACATTCAATTTGAGAAGAATCTGAGCCTCGGAGATTTCTACCCAAAAAAATGCACCCATAAGCTTAGATCAACGCTTCATGGGCCCATGAGGAAGAGGTGTTCCAATAGCACTTATTTCAAGAAGCTACGTTTCATCACTAAATCACAACTAGAGTGTAGATACAATGGCTCTAAGGCTATGTTAATGACAATGACTAAAAGAGCTAGAAGGTCAATGCTCTTATGGAGGCTCAGTGTGAGGAGCAGCTCACGGGTATCACTCGAGGATTACCTAGATCGTCCTTGTCAAAAAATCTTACATTTGTTTGAATTGAGTAGAAGTTACGTGACCATGTTGTTGATAATTCTAAGTGAGTTCCGGCAAGAAATCCTAATTGACAAACAAGTAAACTTGAATCTGCTTTAGAAATATTTGAGAGAAGTTTAGATGAATTGGTGACTTCGGTGTATTAAATCTTGGAGGGGGGTAGAATTTTCTCTAAATAACTTCACGAGATATCGCTTTAGGTGACATATAGCTTTGGATGACTTCAACCTTCACGTATGCTAAGTTCGTTTAAGTCAAGAAATTTGTTGAATCTGGTTCAAGTTCATATGATAATTTGATTAACACAACCAGCCGAACATGGGGTACATTGTCAAAGACTTGTTCATGTAACTTGGAAGGCACAAAACACCAATCAAGGTACAAAATCGTTTATCAAATAAAAAAAAACCATCTTATTTGTAATGCAAAATCCATTCAAAAAGAGAAGAAAACTTTAAACAAAGTAGCACATTCTCTTTTAGTTCGGATGACAACATTTCAATTTAACAATTAGAAAAATTTGTGGAATAAACATGTCTGATTAATCGAAATAAAAGAAATGAAATAACTTCCTGGGTAAATCTTCCATTAATTTAAAAAGTAGACAAGGAAATAAATGCATAAAATGCTCTGTTTCTCCCATCTAATAAAACCAAGGGCACATAATTTCAGCTTCATTCTCCTGTCTTTTCTTGCTAGGTGATTTGCATATAAAATTAATGGAAATATGCTCCATATGCATGCCCTTAAATGATTTTTACATTAATTGTTGTCCGCTAGTACGCAAACAGCGAAGAATGTTTCAACTGTAATTTTAAACTCCCTCCTTTTTCACTCCATGAGATAATCAAAATAATTTCCCTTATCAAACTAAACTCCTATCTGAATGGTTAGAACAATCAAATGAACCATAACGCATATTTCATTTGATTCCCAACATTTTTATCTTATCGAGAACCAGAGAAGGGGAAAAAAGTCAAGACAAAAAAATATTCAAAAAATAAATCACACAAATTCAAAGGAAATCCTAACATTGAGCAGCAGCTAAATCATCAATGGGATCCCAAAACTCGCCATCTGAACGTCAAAATAAAATATCCGACAGCAATCAAACAAAGTAAACTAAAAAAACTTACGGTTTAATTTGTTCTATCGGAACGAGGACCAGCAACCCTTAGAGTAACCAACCAAAGGAAAATCTCAGAAGATCGATGAGAAAAGCTTCGATCTGCAGAGGATTAAAAGCTCCAAGTTCAAAAACGTAATCAAGACATTGGAGGCGGAAGAGAAACCGAAGCAAAATTAATTACCATGGAAAGGGACCCGATGGGATGTGAGAAGAGGGTCCTAATTCTTATAAAATTCCTTCTCTCCTTTTTTCTTTTTTTTATTTATATACTATTAGTTAAAATTTAATAATTCTATTAATACATTTTGATGACATAAATTTAAATATAAGAAAAATATTTTACTTTCTTAAAATAATAAAAAATATTTTGATATGATATTAAAATTTTGAGTGTTACAGAGATATAGAATATATATATATATATATATATATATATATATATATATATATATAGAGAGAGAGAGAGAGAGTTGGATATATAAATACATAAAATTATGTGATCTATATGTAAATGCACATTTTTTAAAACTCTCCTATTCTAGTTTGGGTCAATGAATATTTGTGTAGTTCTTCTCTATGATGGAATGGCAAAAAATTGCATATAATTTGATTAGTTCATCATCATAATCAATCTTAAGAGGAAATTTGAATTAATACTTTGTAATAGTCTTAATATGAAAAATATACTTATATTTTATTTTTTTTAGCACATCTAAAAAAATCAAGGGAAAATATTCATGTTTTAATCTCAAATTAATTTTTTTTTGAGCCATTTATTCGGGTTTGTTGAGTTTCAAGCTCAATGGATTAAACCAGAGATAATCTCTTAAGCATCGCATTATCTCTTTCATATGCATTCCTCTTAAAAACAGTATCTTTATCAAGATGTATGTATTCACAAAAAATACGAGACCCTACATCCTAAAAGAACTCAAAAGATATATTCAATAAAAATGCATTCAAAATCTTTATTGTAGCAAATGGCATGATTGATAGAGCATAGTACAACCACAATTGTTATAATATAATATATTATAAAATAGATACAGAGAAGTTAATTTAAAAGCTACAACTAAGAGTTATCATAACAATTACGATGTAATGGATAAAGAGTCGGTCACAACCGAGAATAAGGGTCTGTTTGGGGCAGCTGCAACTTATTGAATAATCTGCTGATAAGCCGATTAAAAATAATCTGCTGATAAATTATGTGCGGTGATTATTATAATTTTTTATTTTTTTGTGAAAGTCAAACCATAGAGAAAACTCCACCGCACACCTAGGTAGGTGCGGTGTGAAAACACTCATTTTCAGCGTTTTAAAAATGCATAAGCTGTCAAAACTTAATTTACCCAAACAATCCAGGTGCGTTTTCAAAACGCTACCGCACCAAATAAGCTGCCCCAAACGGACCCTAAGCCAACAGCTATATCACATCACGGTGCTAAGAATCATATTATTGCATAATTAATAATTAACATTGCATCAAGAATTATATGTGGTGAGAATACATTGACTGCACGTCCCTCTTTGAAGGCGGTAATTTTTTTTCTTTCGGCTTCACCAAATAATTGATGTAACATGTAAAATACTAAGTATAAGCTATTATAACTGATGGCCTAACTTTGAGCTACAATTAATGCATGCTTGTACATGAGATTCATAACATCAAATTTTTTTATATGTAGTTATCTTGTTCTGACAAATTAGTGTCATCATTAAGATCGCTATTGATGATATGTGGTTTAGATTGATTGATGGATAGATAATTAAACTTTGAGCCTCATTCAAAAAATTTTCTAAAAAAAAAAATTATATTTTTTATTTTTTATGGTACTGGTGCATTTATCAAATAATAAATTTTATATTATATGCTTGAAAAACTCCAACAAAATAGTCACCACGTAAGAGTGTGTTATCAAGTAGGGAATTGAGTGATAATATTTATGTTTCTCAAACAATATATTTCAAAATATTATATCCTCGAAGAACTTCAACAATATAACTTCATAGAAGTGTGTTGTGAATTAGGAAAATGTGTTATGATGTAAACATGTTGTTCTTGTATAAGAGATTTCAAAATAAGAGATAAATGAAAAGGTCGAGTGAAGTAAGAATATTTGATCCGTCGCCAACTTGTGGAATGAGCAAAGATGCTGACCGCCCTTGGGGTAAAGAAACAGTGCCACCAAAAGGGTGATTTAAGGAAGAAGTGGAAGCAAAAATCCACAAAAAAAAGCCAAAATTGCACGATCGAGTGGAGCAAGAGGAATCACTGGATTTGGTTTGAGAGGCTCCAGAGAATAGTCGACCTAGTGTTGGGAAGGAGTTGGATGTTTTAATGGCTAGTTTGTCAACTAAAGCTCATGTTGAGTCTCCAGCTGGTCAAAAACTATTAGTGTTCCTCAACTAACCTGAGTACCAAAAATTAGTGGAGGTTACCAGCTGATAGAGGAGAAAAGACTTGATGATGTTTTTTTCTTGGGGTTTTTGTTTAGATTTCCTTTGGTCCTTAATAAATTCCTTTTGAAACAGATGAGGAGGCCCAAATTGGGGGCATGCCCCTTGTTGGTGAAGACCAAGATCAAGTTGTGGCGGCGGCTCCTGTGCACCAAGTGCCAACCCAAAGTGAGGAGAACGTAGTCTACCACCCAATTTACCCTGTCACAATCTGTGAGGAAGTGGGTGAGGGACGCAAAATTTCACTGAGAATATTGTCCAACTTATGGGAGGAAGTGACGGTTGCTTTGGCTAGGGTGGCTGAGGCTAGACGAGAGAAGGATCTCCATGAGGTGCTGATCCGACTAGAGGAAGAGCGAAGGGAAACATCTACTCTTTGTTGAGAAGTGTATGAGCTCTAGGAGGATGCTTTTGTGTACTGGGACCACTCTGAGGGCGATTGAGCAAATTAATTTAAGCTTGGTGGCCAAATGTTGATAGGAGATTGCTTAGGAAGGGTAATATCTCAGCTGAGGCGGGTGAAGATCAGATTGTGAAGTATATTATGTCAGGCTAAATTCCAAATGTAATCCTTTTTTTTATGAAATAAAAGCTTATTTTTTTACTCCTCAATTATTATGTTGATATGATGCTTCCCTCTCAAAATCTTTGTGTTGCATTTTTTATTCCACTATATTCCTATAATTAGCGACAAAAGTGTTCATTTGTGCATACATTATCATTTTCTCCACTTTCCTGTCATTCAGTCTTATTTCTCTCATTCAGTCTTTCCTTTCATTTTCAAATGGTTCCAAAGTGTACCTCTCAAACCTTCACACAGGCAGTTGCAACCAAGCGGTCAGTCTTGTATCCGTCAGAGGGGCCTTTATGGAGGAGGATTTTATTTTTTTTACCTAACCATTAAGTTTTGGGCCGATCCCCAGATGAGAGGCCCACCAATCGATTTGTTGAAAGCTTAATTGTTTATAGGGACCAATTGACATGTGGTCAGTGGCATCCTCTCTGTTAAGAGCTTAGGGCGATTTTCAACCAATACAACATTATTCCAGCTTAGATTAAGCCAAACTATATTGCAACAATTATGAATAATGCAATTTTTTTGTAGGCGCAAACAGATTTTATGGTCGACTGACCTATTCACACATGTGTTCTCATTCCATATGAAGGCTGATGGGTACGTCAAGTTTTGGCATAGTTGGTCGGTTCCATATCTTGAGCCTGAAACACAAAGTAATAGAATGGAAGTTCAACTTGTTCATTGTTTTGTCCTCTTCAAAACAGAGTATTAAGATTGCTTCGATCGGGGCCAACTTTAAGAGAAAAAAGGGCGTGAATTGTTCCAGAATCGAGGGAGTTGAAATTGACAGATAGCTAATGTAAATTCCCCATTTTACATATTTGGTGACTGTTAACAAGTTTTTGTTTCTTAAGAAGTTTGATCGAATGACAGAGAAGTTGTTGGCCGCCTCTGATGCAAAGGAAGTCAAACAGGAGGTAGATGTTGTTGCTCAAACTAACTAAAAAAAAATCCAAAGCCCGTGTGAAGGCAGATCCTGCCTGTAATGATGTGGCAACCGAGTAAAGGTCGATGAAAACTCGTGATGATGGAGCCTATATTGGAGGTTCAAATTTTATTTTTTATATCTCTACGAATGTAGTGGAGACCCAGAGAATATCCACTGGTGAACAATCATTATAGAAATGAGACACTCTACTTTTACTGACACTTTTCAGTTGCGTGCAGTTCGTTCGGATGTGGTTCAGCGAGAACCCAAAGAGCAATCTGATCAATATGAAGAGCACGAAGACGAGGAAGAAACCTTTGAAAGGGCAAGAACATGGTCTGCTTCCCCTTGCCCAGATGCGAGATTTATTGGACTGTTTATTTGGAGTGAGGCTAGCCGACCTACTTCTGCACTCAAGACCAAGCCAGAGACTATCCGGAGGCAACATCCTATGAGGAGGTGCACCACCGGGAGGAGAAAGATTTCATCTCTAAGTCGACTCATCCACCTCCTCCCTCCTATTGTAATAAGAGGAAAGATTTCCCCAGTCTATTGGGTTCCCTCTCAAATTAGTGGGGCTCAAATATGGAATAGCTCTAATGGTTGATACACTGCAATCAACCGAGAGGTGGATTAATATGATGGCTCAATATCAATTGAATTATATCCATATGTGTTCATGGTAATGATATAGTCCCGAGCCTTAGCTAAGTCTCTCAGGGTGCCTGAGATTCTTGAGCTCCATTGAAAGATAGACTGCTACCACGTCGAGCCATTAGAGGTTTCCCATCTTCGGTTGATGGCTCTTGATAGAGTGAAAATGAAACGAGCTATTATCCATAGAGGGATTTTAACTGTTCTTGTCAAGAAGGCAGAGAAGCGGGCAATGGTAGTTTAGCAGAAGCTGGAAGCAACGAAGGATGACATCACAACATTGTCGAAACTTGTGCAGCCACTCAATAAGAAAATTAGAAGATGACAGAAAGAATAGTCACCATGAAGATCGAAGATGAGTTTTTTTAGATCCCCCCCCCCCTCATTCACATACAATGAAGGTTTTGAATGGGAAGCTTCATGTCGACATTGTCACGACTATCAACCAATTCATTTGGCCAGGTCTTGTAGACCCTATGTTTGCAGACATTGAGGAATTTGTTGCATTGTATACCACTTATAGGGCATATTCATGAAAGATTCAAACACTGGAGGTGATGGAGGGTCTTCCACTCTGAACTCCAGTCAACCTCCTGAGACCTAGGAAGTATTTCTGTTATAAGACTTTCTAAACATATATTTTTGTAAATGAACTCTTTTTTATTGAAACTTGTACATTTTTGTATTTAGAAATGAATGAAGCTTCCTTTATTTTTGTTTATCATCATTTTTCTCTTTTTCATTATGTTTTCTTGCAATATTTTTTTGTTGATGAATGTTGGTATTGACTAATGACTCAGATCTCTGAAAAGATTGTCAGTCCTATTTTGTTATATGTTATAACCCGACACAAGTCTTACACTGTTTGTTTTATTTGCTCGGTCGGGTTTTTGTCTTAACCAGACCATACTTTTTTTGTCAGGTCTTTAGCGAATGTTGTCACTGACTTTATGGAGGTAGCCGTCGAGACTCTCTGTTCGTGTGATTTGTGTTATACCATTTGTGGAGCTTGTCCCTACTAGGAAGGGAATCACCTCTAGAGTTTTATCCATGTTGAGCTTTTAGACATGGGCTTTTTTATGCTTGACATTTAGCTTTCGTGTCAGGACAGCGATTAGACATCTATGACATTGTTTTATAGTATTAATGCCCAACTCGTGTCTTACATATTTCCAGGTCTTGATTGCTTGGTCGAATCGTCTGAGTTGAGTCTCACCTTTCGCCAGGTTTTTGTCTTCATGGGCGTAACTGTTGAGACTCTCTACTGGGCTGATTTACGTCATTCCCTTCATGAAGCTTGTCGCTACTAATCACTGAATCAAATTCAGAGCTTTATCTAATTCAAGTTTGGAGAACAAGGTTCGTGATATGAAAGTGTTATGGGCTGTTCTACAAACTGTACATTTTGGTGTTGTTGTCGGCGTTACTAATTGGGTTCGAGTTCCTCAAGTGTTAATCGAACTTTGGAAAATATTAAAAAGATTCATGTTGCATAGCATAAAAAATAATTTTTGAAGTGATAATGCCTTTCACTTGTGAGTTAGGCGTCAACTATCCAGAGTCAGTCGAGCGCTATAATGGTATTATCGGTCGGCTTTTTCTAAGAGAGTTTCGAACTTCTTTTTTGAAGTTCTCGCCTCTGAGTCAAAACCTTTTGGAAGACGTCAAAAGTAGGTTTCAACTCCAAGATCTAACGTTGTACGAATTCTTCGGCGTGCTCCTATTAGAAGTGTCTATGTGGAGGATTTTTTCTTCATTGGTGTCGCTCATCTTCTTTTTTATATCTTTTTTTCAAAATGTTGAATCTGATTTTATCACATGAGGCATCCCAAAGGAATAGAGTGGTATGAACCATAATGAAGCGAAAGCGAGGGAGGGGGAGAGGGAGGGAGGGAGAGAGAGAGAGAGAGAGAGAGAGAGAGAGAGAGATAGAGGAGAGAAAGAATGAGAGAGTGTGTGATAAATTATCCCTCTAGAGCAAACTGAGTATTACAGAGCTCTTGTAACCTATTTTATATATTGAAAGTAGATGTTACAAGAGAGGGATCCCAAATGCCTCTAATAAATGATTTGATACCCCTATTTATATAAATAAAGGGACAAAAGGTAAAATTATATGTTGTACCTCTGCATTAGAGGGGTTGTATAGGGTATTATGGTCATTTTAGCATATTGGAGCTTGTCGTTCAGTAGGTCTTTGGATCAGTCAACTGAACTAGTTTTGGTTGGCTCTTGATTGGGAGACCGGTCAGCCTTTGAATAGAGCACAAGTAATCTCTTGAGTCTGATAGCCGGCTAATTCTTGTATGGTCCATCGACTTTCCTGATTATTGATCTTCGGTTATCTTTGATTAATTCTTCAAAGGAGCTTTCAAGAGAGTCTTATACTAATATTGTTAAGGTGTTGAAGGTTTAAGACCCTTGTCCAGTCGTTTTATTTAGAAGGATCAGTGTTGATGCTTGTCCCTTGTTGGCCTACGAGGCCCTTCCGTCTTCTGACTGACTTTCAGTCAGTCAGGAGCCCTTCGATGAGCTGGGCTAGCTATCAGCCGACTGTGTGGCCTTCAGTCGATTGAATTCGCAAGACCTTATAGTTTTTCATCGAGGTGGATCTTCATAATTTCATTTGATCTAGACCATTAGATTATCTTGAGATCTTTGCTGAAACATTTTTTGTGCACAAATATGATAATAATTCTAAAACTATATTTTTTAAAATTTTAATTCACTTTTTTGTAGCACATAGATGCATTTTTGTAATAAGATAGTGGGTCTAGGTATATTTAAAGACATTTGGGTTTAATATTTCTTTGTTGGAGGAATTTTTTCATTTAACATTATCAAGTAATAGTTGTTGAGTCGATGAACTATTAAAAGCCAAAAGATCCCGTCAACTATCCAATGAATTATAATAGAGTTCAATAGACAATATGTAAAATGGTATCATAAAAAAATATAATGTCATGATATGACTACAACCTTGCCTCTTAATTATTAGAGACAATACTAAGCCAATTTTACAACTATTTTCTAAAACTATTTGAAAGATCAATGTTGATTACATAGAGAAAATACACCATGTTATCACTTAGGAAATGAAGGAAGGCTTACACATCTGAAGTGCTAAAAGTAGGTGCCGAGTAAATAATATTAAAAAAAACAATATATTGACATCTAATTTTGATGTTAAATTCCATTATTGACATCTTGCACCGTTCTCATTAGCAAAATGACTTCATAGAGTATATTCATAAATATTCTATCTATACTCAGCGCTATATCACATACATATTTTTATTTAGTAAACATAAATATTTAAAGAGAAGTAAATATACTTCAAACATCTTACACTAATTCTTCTTAGATTTTTTGTCGGTGTAATATAACTACATGATAAAATGATAACTTTGAAATGATTAATTAAATAATCCAATTATATAAATGATAGCTTACTCGTGACATCATCAAATCTTTTTTATAATAAAACAATGTCATAATCCCTTTTTCACAAATATCATCAGTTATATCATGAATGGTGACCTAACTGATGGTTCATCATCCTCATTTGCACAAAAATGCATAGATAAATATGTTTAAAAGTAATGGACACATATATGGGACTATGAGAGGCTGATACATGTCTCATTAAAAAAATAATAATATGTCAGTAACTCGACTAAAGGAATAAAAATTATAGAATTTACCTTAGCTACTGTGGTTTTATATATAATATACATATGGTATGCATATAATTTCATTTAAAGTGCCAAATAATAGGTGATATTTGATGTTGAATTTCCAGACAAGATTTTTGAGGGGATGTTCCGTCGCTTAAAGAAATGATATGAGATCGTGATAAGCTAAGATGAATTTCTCCTCCAAGATTTAACAAGGCCATTCATATGTTAGATCCGATTTTCACTTTGAGCTGACACATATAATACAGTGTAATGAGTAAATAAACTCGATCTAATTAACAAGCTCGTGAGCTGTTTATAAACGATGAGTTTTTTTGATAACACTAACGAGTATAGCTAAAATTCGAAAGATCATTTGCAACTCTTTATTTATGTGCTTGTTTTTATAAGTTTCTTTTATTCTGCATCAATTTTTTATTTTTTCAAAGAATATATATATATATATATATATATATATATATATATATATATATATATATATATATATATATATATATTTTTTTGCGCGCACGTTTACACTCCTACTTGTGCTATTTATTCATTAAGAGTTGAGAAAATTAAATTATTTTAAAAAATTCATGTTAATAACGAGTCCAATACTAATGAAAAAATAAATAACAAACTAAGCTTGATTAAGAAATAACCAAATATCAATGAACATATATCAACGATAAAAATTGAGTAATAATAACTAATAATAATGAATTGGGCTCGACTTGAGCTTCATTTTGTTAAATGTGACAACTAAGTAAGGGTCTGTTTGGTTCAGCTTTTTCGGGTGCGGCGCGGCCTTTTGCCGCGAAATTTCCTCTGCGGCATTGTTTGGGAGACGACTTCACGGCAACGTACGGCAAAGTTTGGCTGAAAGCTGGCCGCGGGATAAACCCCGCGGCCCAGCTTCCTGGAGCGGCTTTTACCTCGTCGCCCCGCGCTTTGCTCGAAGAACTATGTCTCTCCGCTCGAAGCACTTCCTTCTCGTCGCCCCGCGCTTTGCTCGAAGAAGTAGGTCTCTTCGCTCGAAGCTCTTCTTCCTCACTTGAAGCTCTCATCCCCCGCTCCCTCATCCTCACGAAATTCCTCCTTCTGAACGAAGCACTCCTCTGCTCAAAGTCGTCCCATGCTTCCTCCTCCTTCTATGTGAAATTTTTCCTCTTCAGAAGGCCATCTTTCACTCGAAGCTCTCCTCTGCTCCCTCATCCTCCTTCTGTGCGAAGACCCTACTGAACGAAAGGCCCTCATTCTTTCTTCTGCAATGAATCTGTACCTGTTTTTATTTGTAAATACATAAGAGTTGTTTTTTTTAATAAAACTATAGATTATTACCAATTTATTAGTTTATTATGTTTAGAGGTATATAAAGGCTGCTTGGTTACATGAGTTTGTTAGAGATGCATATGTTAATGATATAATTTTTGCTATAGTTTTCATGAATTATGGTGTTCTAATTTTATTTTATGAAAGTTAAATTATGATTTAGAAGTATCAAATATGTCGATGTCACAGTTCTGTTTTAAACAGTTTTAAGAAACATAGGTAGTTTGGTATTTTTTACAGGAAAAGCTGCCCGCAGTTGTTTTCACACAGCTGAGTCAAACAGACAGCCAACTTCCCCACAACAGCTTCCTGGAACAGCGCAGCTGCAGCTGCAACCGCTGTGCCAAAGAGACCTTGAGAGCTTAGTCACCATTTATTGGTGGATACAATAAGCGCGTGTCAGCATTAGACAATTAAGAGGACACTCGTCTCATTTTAACCTCCAATAATGATTATGTGTTTAAATTCAAACTGTTTGAATCCTACGTAATAATTGACGTAACTTCAGCCAACTATGATAACTTCTTCCTCTGATTGTGATGTTTAGGGTTGTGTTTGTAGGATAAATATTTATCTATTAAAAGGATTATTTACATATATCAAACTAAAAATTCATGTTTAAATCTATTAATATCTGCCTCTGCCATATCTATTTAGTTAAAATCTATATCTTGGTTAAATTTATTTAAATGTTATTCTTGAAATCTAAATAGATTCCCCAATAATAGAGTTAATCTATTAATGCTTCCCAACGACCATTACTCGTTTCAAATCATACGACTATTGTGAGATAATCGATCGCTCAATTGTGATTTTTTGATTGTTTGTCATTCGATCGTTACCATCTCACAATTTCACTGTCGCTCAATTGTGATTTTTTGATTGTTGTCAGTCGATCGTTATCATCTCACAATTTTCATTTAATTGTCATTACCTGATCATCAATATTTAACAAATATCACTTGATCATTAACAATAAATTATTATTATCCTTAACTATATCTTTAATACAATTCTCCACCAAATTCATAATAGGTCAAATTAATCTCACTTCTTTGATATTGAAATGTTTCAACCAAGCTAAGCCTCGTATTTATTTTTCATTTCTGATTTTTTTTTCTGTAAGAAATTTAGTATCTTAGCGATTTGAATTACTTGTTTTGGATCTTCACATGAAATAACTTTAAATTCTATTTTTTTTTAAAGGAAATCAATATTTGGCAAAGACTTAAATATCGGTTTACAATGCATGTAGGCTCATGATGAGACGCCGCGTACGTGTCTAAATAGACCGAATCCCCAGGTCACGAGTGGGATTCGAACCACTGACCTTCGAGTGCTTACGAGCCTCATCCATAGAGGTCAAGAACACGGCAAAAATTTAAATTACATTTGTTGCTATTACAAATACTAAAGCATGCAACAAATTAAAATTACTAAAATAGTTTTGTTGGGAATATTAACCTCTTTTGGGTTTTATATTAATGAGATCTTCATGGATAACATATAACTCTTATCTTAATTATTTCTTTTTTCAAATGGGAATTGATTAATTATTTAGTTGAAGAAGTTGGATAATGTTGCGTGTTATAATAATCATGGAAAAGTCATTGATATTAACTTCTCAAGTTTGTATGAATATTTGACATCACATATATATAAATAATTGGGATAATTTCATGTGGACCACTCGAAACATTGATATTTACAAATTAGACCTAGTGATTTTTTGAACTATCGAACCGATGTATTTACTTCTGTCACAAACAAATTATTGAGAACTTGATAAAAATTAAATTATGGGTTAGAGTTTTACCATGTGTGTGCACCAAAAATGTCAGCATGAATCACAAATCCATTAGATGGTTCAATGGAGGTTAGGCAAACAGAGCATCCTACCATCCTAGCACCGTCCCAACAAGGAAAATTCAACCGGTCTTTTGTGGCGAGAGACTCTAATGGTGGACCACGTCTGCGTTCCCTACCGACCAGGACACACGTAGCTGCGCCCCACCGCAGAAGACCGATTGATCCACCACGAATGAGATCGCACGACCAAGTACTTGACCGATCAACACGTTTGTCTGAGGGCACGATTGCCAGTCGGCTAGTCGGCCTGCCGATCATCACATAATTAAAATTCAAAATGTAATGCAAATATGACTTGAAATCATACAAATAATTAGTGTTTTAATTACATTAAGAGCGATTTCCATAATTGTTTTCGCATTTCTGTAATTATATAAAATACATCATCATAAATAGGGAACAAAACTACGAATAAATGGAGCATGACGACTGGACTCGTGCGACATGGAATTCCAGGCTTGCTCTACTTTCTCTTCTCATTCTCTCGTTCACTCGAGTCTAACTCTCGAGATGTGTTCACAAAAAACAATCCGGGATTTAACACCTTGAATTTTGATATTTGAGTGAGAATTTGATAGAAATGAAAAATATGAGTTGGGATTGAACCATAAATTTCTATATTTTAGTGAGAATTTGAGAAATAAAAGGTTGTAAATTATGCAATAGACCCAATACAAAAGGAATTTAGTAGTATGCATGCAAACTTCAAGAGTTTGTTTGGGGCAATTACAGGTGTTCGAAAAGTACTTGTGAAGTTATTGCAGCAGAAACTGCTTTCAAAAAAATAAATTATTTACGTGTCAAGTCAGTCAGCCAGCCGATCACTGTCATAATTGAAATTCAAATTGTAATCTGAAATATGACATGAAATTCATACAAATAATTAGTGCTTTAATCACATTAAAAGTAGTTTCCATAACAGTTCTATCATTTCTGTAATTGTACAAAATACATCCCTATAAATAGGAAAAAAATACGAATAAATGAGATCAGATGACTAGACACTTGCGACAAGGAATTCCAAGATCACTCTACTCTCTCTCTCCACCTACTCTCATTCACTCCACTCTAACTCTCTACGTATGATCAAACACTATGAATTTTGATATATGAGTGAGAATTTGCTAGAAATGAAAAATATGAGTTGGGATTTTACCATATATTTTGATATTTTTATGAGAATTTGAAAAATAAAGAAACTAGGAAAGTTTATTTGTAAATTATGTTACCGCCCTAATATAAAATGAATTTAGTAGTATGCATGCAAACATCAAAAATCTGTTTTGGAGCAGTTACAACTGTTTGAAAAAAATAGTTGTGAAACTGCTGCAAAAGAAACAACTTAAAAAAAAATTACGATAGCTATTATAAATTTATTTTATTTTTTAAAAGTTTAATAAAAAAATAATTTTAAAAAGACATAAAAAGATAATTTTTTAAATAAAATCAAAACAAAAAAATTACTTTTTTTTTTAAATTCCATGCATACCTTTGCCCGGTGCTATTTTATTATATCCTTACGTTGAACGCGTGCCATTTTCAATTGTGGATACATGGAACTGCTTTCTGGATTAGCAGAGCCCATAAAGGAAGACCGTAGAATGGGTCACTTATGCAGGAAAAAACTATTGCTTATTAGCCTTACGCGGGGAGACGAAAGTGGAGAAGAGATAGAGAGAGAAACAAGGGGGAAGTCTTCGGCCGCTTCACCGTTGTCTCCGCCCCCGATCCCATAAATTGCGTCTGCAATGTTTTGCTTTTTCAGTTTTTCACTTCTGACAAACAAGAGAAAGCAGAGATACTCCCACCTTCGTTGTTGTTCCCATCTTGTTCCTCAGCCTTGTCTTCTTCCCCAAACTTACGGTATTTGGAATTGGCGAGAGCTTCGTCCGTTTTTAGGGTTTACAGTTTGTCGGATGGGTTTCCAGGTTCAGGCTTACTGTGTTGCTGCTGCTTCTGTTTTGATCGAGTGCTGCTGAGATTGAAATCGATTATTGAGTTCTTAGGTTGTCATACCTGCTTTCTTTGACTTGGAAAGATGGGTTCATTGAGCTGAGACGGGTTGCCATTATCCCTTTGGTTTTTGCTCTGTGTTATCTGATTTAAATTTTTTGGTTAGCTTTGATCGGATTTTTAATATTATCTCTAACGGGCCGTTGACTTGAGAAAGAAGCCTTTTTTATCCAACATTATCCGGAGATTTATTCTTCCAGTTCTCCTTTTAAAGTTGGGGATTCAAACAACAAGATATGCATTTTGATTCCTCCGTTGCTTGATTTTCTTTCACCTTTTCTTGCCATCTTCTGATTTTGAACCGTTGTTTCTCCTATTGCTTTGCCACTGATAATTAAACTGCCTCATGAGGTTATACGTGCAAGTTATGGAAGCCCGTGGCCTCCCGGCAATGGATCTTAATGGACTGAGTGATCCTTACGTGAGATTACAGCTTGGAAAGCAACGGGCAAAGACTAAGGTTGTGAAGAAAAGCCTGAACCCTCTGTGGGATGAAGAGTTCAGCTTCAGGGTTGGAGACCTGAGGGAAAAATTGATAGTCTCAGTATTAGATGAGGACAAGTACTTTAATGATGATTTTCTTGGTCAAGTTAAATTGCCGTTATCTAAGGTCTTGGATGCAGAGAATCTATCACTTGGATCTGTTTGGTATCAACTGCAACCCAGGAGTAAAAAATCCAAGAACCAGGAATGTGGTAATACAAATTTCATGATCTTTCCTTCAAAGGAAAAAAATAATTCGAAGACTACTTTGATCTAATTAGTAAATAGATCTTTCTGCTGAGTGTTTTATAGTGGTTTTCTTCCATTGAGTGTCTTTGTTGTTGTTGTCAAAACCTTTATTTTTCTTTTCATGCAAAAAAGCTCACATTATTCCTTTTAACAGAATATGGTTCGTGCTTCACTTTTGTTGACGATGCTCACCTTTTATTTTGATGTATTCATGTGTAATCTAAAAACTAATATAGTTTTTCATTAGTTTCAATCAAACTATGATACCAGTTTTTTCATTTCAATACATTTATTGAATATTATTTGTAGAGATATACATTAATTTAGACAATTTGTAATTTTCTTATGAAATCACACTTGCCTGAGCCTGGGGAACAAACTTGAAATGTGGCTTAAGACTTTGCACTCATCAGGAAAATGTAATTAAATAAAGTTTTATATAGAGAAGTGAGAAAAGAACACCTTAGTTGGAGAGAAGGAAATGGAGAAATTATTAGAGGCAGGGTACTTCTGGAACCCATAATTAGTAGCACATGTAGGTCTGTATGAGAATGAAGAATTGACATTGTGACTATTTTTTTCTCATATTTAACATAATTAGAGACCAGGCTGGTAAAATCTTTTAGTGGTAATGTTTCTTCGGACATGCCAAAGTGCTTGTAATTGATATAAGGTGATTGTTCAGTATCTCATGCGATAAGTTTAAAATAAGCCGTTATTTAGGTTTAGGATTTGTAGATTGTATGCTGGCTTACAAGTTACAAGAAATTATTTACTTATGACAATATATTAAGCGTGTCAGCTCACAGTGAAGATGGGATCTCATATGTGAATGGCTTTGTTAAATTCTGCAGGAGAAGTTCGTCTTACGTTATCATTGTCTCATATCAATTCATTAAGCGATGGAACACCCCCTCGAGCCTTTTCTGAAGATTTAACATCAAATTCTGATAAATCCTCAGAACTTAAAAGACTGTCAGTTGATTCCAATGGTAAAACGGATTCATATGCTGTATCTGAGGCTGAAGAAGCTGATCCAGATAAGGAAGAAAAATCACAGTCTCGAGCATTTTTTGACCGAATGTTTCAAGTTTTTACTGGGAAGAGTGCAGACATTACGAGGCCTACAAGTAGAGATATTGATTTTGCTGAAGACATCCAAGAGGAGCCACCAAATCCTGAGGTTAATGAACTAGTAGATGATGCTGTTGCCAACTCCACGTTTGAGGAGTCATTGAAAATTTTGGAATCAAAAGACCAGGGTGGCGAAATGCCAGAAAATTTAGCTGGTGGTGTGGTCCTTGATCAGTCTTATGCCGTCTCCCCCAGTGAACTCAATACCGTTATATTTTCAACAAACTCAAACTTCTTACAATCTTTAGCGGATATTCAGGGAACTACTGATTTAAATATTGAACCTTGGATATTTGAAAATGGTGGGGAGAGCCTCAAAAGAGTGGTCACCTACATGAAAGCTGCAACTAAATTAGTTAAATCAGTGAAAGCAACCGAGGAACAAACTTATCTGAAGGCTGATGGAAAAAACTATGCTGTTTTAGCAAGTGTGAGCACTCCTGATGTTCCATTTGGAAGTTCTTTCAGGTGTGAAGTATTGTATTGCATAATGCCCGGCCCTCAATTGCCATCTGAAGAGCAGTCTTCTCGTTTAGTGGTTTCCTGGCGCATTAATTTTTTTCAGAGTACTATGATGAAAGGAATGATTGAAAATGGTGCAAAGCAAGGCCTGAAGGACAGTTTTGTTCAGTTTGCTGAGGTGCTATCTAAAATTGTTAAACCTCTTGATTTGAAAGATGTTGGATCCAGCAAGGAGCAGATATTGGCTTCTTTGCAGACAGAGCAAGAGTCAGATTGGAAACTGGCTTGTAGGTTTTTTGGAAATTTTACAGTTATATCTTCTATTTTTGTGGGGTTGTATGTTACTGTGCATATACTTCTTGCAAACCGTAGTACAATTCAGGGACTTGAGTTTTCTGGCCTAGATTTACCAGATTCTATTGGAGAAGTAGTGGTTTGTGGCGTCTTGGTCCTTCAAGGAGAACGTGTTTTGAAGATGATAGGTCGTTTCTTGCATGCGAGGAAGCAGAGAGGTACAATTTTTTGGCTTACAGAATTGCATTGTAAATTATAATCTTTCAAGGAAATTTATAAGTTAAATACTGGAACATCATGAACTGCCTTTGAGAATGCATCTGACTCACTTTACATGAAGAGAGACTTGCGTTTATGCAAGAAATCATTGGAATGTTTCAGGCCACTATATCATGCAATTAGAAAAAAAAATTACTACGGTTTTGTCATTAGCTATTCTGATGTATTATATTTACTACAAAGCAATACACTCAGGAAGAAAAAAGGAAGTTCTGCTTTTTTGGGTGATACAAAACATATAAGCAATTAACTTGACTACTGTGTTAGCATATTTGCTAAATGTTATAAGCTTTCTTCAGTGGATTGGTTAAATGCCTCAAACATCCTCCTGAATATCTTGGAAAATATTTTGACCACCGTAATCATAGAACCTGAGCCGTTTAATATCTGTGCTTACAGGAAGTGATCATGGAATCAAGGCGCAAGGTGATGGATGGCTGCTTACTGTTGCCTTGATTGAGGGATGTAACTTAGCAGCAGTGGATTCTTCTGGTTACTCTGATCCGTATGTAGTATTTACTTGTCACGGCAAAACAAAAACAAGCTCAATCAAGTTCCAAACACTGGATCCTCAATGGAATGGTAATTCAATTACCACTCTATTTATTTAGGGTTGCTTGGGATCATTATTGTTTTTTCTTTTATTTTAAAACATGTTTCTTTAGTTCATTTTTTGCAAGTTTTTTTTTTTCCTACAACAAATTAACTTGTTTTTAGAAACAAACCTCTAAAGTTATTTTGAGTGTTTTTAAAAATAGCTAAACATGTTATAACATGTCAAACATGTTTTATTTCAAGTAAAAACATAAATAAAACAAATAAAAATAACTAATAAAAACAAAAATTGAAAGTGATCCCAAATGGCCCCTCTTGTTTTGGGATCACTTTTGTTTTTTCTTTCTTTTTATTTTTGTTTTTGTTTTTATTTTAAAAACATATTTTGCTTAGTATACTTTATTGCTTGTTTTTTGTTTTAAAAAATAAATTAGTTCGTTTTATGAAACTATTTTTAGTATTGTTAAAAACAACCAATCATGTTATAATAAATTTGTTTTATTTCAAGTTAAAACATAAACCAAACAAAATTTTTAAAAAAATCAAAGGTGGAATATTTGCTTAGTACACAAACGTCTACTTAATATTTGTTCTCCTAATGTATTTTTATATGGTTATTGTTGGAACTCTTTGTCTATAGTTATGCCTTTGAAGCAACGGTTACCCTCTTAACTTAGAAATAAAACATTTGATTAGCTAATGAACTATAACTTACTATCACACTATTCTTGCAATGGGTCGATGCCTTCAGGTTTTAATGCCACTTATGCATGCATGCTTAAAATTGGTAGAAGTAATCTGAAGAGTGAATCAGTTATCTTGGAGGCAATCTGGACAATGTATTGATGTTAAAAGAAACATAAATTATCTCATCTCCATTTCTTTTTGAAAGATTTAGTAAAATAACACCATGCAAGGGTAAGAAATTATATTTGATGGGAATGCGCCCAAAATTAATGTATGGTACATGCTGAAATCTTTTCATTATTTTTCTCGTGGATTAGACCAGAGAAAGAGTTCAAGAAAAACTTGAATTATGGAGGTCTACCTTGGAGTCTAAAGGCCTTCGTTTGATTATATCTAAAACTGAATACATGGATGCAACTTTAGTAACAACAGCTGTAGAGGCAGAGTTGTAACTATGGGTGTCAAATCATTAAATAGTGTGAAAATATGTCGGTTATATTGTTCAAATTGATGGTGATATAGATAGGGATTTTATTAGTAGAATTTAGGTTGATTTGTTGAAATGGAAGAATGCATTGGGCCTATTGTGTGATAGAAAAGTACCACTTAGACTTGAAGGAAAATTTAATAAGATGGTAGGACTTGCAATGCTTTATGGCACAAAATGTGGGTCTTTAAAAGAGGAGCATAAAGCAAAGTTAAGCATTGCGGAGATGAAAATGCTTAGGTGGTTTGACACTTAGAAACAAAATGCGAAACAAATCTATCCGTGAAATGTTTGGTGTAGCTCCAGTGGCAGATAAAATTAGAGAAGGTTGTCTTAGATGGTTTGTTCATATTAAACGTCAACCATCTGATGATCTGGTTAGAAGAGTAGATGTTTTAGATTCTACTTATGTTAAAAAAGATAGAGTTAGACCTAAAATGAGTTGGGCATATTGTATAGTAAATGATCATAATAAATTAGAATTAAATGAAAATATGACACTCAAGGGGACACAATAAAGAAAAAGGATTCATGTAGCCAACCCCACTTAGTGGGATAAATGCTTATTGGTTGTTATTGTTGTTGTTGCCGAAATCTTTCCATTAGAATTAGTATTTACCAAGCTTTATTAATTTACTGTTCTTGGTCAGCTTTAAAAATGTAAATAAGAATGGCTCAAATCTTCATATCAACTGGATTATCGCAATTGTTGACACCCCTTATGTTGACAATCTAAAGATTTACCCTTTATGAGATCACAATTCATGCGTGCTATAAGGAAAAAAATAGCAAATTAAATATTGTATTGATTTTAGTTATATTTTCTTGCAACTTTTTTCTCGGCAGTTTTTATTTCGAATTTGTGAAAATATGTCTATGATGAGGTACATGATAATGAACTTGCTATTTTAATATTTATGATTCCTTGGTTTGGTTTTTGTGTTGGCTGGATTCAATTATGGGTTCTTTAGTTTGATTGCCATGCTGGCCTGGTCAGCCATGGGTTCATTGATTTGTTATTTAGTTTAATAGTTCTTTTTAAATTGTTGGTTTTGGTAGTGATACCCATAAACTCTCAAATTAGATTCTAGAGCTATGGTGGTGAGCTTAAGTCAAGTAGACTTATGAGTTGGCTCAGTCCCTCTTGCTAAGTGGCTCATGAATTAAAGTTAATAAGCTAATGAACCGAGCATGAGCAAGCCTCAACTTAGCTCGTTAGATCATGAGTTCGGCTTATTTAAAAAATATTAATCGAAAAGATATGAGTTTTTGAATTTAAGTACTAGGTTATTAAAATTTTTAAAAATTATATTTCATTTTCTTACTTGATTTATTATTCTTTTTTTTTTCTTTTATTACAACGAATACTTGTATCAAAATTATTTTGTCATATTAAATCAGCCGGTTTATGAGATAAGTCAAACTCGTTGAATTGATTGCAAGAACACAATTAAATGAGCTAGTTTATGAGATAATTTGAACTCGTAAAATTGTGTTCAAGCATGAATTTGAACATAATTAATTAATCAAGTTTAAGCTCAAATTGAGGGTGACTTGGGCTTGGCACTCCTACTCTTTTGGAGCTCTATGTGGCGTTTTGCAAACTCTTGTTGTGCAGATTTTGTAATGACTTGCGTTTCCCATCCGTGACATTCCTATAGCAACTTATGATTGTTGCAATCTAATCACTAGTTTTGGCTCCTGACTCCTTTATTTTTGTGGATTTATTGTGCATTTATTTTGGAGAAGGATTGAAACTTGATCTGATCTTATACCACATTATCAGTGTGAATCCTAGCAAATTTGTATTGAAATAAAAGCTACCAGCGTTAAGGATGTGGTATTAATAACTAGGCAAACATGGGGTCTGAAATCAAACTTTTGGTTTAATAATATTTTAATTTTCTCTCAAACCTGTGTGCTTGGCTGGACGGCTATTCTTTTGAATTTTCATTGTGTGGTGATATTTTTTTCTTTTGTTCAATTTTGCTCTGCATAATTCTACATTAATTCTGTCAGTCTGCTTGATTTTATTCATATATGCAATGATTACTTCTTAATTATGTTATGAATTTTTAACTACTTGTGGTTTTTTGTTAGATTCCAGTTTTATTTATTTTCCTTGGTTTAATTGATTGTTGAATTGTTCTCTCTCTCTCTCTCTCTCTCTCTCTCTCTCTCTCTCTCTCTCTCTCTCTCTCTGTTTACATCAAAAGATAATGATGCTTGTTATTAATAGTCTTTGGGACGACTTCCTAAATTTGATTTATGTTGTGTTATACATTACATAATTTATCGGTTTAAGAATCTTAGATCTTAGCACATTCTATGCCACACACCAGCAATATAAATCTGATTCCATTGTTTTTAAGGCACAGTTAGCTCTCTGAAAAATAGAAAAGAACCTTGAATTAATTGGATTTCACAGGCATGGCGAAATTGTGAAACTTGACTGGCATATTATAATTATTAATAAGTTGCTTGTTAAGTTTTGCCATATAAAATGACGAGCGCAATATCTGCAGGGAGAATCTATTGGGCTTGGAACCTTGAAAAGCAGCAAGGAGCTGCCATAAAGAAATATCAATTCTTGCACCTATAGGCTTTTTTATTTCGGGTTGAGCCTTCATTATTCCCTCCCCTTCAGCATGCATCAAAATAAAATGGTCTAGTCTATATGGTAAAAGGAGAAATAAAAATTTTAAGCTAGTCATTGTACTTAGTTTGGTCTTCATAAGGCATAATGAAAAATATAACGCTGCAAATTATTTGAACTGTTATGTCAAAGATTCATGAGATTCAGAAATACGTGTGTGTTATTATAGACAAATGAAGAAAAAAAAAGGTTGCGTTGGAATCTTGAAAAGCAGCATGGAGCCGCCATAAAGAAATATCAATTCTTGCACCCATAAGCATTGTTATTTTGGATTGAGCCTTTATTATTCCCTCCCCTTCAGCCTGCATCTAATTAAAGGGGTTTATATGGTAAAAGGAGAAATCAAAATTTTAAGCTAGTCATTGTACTTTGTTTCCTCTTCATAAGGCATAATGAAAAATATAATGCTGCAAATGATTTGAACTATTATGTCAAGACTCATGAGATTTATAAATATTGCATGTTATTATAGACAACTGGAAAAAAAAAATGCTTTATATTAAATGGTACATCACTCGATTGTATCATTTCAGTCGTTATATATCCTTCTACTAAAATATCTATTAGCACTTCCACAAACTAATCTCTTTTTCCATTTGCAGAAATTTTTGAATTTGATGCGGTGATTGATCCTCCATCAACAATGGAGATTAATGTGTATGATTTTGACGGACCTTTTGATGAAGCAGTTTCATTGGGCCATACTGAAGTCAACTTTCTGAAATCTAACTTATCAGAATTGGCAGATGTATGGATTCCTCTTGAGGGAAAATTAGCTCAGGCATGCCAATCTAAGTTGCATCTGAGAATCTTCCTTCACAACACTCGAGGTGTCCAAGTTGTTTCAGACTATCTAACAAAGGTGGAGAAAGAAGTTGGTAAAAAGGTTGGTACTGTTGTAAATTTGAGATTCTTTTTTTGGATGTTTAAATTATTAACTTACGCAGCCCTTTATAATTTTCATTGCATAGATAAATTTGCGGTCACCTCAGACAAATTCAGCATTTCAGAAGTTATTTAGTCTACCGCCGGAGGAGTTTCTAATAAATGATTTTACTTGTCACTTGAAGCGCAAAATGCCAATACAGGTTAATGTTTTATATTTCATAATTTCTTTATTCCTGGATATTTAGCTTTAGGATCTGGAAGATGAAAGCTCCATGCAAAATATTGAATTCTTTGAAATCTCAAAAGCATGGCCATGCTACTCCAATGTTAATTTGTCTTTTTTTTTTCAGGGTCGTCTGTTTCTTTCTCCGAGAATTATTGGATTTTACACCAATCTTTTCGGGCACAAGATCAAGTTTTTCTTTCTCTGGGAAGATATTGATGACATCCAAGTTGTTCCCCCATCTCTGACATCAATGGGTAGTCCTTCTTTATTGATTATTCTTCGTCGTGGTAGAGGTTTGGATGCAAGGCACGGAGCCAAGTCACTGGACCCAGACGGAAGGTTGAAATTCCAGTTCCAATCATTTGTTTCATTCAGTGTGGCAAACAGGTAATTGATCCTCACATAAGAAAATTTTTTTCTTGCTTTCGATTGGAACTTTTAGCTTATGGGAAAGGATTGCAACGCCATTGTGAGTTTGCAAAACCATCCCGAGGGTAGTCTTGTGGTGTTGTTGATAGCTGTTAAGAGATTAATTATGCCCTTAATTTGCTTGGATGCGCATTGTAGGATCTTAGCAGAATAGGTGCTTTTGGATACCACTTCTTATCTGCGCTTAACCATTCTTTTTTAGCGTTTTTTCATTTTACTTACTTGTTATTAGTGTTATTATCTATTAGGTTGCTTTTTTCTTTTGTCTGCTAGTGAGTAGTGGGATGTTTGTATTTTTCATTTTGTTGGTACCAAAAGCAGTCAACTTGGAGGCTCAAGGCTCCCATTTTCCCTTTTTCCATTCATCTCTTCTTTTTCCTCGCAATATTAGTTTTCCCCAAATTGGTATTACAGAAGGCATAGCGGATGTAGGTGCCTGGTGCACAAAGATGATTGTAGTCGAGAAATGTTTCTAGAAGCTCGAGCTATCCTTGAGCACAATTGGAGGGTTTCAGTAGTGAGTTCTGACAATTTGTACTTGAAATGTGGCAAGAGCTTTGAGACTTCAATAATAAAGGCAGCAACCCACCAACAACCACCGACAAAGCTTGCAACCATACCAGGGGTGGGTGATACTGTTTTGATGAATTGAGATCCAAGGTATCACCAATGAATTGATGCACCAACAAGTAGAGCTTCTTGATTGCAAGGAGGAACGATTTCTCTGTCGAGGGAATGCTAATGCTTATTCACACTTCGAGTTAAAGGATAAACCTCTATTCTTGGAACAAGTTGTTCAACGAAGATTCCCACGAGTGAAATTATATGAATTTTAAGGTGAAATTAGACATTTGCTTCTTCGGTAGCCACCTCTATATTGAGAATTACCTTGATTATATACAATCTACCATGTCATTCTTTGAATTTATGGATCGTCTTTTGAAAGGTAGGTTTGACACGTTGAATGTAAACTTCATGGCAAAGCCAACACGTACTGGCTATAATTGACTTAAAATTGTCATTATGAGAAAGGAATATGAAATGTGAATAATTAGTCAGGATGCAACAACTGCTTCCTACTAATTGATTATAAGCAAATGTTGTATTTACAATATCAAAGATGCCTGCAAGGTACTTGGATTACTAGCAGTAACATAGAAGAATTTTATCGACTTAATGCAATGAGCAATATTAATGAGTCCACTCAACTGTTTGTAGCTTACTACATCGTAGGTTTGAAAGACAACATTTAAGACAACTTGAAGTAAATTTTGTTTTCTCTTTGTCTATAGATCAACTTTACCAACAAAGTCAAAATCCAACTTAATCAAAAACGAAAACCACCACCCAAAAAAAGATACTATCTTGACCTGTCCACTAACAACATCTAACACGCCACACCCAATTTGAAGTTGAAACAACTTGTTCATCCTTGCTTGCCACAAGTGTGAACTGAAATGAGTTTAAGGTGAAACTAGACATTCCTACTTTGGTAGCCACCTTGAGGATTAACTTGATCATAAACTATCAAACATGTCATTCTTTGAATTTATGGATCTATCTTATGAAAGTTAGGTTTGATATATCGCTTGTAAACTTCATGGCAAAGCAAGCTTGCCATTAGAAAGCAAAAAGGAAATGTGAATTAGTTTAAGGATGAAACAACTGCTTTGCAGCCGCTTGCTACCATATTATTACTAGCAAATGTTGTATTTACAATACCAAAGATACTAGTAAGGAGCCTAGATCACTATCAGTAACATCGAAGAATTTTATCGACCTAATGGAAGGAGCAACATTAATGCGTCCACTTAAATGTGTAGCTTGCTACATCGGAGGTTTGAAAGACAACATTTAAGATGAATTTGAAATGGATTTGGTTTGCTCTTTGTCTATATATTATCAACTTTGCCTTTAAAATTAAAATCCAACTAAATCGAAACCCAAAACCATCACCCAACAAAAAAGATACTTCTTGGCCCTGTCCTCGAACACCTTCTAACACGCCACACCTAATTCTAATTTGAGACAACTTGTTCATTGGTGATTCCCACAAAAGTGAAATTATAATGAGTTTATGGTGAAATTGGACACTGTCTTCTTTGGTAGCCACCTTAATATTTAGGATTACCTAGATTATAAACATTCCTTCAAGTCATTATTTAAATTTATAGATCTATTTTCCGAAAGCTAGGTTTGATACATCTTATGTAAACTTCATGGGAAGGAAAGCGCCTGATGGCTATACTTGACTCAAATGTTTCATTAGGAGAAAGAAAAGGAAATGCGAATAATTAGTTCATAATGAAACAATTGATTTGGAGTTGTTTCCCACCATTTTGATTACAAGTAAATGTTGTATTTACAATATTAAAAATGCATGCAAGGAACTTAGATCACTTATAGTAACATAGAAGAATTTTTTTGACTTAATGCTAGAAAAAATATTAATGAGTCCACTCAATTGTGGGTAGATTCCTATATTGAGATTTGAAAGATAATATTTAAGATGAGCTTGAAATGAATCTGGTTTGCTCTTTGTCTATAGTTTATCAATTTTGCCTATAAAGTCAAAATCCGACTTAATCGAAACTCAACATCATCACACAACAAAAAGGTACTTCCTTGACCAATCCATTAACACCATCAAGATGCCATACCTAATTCTAGGTTGAGACAACTTGGTCATCTGTGATTTCTGTTGAGGATTACATTGGTTATGATTAATCCGTCAAGTCATTCTTTGAATTTATGATTCTATCTTCGAAAAGTTAGGTTTGATACGTCGCTTGTATACTTATGGAAAAGCAAGAACAGGTTGGCTATAATTGATTTAAAATTTTCATTATGAAAAAAAAAAGAAAAGAAATGTGAATAATTAGTTCAGGGTGGAACGACTGCTTTGCGGTTGCTTTCTATGATCTGATTACAAAAAATGTTGTATTTGCAGTATCTATGATTCCAATAAGGAACCTAGATCACTAGCAACAACACATGAGAATTTTATTGTCTTAATGCCAGAGTAATATTAATGTGTCCACTTAGCTGTGGGTAGCTTGTTACATTGGAGGTTTGAAAGATAGCATTTAAGATGAAATTGAAATGAATTCTTGGGTTGTTCTGTAGATTATCAACCTTTCCAATAAAGTCAAAATCCACTTAAACGAAATTCAAAACTAGCACCCAACAAAAAGATACTTCTCTATCCAGTACACTAACACGATCTAACTTGTCATGCCCAATTCTAAGTTCAGACAACTCGTTCATCTATAATTTCTTCAAGAGTGAATTTATAATGAGTTCAATGTGAAATTAGACATTCCCTTCTTTGGCAGCTACTTTCATATTGAGGATTACCTTGATTATAATCAATCCGTCAAGTCATTCTTTGAATTTATGGATCTTTCTTCCGAAAGGTAGGTTTGATATATCGCCTGTAAACTTAATGGCAGAGCAAGCACGTGCTGACCATAATTGACTCAAATTTGCCATTATGAGAAAGGAAATGAAATATGAATAATTAGTTCAGGATGAAACAACAGCATTGCAGCTGCTTCCTACCATCTCATTACAAGCAAATGTTGTATTTATAGTACCAAAGATGCTTGCAAGAAACTTAGATCACTATCAGAAACACATAAGTATTTTATTGACTTGATTCCATTAGCAAAATTAATGAGTCCGCTCAACTATTGGTTGCTTGCTACATCAGGGTTTTGAAAGATAGCATTTAAGATGAACTTGATTTGAATATGATTTGCTCTTTGTCTATAAATTATCATCTTTGTCGATAAAATCAAAATCTAACTTAAATGCAACTCAAAATCATCACCTAGCGAATGAGTACTTCCTTGATCAATCCACTAACACCATTTAACACATTAATTTTAAGTTGAGACAATTTGTTCATCGATGATTCTTATAAGAGTGAAATTATAATAAATTTAAGGTTAAATTAGACATTTCCTTCTTGGGTAGCCACCGTCATATTTAGCGTTACCTTGATTATAAACAACCCATTAAGTATTATTTGAATTTATGGATCTATCTTTTGAAAGGTAGGTTTGATATGTCACCTGTAAACTTCATGGCAAAGCAAGCGTGTGCTGGCTATAATGAATTAAATTATCCATTAGTAAAAAGGACAAGGAAATGTAAATAATTTTTTCAAGATGAAACGGCTGCGTTGCAGCTTTCGTCATAGCATCAGATTACAAGCAAATGTTGTATTTCAATACCAAAAATGCATGCAAGGAACTTAGAGCATTAGTAGTAACAAACAAGAATTTTATTGACTTAATAATTGGAGAAACATTAATTAGTTGACTCAGCTATGGGAAGCTTCCTACATTGGGTGTTTCAAAGACAACCTTTAAGATGAAATTGAAACGAATTTGGTTTGCTCTTTGTATAGATTATCAACTTTGCCTATAAAGCCAAAATTTAACTTAACCGAATCCCAAAGCCACCACCCATGAAAAAGATACTTCCTTGACTAATCCACTAACATCATCTAATACGCTGCACCCAATTCTAAGTTGAACCCCTTTTAATACCGTGCTCAAAATTTGAGTACCATAGACAATGAACCAAACCACTCTCAAGACATAGAATTAACAGAGATAATAAATCGTGGCCTTGGAAATGTTTTCATTATATCTAACCGAGCCATGAAACTAATGGATGGCCAAATAGGTACCAAACAGAACTACTAAATGGTCAAGTCGAAAAAGAAAATTGTGGCCCTTTTTCTTAGTGAGGAGAAATTATAAGATGCATCAGATGATGGTGAATTCCTTTTCTATATTCTTGAAAAGTTACTCTTCTGTTCAAACACTCCATGACTGCCCATTTTTAAGCAACCTTGTAGAAAAACGATATTATGAATAATGAGTTATATGAATTATTAGTAAATAATTGATATGTTGAAAAACTATTGCTAATAGTGTGGTAAAAGCATTGCAATTGAAAACTTAGAGACATTCACGACCGCTTTAAAAATTATTTTGGTAAAATAAAATTGAAGTGCTCGCGATGGCTACACATGAAGAGACCTTCTGCATTAAGCAAAATTGTGTTGAGTTCTCGTTGATGTTCAGGATGCATGATGTTTAATTTTATTCAAACCATGATAATTTGATATAGGTGTGATGTAGGATTGCCATTTCAATGCCTATCTATTTTGTTGCGAAGGGTAGGATGATTATAATGTTGCCTTCACCACCAACTTTGAAACAATATACATTTAACAGAGCTACATTTATTGGCATGATTTGCTCACAGGTCCTTATAGTTTAGAAGATCGAGCCTAGGATGCTTATATTGCTCAACATAGTAGAACATATTTTTGTCGATTATTCTAGATGCTGTCCAATACCTATTGTGTTAATTTTTTGATTTTATGCTTGTTGAATTGTCTAATCATATCTCACCAATTTTAATAATTCAACATCAAAAAGATCTTTTCTTTGGAGCAGTGCTTCTTAATCAACCTTGTAGTTTATGGGAGCCGTAAAATAATTATTCTTCTTCAATTGCATAGAAAATGATTACAAGATAAATAGCGGGAGATAATTATCATATTAGGAAAACTAATAACATCAGCTATAACTCTTCGTGATAAAAAAAAGGAAACATGATATTACATACCAATAAGTCTAATTCTTAGAAATAGAAAATACTAATAATAAAATCTTCCTAAAAAGCTAACACCCCCTTCAATTTGGAGCATAGATATCTATCATGACCAACTCGCTTACAAGGAGCTCAAAATTAGGCTTGAAAAGTCCATTGATGAAAATATCCATATTTTTTCAACAGTAGAGGTAAATGTCATGCAAGTAGCTCCACAATCTATTTTTTCTTTTATGAAGCATTTGTCAATCTACACATGCTTTGTGAGATCATGCTGCATTGAATTTTCTGCAATGCTTATGACTGCTTTATTATCACAGTATAACTTCATTGACATGCTTATCAAGATTTATAGCTCTTTAGGAATTCTTTTCAATCATTAAATCTCAACTCACTCCATTAGTCATAACACTATATTTTGTTCAGGACTACTCATTGCAACCACATCTTGTTTCTTATTTTGTCATGTAACCAAGTTTTCCACACATAGTTGCGGTATCCAGAAGTTGATCTTCTGTCAATAACTAAGTCTGCCCAATTTGCATCAACGTGCCTTTATGCTCTTTGGTGTGGTCCCTTGAAAGAGTAAGCCTATTTTCGGTGCACCTTTTAGATATCTAAGAATTTTGTTGAATGCTTCAAGGTGTTTCTCATAGGGAAAATGCATAAATTGATTTACCAAGCTTACAATTATCTGGTCGTGCATGTGATAAGTATATCAACTTCCCCACCAATTTTTGATACCCAATTTTATTCACTAGATGACCTACCTTCCCATCTCCCAGTTTTTTATTCGGATCAATTGGAGTGTCTGCATGTCTACACTCATTCATTTTAATTCCTTGAAAAGATCATGATCGTACTTTTGTTGAGAGATAACAATTCATTTCTTCGATTGAGAAACCTTCATGCCAAGAAAATATCTCGAAGATCCTAAGTCCTTGGTTTCAAAAGCAGATGATAGAGAAGTATCAAACGACTCATATCATATGCATCATTTCCAATGAGAATAATATCATCCACACACACAATTAATATTATTATTTTCCCATCATTTAAATGTCCGAAGAACATTATATGATCTCCTTGACTTTCAATATACACTTGTCCTTTAACAAGTAATGTAAATTTCTTAAAACATGCTCTCGGTGACTGTTTCAGTCAGTGTAAGGATTTTTTTAGTTTACACAATTTTGTGCCAAACTTTTCATTAAATCACAGAGTTGCATCCATATATACTTCTTCCTCCATGTCCCACCTGGAGGAAGGCATTTTTTATATCTAATCGTTATAGATGGTGCATTTGGGGCAGCTTGTGCATTTCAGGATAAGCAGCTTATCCTGAAACGCGACCAGCGGGTCGACCATGGGGTTCAACCCGTGATCTGTGTTTAGTGTAAGAACCCAATCGCATTTTCTGATAAACTGCCGAAATGTGTTTTCCACACTTATAAACTACCCCATACGGGCCCAGAGTCCAGTTGAGATTAGCTGCAAGTGACAAAAGAATCCTTATAGAGTTTAGTTCTATGAATGGATTGAACTTCTTTCGAGTAAATCCCTTGGCAAATAATCAAGCCTTGTACCATTGTAGAGAACCATCAAAATTATACTTGATTGTAAACACTATTTGTACCCGACAATTATTTTTCCTCTAGGTAAATCCATTAATTCCCACATATCATTTTTTCAGGAGCTTTCATCTCTTCGAAATTGACCTACTCACCGACTTTCAGATCCTGCATAGTTTTAGGAATCTCCATACGCGATAATTGTGAGGTAAAAACACAGAAAGTGGGTGAGAGATCTTCATATGATATATAATGAGACAATGGATGTTAGGTGCATGACTTTTCCCCAATGGGAAGACTAGACTCATTAGACTTCAGATTCAAATCGGACTCAGATTTAGGGGTAGAAACTTAGAACTTGAAGATAAAGTTGACTGAATATTGGGCATTTGATTAATGAGGACATCACTTTGTTTTGTGGATTTTGGGTAGTGTAAAGGATACATATACCTTTTCTTTGAGTTGTTCTCTACCTCAAGTGGACAATATCAAATGGTATGATTGTCGTAGCTCTTTTTCCAATTTATTATTTGTTATTAACATCATGAGATGACATTATAGTAATTTCGATATATAAAAGGCTTGACACTCTCTCCTGGTATAAAATCCCTTGGATTTTTAAGTTGAACAATCAAGATTCGTGATATAATATTTTGAGAGTCTTCAATTTGAAGGAAATCCCGAAACTTAGTAAACAAAATTTTATTTTGTACCCCTCCCCCAATTGGAGATGAGTTGAAAAAGAGATTGTAACAAAAAGACGACATTCATGATAACAAATATTTTTTTTCGAATTTGGATCAAAGCATTTATACCTTTTTTGGTTAGAAGCATAACCAACAAACACACATTTTTTGGCTTGTGATTCAAGTTTTCTTTGATTATGAAGGTGAGTAGAGAAAATGAGAATCGATTCTTTGGAAAGATCTTTTAAAAAACTTCAAAAAGAATTTCAAAGTTTAAAACTTTATTTGGTGCTTTATAAGAAATATATCACGAAGTACATCTTTACCGCAAAGATATTTAGATATATGATTGATAAATAATAATACCCGATCATCCTCTAATAAGCGTTTGTTTTTTTTCTTCCAGTCACGTTATTTTGTTGTGGAGTGTTGACACAATAGTTTTGATGAATTATTTCTTTTTTGAGAAAGAATTGACCCTAAATATTTTGAAATACTCTATACCATTATCACTTTGTAATATTTGAATGAGTTTTTAAAATTGTGTATATCCTATTATAAAATTTTTTGAAGATTATTTCCATTTCATAATTTTCTTTTATTAAATAAACCCAACTAAATCTAGTGTGATCACCATTCATCATTGAACGTGACACTATTTTTTCTCAGAATGTGTAAGATTTTTACAAGGACCCCATATATTACTATAAATAAGAGTAAGTGGTGTAATTGGTTTGTATAGTTGTGGAAAAAATAATGCACAATGATGTTGAAATAAAGACATTTTTATTTTGAAATAATTTGGGAAACAAGTATTTTAAATACTGAAAACTATGTTAATTTAACATATTATGCTATAACGCAAGTTCATCGTCTTTAGAAACAAAAATATAATTCAAACCAATACTTTGACATTGTTAATTCCAGTCAAATCCATTGTCAAAATAATTTAAACCAATACTAAAAATACAACAAACACATAAGGAAAGAATTACAAACATAAAATGAAGAAATAAATGAGGATACATCTAAATAAGAAACACACAATTCCACAGTTTGCTTTAGTCTTTTTTGTGCTAGCAAGCAGTTGGACGTTTTTATTTCTGGTTTGTTGGTACCGAACTCAGATTTTCAATTTTTTCCTCTTTAGAATTCTGTTATCGAAAGGTTTTCTCCCTTTTTTCATCACATCTTTCTTGCATTATCGGCTATCACCACATTCTATGATTCTGTTTTTGCTAAACATACGTATAATATTCTATGTACACGTGTATGAAGCAGAATATATAAATCACAACCGTAAAATCATTGTATGATAAGCTTTTGATTTTTATTGTAACAGAACAATCATGGCATTGTGGAAGGCAAAGTCTCTAAGCCCTGAACAGAAGGTGAGAATAGTGGAAGAAGAGTCCGAAGAGAAGGAACTCCGCTCAGAGGAGAGTGGATCATTCCTGGGTATAGAAGATGCCAAAATGTCTGAGGTTTTCTCCTCTATTGTTCCTGTTCCTGTAAGTATGCCTCAAACACTGCCCTTTGCCATTGTAGAAGTTGATGAATGGAAATACGTTCTCTTAAGTTTTTTTTTTTTAATTATAAGCCTGAGATTTGACTTTGTAATAATCAGCTGAACTCACTCATGGAGATCTTTGAAGGAGATTCTCTTGAGCAAAAGGTGATGGAAAAAGTTGGTTGTGTTGATTATTCCGCTTCACCATGGGAATCTGTGTCGCCCGATGTGCATCAGAGACAAGTCAACTACAAATTTGATAAGAACATCTCTCGCTATGGTGGTGAGGTGACTAGCACGCAGCAGAGGTCTCCCCTCCATGATAAGAATGGATGGTTGATTGAAGAGGTCATGGCACTCCAAGGAGTGCTACTTGGCGACTATTTTACTGTAAGGGAAACAAAAACCGTCTAAATTCTTAGCCATTAGAAAGCTTTATATGATATTCTCGTCTTACAATATGATTTTAACTTCTTTTTCAGCTTCATTTAAGATATCAGATTGATGATCTTCAGTCAAAATCCAAGGCATGTCATGTTCATGTGTCCTTGGGAATTGCTTGGTTGAAGAGCACCAAGCATCAGAAAAGGATAACGAAGAATGTTATTGCCAACTCATCTACTCGTTTGAAAGAGATGTTTCGTTTAGTTGAGAAAGAGTTCTCAACAGGGAAATAGAAATTTTGTGTACTTCTTGCCAATCCATTTGGAACTTCAAGAAGCTAAACTGGCATGAGAAGTTGCGGATACAATCTGCTGGCAGCTGTTTCAGCACCATCAGGTCTGACATGATTTTTATATGTACGCTTCTATTTTTTTTTTTTTAAATTTTATGTACATTTGTAGGTTTCAATTCATTTGTAAGTGACTGCTGAGGTTAAACTATTGAAATTAGGCATGTTAGGCTAGAAATGGTTCTCTTGAAATCACGAAACAATGATGAAGGGCTGCAAAGCTCATAAAGCTTCTTCGAAATTATTGAATATGCCATCTTTGATTTCTCCTGTATATTTTAGAATCTTTTACCGTATTATAAAAAATTATAAATGCAACGACAATCATTATTAGTATTGCGAGAATTATTTAGGACGGGCTTCATATAATTGTCATGAAATGCTAAATTCGGAGCTAGTCCGTGCATTTTGGAAATTTTTTGGGGAGGTTAGTTGGAGTGCGCCTGTGATGTTTTCTGCATTCTGACTTGAGAAAGATTACTACAACTCAATTTGTTTAATTTTTCATTAAGCAAAGAAGAAATCAAACTAAGACTGCTCAATTTCTCCTCGATTAAATTCCTCTTCTATTTAATTTTTCTTTTTCTTTTCTCTTCCAATTCCCTTCAAACCAAGTGGAGCCTTTGTTATTTGCTTCTGTCAAAATTTGATAAGTTTGGCAGGCTGCTCATCGTATATTACATGTAGAAGGGATATCTACATTGACATTATAATATGATTTGACTGGCTCATCAAAATTTTTGGTTGGAGTGTAGCATGTGTCATAACCAGGAGATTTGAAAATAGAAAGATTTACATACATACGGTTAAATTCCTGTATTTATCTACTTGACACCTAAGCGTTATTTCTTACATACATGTCACCTTACCTATGCACAAAAAAAATTTAAAATAGTGGTATTTTTGATATGATACAAAAGATGTAGATGATATAAATGTAAAAAATAAAATTTCGGTGTTTGATATGTAAATACGTACAAATTGCATGGTTTGTATGTAAATTCTTTAAAAGCATTATATATAGAGCTTGTTGCGTCCCAAAGATTTGTGATGATTATTTAACATCTTAATTTTGCAAGAAAATCCAACACAGATAATTGAACAGTAGTAAGAGAAGACACTATAATTTAATTTCACGGGAAAATCCAAATAAAGAAGAAACTATGGGGCCCAACCCAGTCAAAATAGTTCACTATAAATGTGAAAGTACAAAGATGTATATTTTTCTCACAATTGGGAAAGCAGTGTTATAAATTCACACTATATACAACCCTTGTATGCTTACAATGTATAGAAAACTTCAAGAGTGCGGAAAGAATCGCTGTCTTCTGAATACGACAATCTTAAGCAGTGGTTGCTTGGAGTTATTGCTGGATCTTCAATATGGTATTATATGTTACGATGAGATTTCAGATATGTGTTATTAAGTAGGGTCACCGACGATGGTGAACAGGAGCGACCGGAGTTGACGGCGATCGATTGGCATTGGTCGACGACGACGGAGGCCAGAAGTTATCACTGACTTTTTCAGTAAAAAATAATACTAAAATTTTACTCTCCCCCATCTCAAGTGAAAAGAGGCAGGTTATTTATAGCCACTTCGGGAGTGACATTTTGGTTCTTTGGCGAATAAATTCTATGATCACCTGATTGCACGAAACAAATTGATCTTTCTTGATCATGAGAGTTTTTTTATGAATTGATGGCCTTATATCTTCAGGATCGGTTGATCTTGGGTGTTGGATTCCTCTTGTCGAGACATTGAAGTTAATTATAGCCACGTCTGATTTGAGTTCATTTGGCCTTCAATTAATGATCCAAAACCTTTAAGAATACTTTAATGGCTTCTTCTAGACCCGATTGGACCAATTTTGGTATCATTAGGTTCGTCTTATCGAGACAGTCAATTTGACTATGAACTTGTTGAAATTAGGGCCATAGATGATTTTGAATTTGACTTTGAAAAATTTTTAGCTAACATATTGCCCTGAGATTTGGGCTAAATGATAAAAATTTGTTGATAAGACATCAGAGCTGAAATTTTCATTGGAGGTGACGTATTTACAGTGGTAGTCGATCTTGATGTCTTCGGTGAGAACATGAAAGAGTTATTTGAGAGACATTGCTAAAATGTCATCACAATAGTGGCGAAGCTAATGGGTTGATTTGTGGATAGCTGAAATTTGGTCAGTAGTGGCATGGGTTAGCTAGTGTATGTGAGCAATATTGGCATTGGGTATGGTTGTTAATGATAATTGAGGGCCAATGGAATGAGACATCACATATTGTTCATTTATAATGTTTCTCTTTGCTACACAATAGTGATAATAAGTCGTCATAGTTAATGGGTTAATTTGAATGCCTATTTTGAAAGATTGCTAGGTGTAAAGAAGACAATTGACAGTGTATAGGATTGTATTCTCAGAATTTATTAAAGAATGCTAGAAGCAGCATGACTATCGATGAGGGCTTTAGGTCCCATTTGAGGATGAGATTACGCTTCTTTGCGTTGCAGAGAACGGTGACAGAATCCTTTGCACCTGTTCATGCATTTCTTCGCCATTTTAGAACATGGGATCTCCATGGCTTCGGCATTGCTGCCCAACATTCCAATGTTCCGAAAATGGAGCTTATTGGGACATTGCTTTTAAATAGACTTTTCTCAAAGCAAAAGCGTTGTCAAACAAACGCTTAATTTCATATAGGTATGTCGTATGCGGTCAGGGAATGTTTCTTCATTGAGATGTTATGGGTTCATTTCTGCATTGGATGACTCAGGGATCAATTTGGATGACTTTGCACTAGTTTTTTCAGAGGATAAACAGCTCAAGAACAGAATAACACATTCTATACATTGAAGAAATGGATGGTGTGTGTACCAAGTTTTTAAAAAATTAGAATTAACTTGGGGCATATTTTCAAATTCAAGGTGTGTGCGCCAAGTTTTAAAAAAGTTAGAATTAACTTGGGGCATTTTTTCTATTTATTACCTTAAATTGATTTTTTAATTTATTTTATAGTTGTAAAATTAATCACTTTTTATGCAATTAAATCTTAGTTTAACCTCATTAGTGCCAAAAGCTCAATTCCAAGTCCATTTCATATATTTTTTTTACATTTTTAGGATGCTGATCATGTTCCATTAGAAATGGAAACCCAGAGTTAGGTAAACTGAAAAGGATCCAAATACCTTCTGCTGCAAACATTTTTCTTTGACATGATAAGCAGACATAAGCTTGACTGCTTAGCTGAAAATGCTTAGTTTGCACTTAAACTTTTTTTAAAAGGAGCTTAATGAAACTCCAAAATGGTTTTTTAGAATTAAAATTCTAAACACTTGTTTGTCATCTTTCTGAATTGCATTAAACAATAAAATCCATTTATAAGTGATGTACAATCTTAGTGAATATATTTTGTGAGAGTACTTCAAAAGGTAAACTAAATTACAAGCATTGAGGTTGATTTAATTGCACGTTGTTTTTGTATTTTGTTGTAACGTCTAAGTTTTTCTTTAAGTTGTCTATAAGCTAAATTGGGTTGGAGGTTAAATCTTGTAAAACTCTTTGTTTTGTTGTCTCTCATTATTTTATTTATCTTAGCATTTTACATTTCTGACTATGAACTTGCAAAATTATTGTTATGATCATTACATAAGTATTGCCAAGCTTATTGTGGACACACAATCCATTCATAGTAAGCATTGCATAATTATTTTTAAGATACACAGAATTTAAGGAACCCAACTCATCTTCCTCTTGGGTGACATATCAACTCTTATGATAATCTCCGTCATAGTATTCATATTTATGCATATAGTGTAACTGCTAGCTAGTTTTTAATTATATTCATCTTTCAAGCTTTTGCAAAGAAAGTAATTTTTAAAATTATGAGTATTTGCATGATGATTTGCTCAGAGCCATATATTATGTTTGTTAATGCTTGTTCAACTTGTGGTATAAATAGTTAATTAAATTAACTAGTGAAATTTAGTTTAATATGCTTGATAATAAATCAATCGTTCAACCGCATCATAATTATCTTGTTGTGTCGTATATAAAATTGCAGAAGATTACAAATGCATGTTTGCTAATATTAGTGAATATAGATTATTAATCACCTAGAAGGCCCATACATATTGTTTGTATCCTTATTCTCATCATTGCTCATTATATTATATATTTAGCTTGGTAATCATACTTTTGACTTAAATTATTTAATTGATATATTAATCGATTCCAAATTACATAAATAAATATATAGCTTTTAAATTTTATTAGAATATATAGGATCAGATTAGTAGATCTTTTAAGAAAGATCTAAAGTGCAAAAGTTCACTTCCAAGTATTTGCATTTATGCATCACTTACATTGGCATGATCAATTGTTTATCACGATGTATTATTTATGTGTTAATGTTTATTTAACAATTGATATAAATTGTTTAGTTGATTAAATTAACTTGTAAAGTTTAATTGAACCTTAATTTTATGCTTGATAGTAAATTACTCGCTTTGTTTAATTGTTCATTTATATAGTAGTTTATATATCTCATTTTGATTCTCATAGAAGATTGCATAAGAGTATTAAATGTTTGTCTGTTAATACTAATGAATATAATATTTTAATTTATGAGTAATAATATAGGCGCTTTGTTATATTAATCCATAGATATTATGTATATCTTGACTCATACATTTGCACACTAAGTTATTTATTTAGTTTAATTGTCATACTATTGACTTTTGTCTAATATTTAATTGATTTATGATTTGCTTCCATTGTAGATAAATATATAGCTTCTAAATTTTATTATAATATATGAGTATATGACATCATATTAATTGAGTTTCTTAAGATAACTTTAAAGTTCAAAAAGTACACCTATTACCCTCCTCCTTTGGTTTACCTCAATTTATAAACAACCATATATGAAGAATACTTGTAGAAAATTTGTACAAAATCACACTGCAACTATACAAAGTTCTTAGGAACATATATGGAATAATGGAATATGTAGTAATGGATAAGACACTTTAAAGTACATGTTGGAACACTTGTAGATAACAAGCTCCTTCATTCAAACACAATGTATTTTATATTGTTGGTATTATGCATATCATAAAAAATAATTCAACTCACGTAAGTAAGAATCATAACGTCATTCACATACCCATCATGTTCACAATTAAAATATTTTATACATTTATAGATAGATAAATAGAACATTTCATTATAGTTTAATTAGTGAAATTTGATAAAAATTAACGAACCTCTGAATTAACATTGAATAATGAAATATCATAAGAAATAATTTAAATAATAATGATAACTAAATTCTAAAATAGAAGAATGATACCCCATCTCGAGTAAGGGTATATTCCCAAACTACATTGATGTAAGGATTGAATGATCTCTTTCTCTCCATATTCCTCTCTCTTTCCTCCTTTAACTCTACTCATTGCTACCTAAAAGTAAAGAAATGGAGGGGAAAGGACATAACAAGAGAGGGCTGACACTTTAAACTATGGTGAAGCTTTATGAAGATGTGAAGTTATGTAAATAACTAATGTTTGAATCGATATGATGCTCCAAAATATAATAAACATTCTTGTAATTTCATACAAATTTTGGAACACCTATGAATTCTATTTATAACTTAAAACATAAAGACAACTTGAAACTCAATCATACATGCCAATCTCAATCACATCAACTTAAGAGATCTAATCATACATACTATTTGAAATAGTATGTGCAATCATTCGTAGAGCAGATGGATGAAACTATCCTATTGCTTACATATGTGAGTCCCATGTTGTTTTACTGTGAATACATGTAAAAGGATTACATCCGCAGGACGGCTCAATTGATCAATGGTCCAAAGGTGGTTATTGTTAACCACATGCTAATCAACCTATAACATATACTATAATGTATATATTATTGCCACGAATTCAATAAGGTTGTCAGACAAAAAATTTGATGGTTAAAAATTGAAGGGAGCAATTTTGAGAAGATTGTGGTTCAAATTTATAACCACAAAAAAATAATGCCTGTGTATCACATATTCTATGTTAAAATATTTATCTTATTAGGCTGATCTGAGTTGGTCCATTTTGATTCAACTCATTTCTTTTTTTTTTTGGGTTCTAATCTGTGCTATTTTGGGGTTTTATGAATCATATCAATGAGCCTATCATTTTATCACCAAGAGTAGCCATTTATAATTTTATTTATTTGAAATCTATAATAATCATTTTCAGCAAAATTCAAAGATACGTGTCACGTAATTCATTCTTAAAATAACAAAGACTATCTGCATCCAATATAATAATATCTGAACATATTTTCATGCAGATAAAGCCTTTGTTCAGCTCAAGATTTTGGGCAGAAGTCTGGCTGACTTTATTAGTGTTGCCTTCCTATAAACAAACGCAGACAAATAGCATTAGGTTCGTAGTTGCATCAAAAGGCCCTTAGTGTGATGGAGATAGAGCTATCATTACATCGACCAATACCATTAGAATCATATAACGTCTAAATAACTCCTTCATTAGATATAAACTATACGGTGGGACATTTGTCCTTTTAATATAAATATTATTCATCTCTCATTTTAATATTGATCCTGTAATGTTTGCATATAAGTTTTAATGTTGTTTATTAATCTTATCATCAATATTGTTGTGTTCCAGAAGATTTGCGGTAATAGAGTAATTATTTAGCTTGAGTGACCCTCTGACTCGCTTCGAGTTCGACCTGTTAAAAAATATCTCTATTTATGTTCAATTCGTTTGTACAGAGAGATTCAAAAAATTTGTTCGTATTTGGCTTGTATGTTTAGCTACACGAGCTGTTCGTGAACAAGTCGTTTTGATAATCCCAATCACATAGTTATAGAATGTTAAGGGTCAGGGTGATATTTAAATCTTATTATTTATATTAAAATATTCATTAAATAGAATTTAATATATATTTATTTTGTTTTTTAATTAATAATTTTAATTGATTATAAATCTTTGTAACGTTGTAGTCAATCAAATTATTTTAAAAAATAATCATCAATTTTATATATATATATATATATATATATATATATATATATATATATATATATATATATATATATATATATATAGTCAATATGAGTCGAACATAAACGAACAAAACTTTGTTTCAGCTTATTCATATATTGAGCACAAAAAATTGTTTGTATTTGGCTATATTTGCTTAGCGAACGAATCGAACAGGAGCTACTTAATGAGCTGAACACTAGCTGTTCGCGAACAAGCTGTTTGACAGTCCTAATTGTATGGAAGTCCAACACACATACACATGTAATAGAAGTAATAAGTAGTGATAAAAAATTTGTAGAAAACTCAATAAGGGACAAAGCCACGACGCCTAGCCATGCCAGCATGATCTACTATAAATTGGTGAGCACATGTACAAGGGTACAAAAGTTCCTCGAACTATAATGTTCGTATGCAGAAGGACATGTGCAACAACTATAAGAGGTTGCAACTGAGAGTAGTGGCAGAAACTTTAGTGTGTCGTATTAGAGGTGCATCGTTGCACAGTCTTCAGGACTTTGCATTGCTCCGTAGGGTGCTTCTTTACTCCACGACGTAGGTATTATTCCTAACAATGCTTCATTGCAACAACCAGGAAGTGGCCGATGGTGATCAGCGACCGCGGAAGTGGGAAGTGTTCGCTGTGTCTTCGTTCCAAACAACATTAGGATTCAGCTTCTTCTCAATCCATTTCTCGGCCTAGCTCCAAGTTTTAATCTTTTGGTACAAAACGACTCGGGAATTAACCTCCTTCTCCAATTGGTTCTCGGCCTAACTTCAAGTCTTGGTTATTCGGTCGATAATGGTGTAAAAATTTGGTTCCTTCTTCGTCCAATTCTTGGTTTAGCTCAGAGGCATGGTCTTTTGGTTCTCCTTCATGAAGGAGGGAGGGGTCTCTTTATAGAGTAGGAACAACCTCCTGCTTATTCTATAAATAAAGAAAGAATTTAGATCACTCCGTCGGACAAACAAGAGATATTCCGACAATCAGACGATGTTTTCGTGGAAATTTAATTGACTTATTGATGTCAGAATTGAATGATTTTGGGCTTATTAGATTCTTCTCATTGAGACGCTTGATGCAACCATATCCATTCGACATTCCAATTGGCCACGTAAAGCTCCCAAAAATGGTTTAACGGCTTGATCCAATCATGATTTAATGAACTTGGCCAATTTTGGCGTCGTTGGGTCCCTCTCATCGAACCGATTAGTTTAATTGTAAGTTTGTTGAAATCAGAGTTCTTGGTGTTTTGAGATTCATAAAACACCTCAAGATTCATGCCAAATGACGAAAATTTGTTGATGAAATATGAATTATAATGAATAACATACACAATTTCAAAAGAAAAAAAGAAGATAAATTGTTCACAAGTTGATTTCAAGAAAATAATTCCATAATTGTTTTTGATTATATGAAAATGTAATTGTAATTTAGTGCATGATCTTCTATGTTCTTTAACAGCTTCAAAGTAAATGTACAATCTGTTAATATATAGATATATATATATATATATATATATATATATATATATATATATATATATATATATATATATATAGATATATATATATATATAATTCTTGAGCTAGTTGTGGGAACTCTTATGCTATCAATGTTGATATTTTGTAGGTGTTGGGGAATAGAACATTATGAGTACAACTTTTTTTCAATTGGTCTATTAATGATAAGTATTGAAGTTTTGCATAATTTTAGGATGATGCTCATTTAGTGCTACATCTAAAAACTATGTTTATCTAACTTCTGTTAAAACTTTATTCGAGAGCAGCGTAATTTATGCAAAAGTCACCTTAATTCTAAAGAACTGCAATGATGTCGTTTAGAGCTTTATAGGACAATGAAGAATGTCTAGTTATAAGCGCACATATAAAAATATGTCAGCACGAATTTCAAGGCAGATAAACAGCTCAGGCATATGATACTGACGATCAGACATAGATGTTGATGACCGTCTTGAACTAGATGTGGAGGAAGGTAGGCATCTTGTCTGAACGATCGACATAACATGCTAGGAGATGTTCCGCATGGCGAGCATCAATCCCTACAATTTATGTTATTTTCACTTTTTATCCATCTAATTTGTAATATTAAACATCTTTAGATAGATTTACATTACCATGGCTACATTCTAGAAAGTTTTGCACAATTGAACCTCAAGGATTTGGTTTTAAGATTATGAACTCCTTAGATGATTAATTTTCCTAAGTTCATAAACAAGGGCACACACACACACACACACACACACACACACACACACACACACACACACACACACACACACACACACACATATATATATATATATATATATATATATATATATATATATATATATATATATTTCTCAAAGCCGACCGAGGAGCGAACCACCCTTCTTCCAATACTGTGTGTTATTCAAATCACCTGTGATGAGTGAGATTCAAACCCACGACCAGAGAGACACGCCAAGCACCGCAACCAATGAGTGCGGAGCTTGCGCGCGCGCGTGATATATATATATATATATATATATATATAATTGCAAAAATATTGGCTCTTTAGGATACTTTCACTCAAGAAACATAAAAAATTAGGGCTCTTTGGTTGGAACACTTTGGGGTAGTGAACTTTGTAAGGATTTAGGAAATTAAGTGTTTTGTATGAAGAATTAGATGCAATGTAAAATTAGAATGAATTTGAAATTTACACCTTCCTTCCTTCTGGTCGAATTTAGAATTCGGTTGAATTTAAACTCTGCATCATTTAATAATAATGTAAAATTTTAGTGGTTGCCTCGTCTGTTGTCATTGCCACCGCCAATCTCCATCGGTCGATTCTAGTTGCTGCTCCTAGCCTGTTGTCACCTGCCGTCTATCGTAACCCTCCATCGCTGTTGATCGCTGACAACAGTTGTTGTTTGTCATTGTCTACTGCCAACCACTCGCCAATAATATCGCATATATATATATATATATATATATATATATATATATATATATATATATATATATATATATATATATATATATATATATATATATATATATATATATATATATATATTTATATAGATAAAGTCCAGCATATATTTTACAATAAATCAAATAACTTCAAAATATTCCAAATACAATGCATTACTATTTTCTTTGTTAAAACAAACGAAATGACAATTTCAATAAGGGCCATTCCTATATAGCTATGCCCCAAATAAGTTAAAATATTTTTCCTTCACATAACTTTTTGTCAATTTTTATTTCAGGAAAAGTTGCCACAAAATACAAATGTGCGGAAAGACAATACTTTTTTCTACTTTTAATAGCAAAATAAAGATAAAGTCCATAAATTAAGAAATGGTAATAAATATTCAACCAATTATTTGAAATTAAAATTAAAGTAAATTAAACAAATTATAAATTATAAGTTAAATATTCTCTGTGATAATATTCGTCATTGTTTAATTTATTTGAAATTTACAGTACTATTCTTATACGCATCTCCTTAGAAAATTGTTGGATGTATGAAAGAAATATTAATTTTTCTTTAATCATTGTTCTTCTGTCATTTTCTACAAATTTTATAATCCAAAGATTTACATAAATATCACAAAATTTTTATGTAATTCACTTTTAAAAGTTAGAATAAATTTTAATATCTTATAAAAGATTTAAATATTTATAAATATAAAAAAAATCAAATAGTAAATATGTAAATACATATGAATTACGCGGTATGTATATATATAAATGAAGATTTACGTAGTATTTTATTTGAGTGAGAAAGGCAATCCCTTTTTCGCAAATCACAACCACATTTGAATTATAGGCAAGCTGAACGTACTGTCATATATATATATATATATATATATATATATATATATATATATATATATATATATATATATATATATATATATATATATATATATATATATATATATATATATATATATATATATATATATATATGCGTACCCCAATCGTTAATGTGGTATAGGACCCCTCAGAAAGGGGGTTCGAATATACTTCAAACATTTATAGACTTATAACAAATTTTGTTAACCCTTTAACAAAACGTAGTCCTAAAAAACTTAGTCAAATCAAACCTTCATAACTTAAACAAACTTGCTTTAATTCAAACCTTAGTCAAGAATGCCCCTTTGCCTTTAGTGTAACAATTGTGAGTCACTATTAACAATTCTCCACCTTGACTCTCAATATCGAAGCTCTGAAAAAGATGATTCCCTCCACCTGGCCCCTGAGGGGCCCTCAGCCCGTGGTAAAGTTCACTAAGTCCAAACAATCTTTGAACTTAGCTATAGGTAGCGCCTTGGTGAGCATGTCGGCAGGATTCTCCCCGTGAGTATCTTCTCCACTACTTATCGAGCCTTTGGTGACGACATCCCTCACAAAGCGAAGCTTCACATCGATGTGCTTGGACCTTTCATGGAAGACTCCGATTCACGGTGAGATGCATAGTGCTTTGATTGTCGCGAGAACACGATTACCACCTTTGAGGTATCCGAAGCTCTTCGACCATGCCTTTTAACCACATGGCTTCCTTGATTGCTTCGATTATGACGATATATTCGAACTTACGTAGTTGAGAGAGCTACGACGGATTGAAGATTAGACTTCCAGTCGACGAGCGATCCGAAGACAGTGAAAATGAATCTGGTCAGTGATTTCCTGGTGTCGATGCTTCTAGCATAATCAGAATCCACGTAACCAACTAACTTTTCTTCTTTGTCTTTCTGTCTTTTAAAGAGTAGCCCCAAATCAGTAGTGCTTCTTAAGTATCTCAGGATCCATTTTAGTGCTTTCCAGTGAGTCTGCCCTCGATTTGTCATGAACCTGCTAACAACACTGACGGCGTAGGCTAGATCAGTCCTGCCTGCAAACCATACCATACATGATGCTTACCAACCCCAGTTGGCGTGAGGGACAACCTCCATGTATTCTTTCTGCGTCGATCTCGGGTGCTTGAGAATTCGATAATTTGAAATGTCGACCAATCGGTGTAGCAACAGCTTAGACTTGTGCATATTGAACATTGCCGAACTTTCCGAATATAAGACTTCGAGATAAAAATAAAGTTTGCCCTTTTCAGTCTCTCTTAATCTCCATCCTTAGGATCTTTGTAAGCTGATCCTGAGTACTTCATGTTAAATTCGAATTGAGCATACCTTTGATTTTCCGGACTTCCTCCCCAGTTTCTGCTGGCTACTAACATGTCATCTACATATAAGAGCAAGTACATACTTATTTCAATCGTCTTGCCACTTCATGTATACGTAATCGTCGTAAATGTGCTTCGACAAAGCCGATCTTTATCATGAACTCGTCAAATCGTTTATACCATTGTCCAGGGTTTTGTTTCAGTCCATATAAAGCTTTCTTCGACGAGCGAACTTTGTCGTCTGCTCTCGAGGTATCTTTGTACTCATCCGGTCGATCCATGTAGATAATTTCTTCAAGCTCTCCATGCAGGAATGCAGTTTTAACATCTAGCTGCTCTAATTCCATATTGAATTGAACCGCTAGTGCTAAAACCATCCTAATGGAGCAATGCTTTACCACAGGTGAGAAAATTTCGTTGAAGTCGATTCCTTATACCTGAGTGAATCCCTTTGCAACGAGTCTGGCTTTGTATCTGATCTTTTCAATACCTGGTGTGCCTTCTTTTTTCTTGAAGGTCCACTTGCAACCAACTACACGTTTGTTCGTTGGTCGATCCACAAGTTCCCAAGTCTTGTTCTTCATCAGAGAAGCCATTTTCTCATTCATGGCGTCAACCCATCTATTTCTTTCCTTGCTCTTTAAGGCTTCCTTATAGCTGTTCGGTTCAGCTTCTTCTATTGCTTCAACGAACACTCAAGGCGTAGAAGATCATATCCGCACGACCGTATCTCTCGGCGGTCCGATAGTTCTTCTTGTCTCGTCTCTTGTCGACCTGTAATCATCCGATCTGTTTTCCGGTTCGGTCTCTTCGTCGGTCTTCGCCACTTCATCTCGATTGTTCACAATTGTCCTTTGATCGATCGAAAGTTTGTAGTTGTTGTAGCTCCACCTCAATAGAAGAACCCTCCTTAGCGGCACTGTTTTTGGTAACGTAGCTTTGAAGATTTACCATTTTGGACTCATCGAATGTCATGTCTCTGCTGATGATGCATTTGCGTCTGCTTCTGTACACCAAAGTTTGTAACCCTGGTTCCGAGTGGATATCCAATGAAAATGCATTTCAAAGCTCTTGCTTCCGAGCTTATCCTGTCCTAACATGAGCGTAAACGATACATCCAAAAACATTCAAGTTATTGTAGTTACCTGGTTTCCCGTACCACATCTCCAAAGGAGTCTTCATATCTATAGCTGTCGATGGACATCTGTTGATAAGGTAGCAGGCGGTTGACACAGCTTCACCCTAGAGACTTTTGGGTAGACCTGCATTCAGCAACATACACCTCACTCTCTCAGAGAGTCCCGTTCATCCTCTCGGCCTAGTAGCCATTCGTTGAGGAGTGTTTCGGATCGTCTTGTGTCTTGTGATGCCATTCTTTCGCACAGCTCCTCAACGCGTTCGAACAATACTGCAAACCATTATCGGTCCTCGAGTGCTTCGGTTTTACTCCCATCTTGTTTTCGGTGAGAGTTAACCGGTCCACGAACCGTCGAAAAGCTTCATCCTTAGTTTTAAGAATGAAGACCCATACCTTCTCGGTGTAGTCGTCGATGATAGACATAAAGTATCTCCCTCCTCCATGAGTCCGAGTTACGGTCGGCCCCCATAAATCACTATGTACGTAATCGAGTGGCTTCTTCGATGTGTGATTTCCGGTAGAGAACTTCACCACCAGTAGCCTTCCCGAGTACACACTGTTCACGAATTCTAATTCTTCGACTCGATCTCCGCATAACAGATTCTACTTGGACAGCTCTTGTAAGCCTCTTTCACTTACATGCCCCAGTCTCATATGTCATAATCTAGTTCTGTCAGGTTCGGATTGAACTGCATTAGAGAAGTTGCCAATGACAGTTCTCCCAACTAGTGAGTATATCCCATTCTTTCTGACCCCTTTCATGACGATGAGTGAACCTCTGACTACTCTGATGCAGCCATTCTCTGCCTTGAACGTGTATCCGCTTGACTCCAGAGTACCTAAAGAGATCAGATTTCTTTTAAGCTAAGGGACGTACCTGACGTGTTAAAGTATCCGCTCAGCTCCATCGAACATTTTTATTCTGATTGTTCCGCTGCCAAGTACCCTGCAAGCTTTATTGTCTCCAAGTAGAACAGACCCATCGTTTGTCAGTTGCAGTGTCTCGAACCAGTCTTTGTGAGGGCACATGTGGAAGGAGCACACAGAATCGAGGATCCACTCCTTGCTGGATTCTGATTCTGATATCACTAGAGTTCTGCTTGAAACATAGCCATACGAGGCTACACTTGCTTCTCCGGAATCTTTGAGGCTTCTCCGAAAGCTTTTCTTTCTATCCGAGACGAGTTCCTCCTGAAGTGACCTTCTTTGTGGCAGTGGTAACACTGTTAGATTTCTTAGAAGGCGGCTTCGCTCTTCTTTCCGGATTTCGATATGTTCGATCACTTTTGGAACCTTTCTTGCTCGGTCTTCCTCTAACTCGTCGACTGTCTCCGCTGGCTTCTTCTTTCATGTCGTGCTTCTTCTGAAGTTCCTTGGCTCTGATCAGCGATTGAACCTCTTCTAAAGTAATAGTCTATACCCTTCCATAGAGCATTGCATCCCTGAAATGCTCGTAGCTCTTAAGAATAGAGTTTAACAGCAGCAGTGCCTTATCCTCGTCGTCCATCTTGACGTCGATGTTTTCGAGATCATCTATGATCTTGTTGAACTCGTCAATACGTTCCAAAGCCGATTTGTCTTCATGCATTTTGAATGAGTATAAGCGCTACTTCGAAAGAGTACGTTAGCCGGAGATTTAGTCATATAAAGTACCTCGAGTTTAGCCAGAAGTGATTGTGCGAGTTGTCTCCCTCGACACCTCCCTCGATGCTTTGTCGCCCGAACTCGAGTGTGCTAGGCCGTGAGCCCTGTCCAGAATGACGTTCTTCTCTTTCTCGGTCAGGTCGGCCGGCAATGCTACCGAACCTTGCAAGGCTTCTGCAACACCCTGTTGAACCAGTAGAGCTCTCATCTTTACTCTCCACAAGCCGAAGTCGTTCTTTCCGATAGAATTTCTCGATGTCGAATTTAGCGGAACCCATTGTCCCCCGCCAAAGAGCTCTTCACACCAAGATCTTCCAACTGAACCGCCTAACACCTTGCGGTCCCTGCAGTTAGCCAATAAAAGATCTGTTGAGCACCAAGAAACCACTCCTTGCTGCCTTTCTAATTTCAGTTGTAGCCCTGAGCCCCGAATTTCTGTTTGTGAATTTCTGTTCGTGTACGACCTCCTGAAGCCGCCGAACCAATGCTTCGTCGCGCTTGCACCTAGAGCGTGGTCTGTCTCCGGAGCCTGTCTCCCTCGCGATCGCACCGACTCTGGGCCTAACCGGTCGCGCCTTCAACTGTTCGCCTCTGCGGATCTCTCCTGCAGCAATGTGCGAACAGGGAACCGAACTCCTCCTTCAGTCGCCTGCACTGGTGAACTCCCGCGAAGAACAGTTCCCGCGAAGAACAGTTCCCGCGATTCCGAACTCCCGAAGGCGAACTAGCGGTCCCAGGCGAACTGCCGAAGCCTTTGCGCCTGATTTCTTCCTGTAAAGCCTGTGCCGCTGACCACCAGAAATTCCGAAGAATAGAGCCGCCGAGAACCTTGCGTGAGGCTTACGTAAGCACTAGAAACTCCGAACAAAACCTGTACCGCAGTTGGAATAAATGGAGTGTCAATCTTGGCCTGCAGTCTGCGGGTTGATGAATCCCTCTAACGCCTGCAGCTTGGAAGAAACTGCCGAACTGAGAGGAACAGTGAAAATGTTGAATTCTTGCCGAATTCTTGCTGCCTGCGATTTGATAGAAGAGGAACCTACTTCCTTCTCCCAAGAACCTGGAAACCGAATGAAGGCAACAGTGAAGAATGCCCTCTCTGCAGCATGGCCGAACTCCCCTTGGCAGCCGAATATCTGCAATTCTTCAAGGAAATACCACCTTGCTGATTCTTGGATGCCGAATGCCTCTAGCCAAGAAGTGCCGAATTTCCCACAGACGGCGCCAATTGTTGTGGGAAAATCGATTTGGCTAGAAGAAAAAATCCAAGAACACAAAACAAGCATAAGAACACAAAGCAATTACGCGGTTCGGTCTCTTTGGACCTACATCCACGGGAGGGAACGATCATGAAATTCACTATGGCAAAAGGCAAGAGGTTACATAGCTTTACAAGATGAGCCCATATCTTCCATGGCCTTCATTGCTCCCAAGACCCTTCAAGATGCTCTCCTCACCTTCCTCCAAAGCTAACCTCACTCTCTTCAATTCTTGGACAGAATTTTTGCTCACTTGCCTCTCTTATCAATCCCATGGCCTAAGCCTCACCCACCCTCATCTATTTAAAATAAAAGGAGCCTAAACAAGAGGCTTAAAGGATAGACAAAAATACAAGAATGCCCCGTTGCCTTTAGTGTAACAATTGTGAGTCACTATTAACAGGTGGAAGACCATTTAGAGTGTAGAGTATAACATCTTTTGGATCAACATGAAAACTAGCAACAAGATGTTCTACAAGAGTTTTGATCTCTGATAGATATTGTGTCATGAAATATTTGTCATAAATATGTGATGTAGATCATTATTAAGCTGTATCACTCTAGAACGGTGGGAGATTGGAGTGTTTTGGCTAGTTGGTTTGACAACGATAATGGATTCAAGTTCATCATACAAGGGAGGATAAAGGTGAAAATTGTGAAGCATAATACTCTAATATTAATATATCACTCTATCACTTCGAATTTACGAGTACGTAAATTCAATTTTTACATACATACTACCTTACCTATGCTTGAAAATCTATACTTTGTTTTAAAAAAATTTAAAAAGTTGGTATTTATGTGATATGAAATATTTGCATTGTATAAAACTTAGATGTTAGATAAGTAAATACCTAAAAACTATGTGGTTTCGTTTCAATTATAAGTTCTTACTCGTTTGTTGTTTAACATGTCTTCCGCATTTAACCTATGACACTAGTGTCATAAACTTATGGCACTAGTGTCATAAATCTATGCATGAAAAAATATATTTTATTTTTTATGTGATGTTAAGAATTTGAGCTTTATAAGCTTTATTTTTTATTTATTTCTGTTTTATAAATTCAATAAATCAGATACGGCCTAAAGAAATTTCAAGTACCTCTCCAATTTTAGAGATAAAATTAAACCAGAGATTATTGCTAGGCCAAATCATTAAATATGATTACTTAGCACATAAATAGAAAATGTTTTCAAAATAAGACATTCAAATCTCTCTTTTTTTCATATTATCTTATGAATTTTAGCGTTGTTTTAAGATCATTTTTGTTCTTCCTTTTTATGTTTATTTAATTTTTATATTTAAATATATATTTATTTATTGTATATTTTACGTATTTTATATTTATTTTTATTTTAAATCAATTTATTTTTAAATAAAATGTAGAAAATAATTTTTAGGAATGTATTTGGGATAATTTTCATTATTTATTAATTTTTTTTTGTCTTAATCTTTAAAAATAAATAAACTTTTTTGAAAACAAAAATAAAGCAAATTTAATGTATTTTTTAAAAAATATATATATTTTTAATTTGAACGTGCTAAACATATTTTATTTCAAAATAAATCATAAAAGAGATTCCTCCTTTAAATTATTTTTACAAATAAATGCTTTGATCATCTGCTGAATGGAAATCATTAAATCCGACTCCTCTGGCGGTTAGTTACCACTGTTATTATTGACTCACTAGGTATTTTGTTGGCGATCACTTGCATTATAATTAAGGGCCTATTTGGGGCAGCTGCAGCTAGGACTGTAAACGAGCCGAGCTTAAGCGAGCTCAGGCTTAGCTCGTGTTCGGCTCGTTCGAAATTAGCTGGGCTCGAAATCGGCTCGTGTTCGAAATGACTCGTGAAAGGTGTGTTTGTGTTTGGCTCGAAAATTAATTGGAAAGAATATATATCTAGCGCCGGATTCGAACATGAACCAAATGAATGAAAACAAGAAGTATAACCACGCTACCACACAAGCAATTATGATTTAAATTTAAATATAAATATATATAATATATTAATATATATATAATATATATAATAAATTATTATATAAATAATTATATGATTATTTTTTTATTTCGAGTTAATTCGAAGTCGAATACGAGCGAACAAACGATTGTTCGTGTTCGGCTCGTTTACATTTCGAGCTTAAAAATTTGTTCGTGTTCGGCTCGTTAGGTAAGCCTAACGAGCCAAACTCGAGCTACTTAACGAGCCGAACACGAGCTGTTCGCGAACAACGAGCCAAATTGCCAGCCTAGCTGCAGCTTATTGAATAATCTGCTGATAAGTTTAAGCAGAGCACACAAACACCCAAAATAACAAATATTTTACATAACATACTATTTGATGATATTATCCGCTTATCACAAAAAAAAAAAAAGCCCCGAGCAGATGCTCCCTCTTATGGATTAGAGATTGGATTTGCCTGAAAAAATAGACAACAATGCTGGCCGCAACAGGAATCATCACAACACTCCTTCTGTGCAATCACAGAGCCAAATGAACTCAACATCAAAATAGCAGCAATTAATATGGCCAACAGAAAGATGCATCTCTTCATCTTTACTATTTGATCTCTCAAATCCCTTTCCAAGCTTTTAATGTTTCCTATAGCCTATTTGGTTCATTTATATCCCGTCATTTATGCCATCCATTTATTTGTCTATTTATTTATTTAAGCTTTACATTCATACCACTCCATTCTTATATATTTACATATTTAACGCCTAAACTTCAATTTTTACATGTATGCCGCCTTGCCTATGAATAATAAAATGTATTCCACTGTTTCAAAGTTAAAATAGTAATATTTTTGATGTGATATAGAATATTTAGGTTGTATAAATGTAAAAAATCAATGTTTGGGTGTTACATATGTAAATAAATAAAAATGGAGTGGTATGTATGCAAATTCCCCCCTTTTTTAATATGTTTTTGGTTGCCTGTATTGAACACCAAATGGTATTTCCAAGTTAAAAATTATAAATATCTGGATAAGTTTAGGTATGATTTAAAATTCTTATGACTGGGCTTTGATGACACCGCAGCTTTGTATATATATTAAGAGTTTCATAGAAGATGTTCAAATTTTTATATAAAAATGAAAATTGAAAAAGTTCTTGGCCTAGTCTTAAAAATTTATTCAACATAATTTCACTATGAGCATGCATGATTTAGAAATCAATTGACCATTTAATTAATTCCTAAAAAATCATGATTTGATAACTTGATTTATATTCTACTAACTGTGAAACTGACAAAAAATCAGTAAAATCATTTGTTACATGTCTTCGACAGGATTATCAACTAAAATTCTATCAAAAAAATTTTTAGTCGACAAAGTTGTTGGTTAGTTGACAAGATTTTTGGTTAATGTTGAACTCAATGATCGAAACTCACATATATTTCATCTTTAATCATCTCAGATGATGACTATTTTCCACTGTATCTCACAAGATTAATCGAATTAGGGGCTCATTCTCCTCTTTTTCCTCACTTAATCAAAAGTAAAATACTAAGGTGTCATTAGCATAACAAATACTTAATCTCTTCCTTCAAATGTATATGGATTTATGATGATGTTCTCATAAATGATATAAGCGATAATATTAAAATTGGTCTCCATAATTTAAATTTCTTTTTAATTTCTTCAACCACTTAAAAATTTTAATGAGGATGTGTCCCTGAACAGATCTTTCTTAGTGTGGCCCATCACAAAATGTATGCTTCTTTCTTGGATCTGTTGGTGCTGGAACAAACCCTTTTATGGCACCATCATGACGAGATCATGTTAATTGACACCGTTTTTTGAAATCCTAATTAAACAGGTCGGTTCTTTGAGTTAGTAAGTTTGAGTAATGATTTGTCCCCTAGTAGCTCTTTTCTGAGTGTAATTTATCACAAATTGTATCTTTCCTTTCTCAGGTTCGTCAGCATTGTCAACTAAACCAGGTTCGAAAAGCACAGTCGTCTTGGCTGTCAAGTCCGGTGTAGTCCAAGCAATTTATCTTGCACCATCATCTCAAGAAAAGTTTTGCCACATCCCTTTGCCATGGGTGAAAAGATTTTAGAGAAAACATGACAAAAGAATAATCTAAGAAATTTTAGTAGGTTCCACCACATTTCAGAAAAACGAAGAAAGATGCAAGCTTTAAGAGAACTCTAAGATATTATGGAAAGCTCTAAAATCATGTATAAAAAAAGAATAATGTAGAACTATCTAAAAGCTAATATATTCTAATGTAATCTAGAATGTTCTTTAGGACATGAGAGAGGACAATAAATAGAGATCTCTCCCCCGTCATTTGGAACAACTTAAGTTCCTAAGTAACCAATTGTGTAAACACTCATTCCTTAGTGAAGTGTTTCTTTATTTGAATAACCTCTCCTTACTACTTTCCTAAAGACTTTTTGTATTTCCAAGTTCAAACGTTGCAAGGGTTAAGCTGACTTAGTACTTAGAATGAGCACTAAAGTTGCACGGGTGTGTTGAGAAAAGTTTTTTCGTGACAGTTGGTATCAGAGCCAAGGGTAAAGCATGACAAATAGTTTTAGAAGGTGAGCAATGAAGTCACAAATGTGGAATCATCTGAACAAAGACGAGCTAACGAGATGTGCTACATCTAAACCACATGAGAGGTTTAAGAAGCCCATCTATGACTTTTATTCACGCCTTGTTTGGGATGGAGGAGGCTATGAATGACATGGATGCCTAAATAGAGAATCTAGACCAAAAGGTAGTTGGCCTTGATGAGGAGAACATTACCATCCATTCCACGATCATAAGTATGATGCTCAAACTGGAGAAGTCCTTAAGAGACCAAATGACGAAGATACGAGAGAAACTAATGGGGGATCTCCAAGATGTACAATAGACGCATGAAGATGAGACGAGTAGCCCACGCACTGAATTAGAAAAGATGTGTGTAGATATATCACTGTGCGTGAGAATACTAGGGACACCAACCAATAACCGTACATTAGAAACCAATCACATTGAAGTGCCAAAACTTAAGAGTTTTGGAGGAGTTCACAACGATAAAGAAGTAGACGAATTCATACGAGGATATGAACAATATTTTGGAGTCCAGCTTGCAGCTCTTTATCTTTCTGACACCACTATGATCTGGTGGTGAAGAAGGCAAGAAGACATGGAGAAAGATATGTGCACCATACATATCTATGATGATTTTAATAAATTACTCAAAAGACAATCTTATCCTGAGAATGAAGAGGATGAGGTTAGAGACCGGTAGCAGAGGCTCAAAAGAGCAGAACTTATTCGAGAGTACATTAAAAACTTCACTATTTTGATCCTTGAGATCTCTAACATGTCAAATAAGGATGCTCTATTTAACTTTATGGATGACTTTAGCCATGGGCAAAGATAGAGCTTAAAAGATGCAAAGTATAAGATCGCGCTACCGCCATTGGTGTTGGTGATAGCTTAACTGAATACGCAAAGGAGACAACAAAGTCAAGGGATGAGAAGAGTGCCTACATCAAATGTGAGGGAAATATGGGCTAATATAAGAAATAGATGTCAATTTTATTTTTTGACAGTTCAAAGTGTCTTTATAGAACCATACATGTTCAAAGATTTAATTATTTAAATAATCAACACGAAATTAAAAGTAATATACTATCTCAAGAGATAGAAACACTACTTTACAATGAGTTTGATTACTTAAGTTAAAAAATATTAGATATTTGCAATGGTGTACGATTAAAATCGACAAATCTTTCCCTTATCTAATCTAAAGGCTTGATAGAATTTAGATTAAATATGGGATCAAAACTTTCTATAAAGGCCGACCCTATAATTAATTATATCTTAAAAAATTGAAGTTACTTAAAAAAATTCTATGATAAGGCTGTGGTTTTGTCTTCAAGAAATTTTTAGGTTCAAGTTTCCACGATTGATTATCAGGAATTTCAAAAGGGAATAGCTCAAAAGTGGAACAATTATTAACATAACCCAAATGAGAAAATGTAGGAGATGTCGAAGACATTAAGAAAACTCAGTGATATCTCAACTATCCTATGGTTAGATTTTACCAGTGTTGAAAGAGATTTATTCGATGTTTCATCCAGACATTTTGTTAGAAAGTTTAGGACTTAGATAGCACAATATACAATCGTGAGAAAGCCTAGGAGATGAGAACTTATGTCGTAACTAGACGTGCGACCTTAAAATTCTTAAGTTAAAGTAAAGTTCACTGAAAGAGGCGAGGCTTCAAAATCCTAATATAAAGGAATGAAAGAGCAGAGACAAACACATGCAATTATCTTATAACTTTGCCTGAAGATGACTGTCATTTAAACCACCTAATTGCATTTAAAAACATGTAGATCAGCCTCAATGAATGTAAGATAGGGTAGATTATTATTTTATTCGGCGTAGTAGGTTTTACCACTTGATAAATCAAGCTACCTAATTATGGCTGATATGCAAAGTATCCTAAGAGTAATTCAAATATATTTTTATAATTTAAAATTAAAATATTTTAAAGTTCACCACGCTCAAATATTTTATTAATTTTGTGGTTAACTCGTAATATTGAGTGAATCAGAACAAACTGTGTAATGAGTTATGTAAACCTTTGATGATGAATGCTTAGAAAATTTGTTCATAAGACCAACTGAGATGCAAAAGCAGACACATTCTATAAAGCGGTGGTCCTCACAAGATAAATCATTCCCCTTTGGGCAGAAGTTTGGCTCTTTATTAGTATTGCCTTCCTATAAACAAATGCAGACAAATAGCATTAGGTTCTTAGTTGCATCAAATGGCCCTTAGTGTGATAGAGATAAAGCTATCATTGCATTGACCGATACCCTTGAACTGTATAACGTCTAAATATCTCCTCCATTTATTTAAGCCGGGCCTAACCTATAGTTTCCTAATAAGATATGAAACATACGGTGGACATTTGCCCTCCTTTAGAATATAAGATATTGTTCATCAGTCATTTTAATATTAATGTTGTAGTCTTTCCATATTCATTTTAAAGTTGCTCATTAATCTTTTCATCAATATTATTGTGTTCCGAAAGATTTGCGACAGTAGAGTAATCATTTAGTATCTTGAAGGCCGAACCCGAAGCAAGTCTAGGCTCACTCAAGCTCGGCCCGTTTATATGTCTAGCTCAAAAAAATTGTTTGTAGTAGACTCGCTGAACACGAGCTGTTCGCGAACAATGAGTCGTTTTGATAACCCCAGTCATATAGCCGTAGGAAGTTAAGGATAGGGGTGAGATTTAAATCTTATTATTTATATTAAAAAATTCATTTAAATAGAATTTAATGTATATTTATTCTATTTTTTTAATTAGTAATTTTAATTAATTATAAATCCTTGTAGCATTGCAATCAATCAAATTATATATATATATATATATATATATATATATATGGTGCCAAAATGAGTCGAACACGAGCTAACAAAACTTTATTTGTGTTCGGCTTATTTATATATCGAACACAAAAAACTTGTTTATATTTAGCTCGTTTGCATCTGAAATGAATCAAACACATGCTGTTTAACGAGCCAAATACGAGTTGTTTACAAATAACGAGTCATTTTGATAGCCCTAATTTTATTAAAGTCCAACACACATACATGTAATAGAAGTAACATGTAGAGATAACAAAATTTTATGTGGAAAACTCAATAAGAGAAAAAACCAGGAAGTCTTGCCCTATTGGAATGATTCACTATAAATTGGTGTTTACAGATACATAACCTTATTCTATAGGCAAATAAGAGTTAAACTGTTCTTCTAAGTATAATGTTCGTATGTAGAAGGATATGTGCAACGGGCATAAGCGGTTGCAATTGAAAGTAGTGGCAGAACCTTTAGTTCATCGTATTGGAGGAGCATTGCTACACAGCTTCTGGATTGTGTTGCTTCGTTGCTCAACGATGCAGGTCATTACTCTTCACGGTGCTACGTTGCAATGAACAGGAAGTGGTCGACGATGGCTGACGAGTGGACAATTATCAGCAATCATTGGTGAATTTGAATTTGACGATTAAATAAATAAATATAAAAGTAGAATAATAAGGAAAAAAACTTCTTAGAAAATGTTATATATCATTAAAATCTTGAGCCAATCGTTAATAACAACAACTAGGAATGCAAGCTAACAGTTGACACGTCTGTGGATAATTAAAATGGTCCTAATCATACTGCATCCATTTGTAAAGTGGGGACGTGGTTTTTTGTGCCCCACTATGCAAATGACAGTTGGGGTCACGGCGGATTCATGTTATGTCCAAGAGATATGATGGATAATTAATTTCTAAAATTTGAAATTATTTTATAAAAAAAAAATAAATATTTTTTAATATATAGTTTAGATAATTTAATAATTTTACCATTTATTAATATATTTTTAGAAAAAAATTAAATATTTAATAATTTTGCATAAAAAAAAAACATGTTAGTTCCGCTTTGAGCTCCATTTTATTTCTGTTTATTTTTTCCTTAAAATTGTTCTTGCTTTTATGTAAAAATAAATTGTGAATAATATATTTTTATCTTTATAAATTTATTGTTGAAATTCTTAAGATAATTTTTTAAGATTATAGTTTGCATCATATTCCTTAGAATTTATCGTTCATCATTAAGAAAGAATAGTGAGATAATTTGCTGTTAAATAGAAACAACTTGTGAGGTAGTTGTCGCCAATCTTATGCGGTAAGTGTTGGTATTTTATTGGTGTTGAAGAATAAAATATTATGAGTTCAACTTTTTATCAATTGGTTTATTAATGATAAGTATTGAAGTTTTGCATAATTTAAGAATGATGCTCATTTAGTGCTACGTCTAAAAATGACAATGTTTATCTAATTTCTCATAAAAACTTTATTCGAGAGTAGCTTAATGTATCCAAAGGTAGCCTTAATTCTAATGGACTGCAATCATGTGGTTTAGAGCTTTATAGGCCAGGCTAGGCTGTGTCGATATATGATTAAGATTAATTTGAAATTGATACTTTATGTATATATATAATTTTTAATGAACGAAAGATGAATTTCAAGCTTAATTTGCCAATGAAGAATGTCTATGTACAGGTGCACATGTAAAAATATTTAGAAACAAACCTCAAGGAAGATAAACGGCTAATGAGAATGACACTGATGATTGAATATAACTATTGATAACCGTCGTGAACTAGAAGTTGGCAAGGTAGACATCTTTTCCTAATGATCGGCAGGGTGGGGATCAGTCCCTGTAATTTATATTATTTTCGCTTTTTATCCATTTTATTTGTAATACTAAGCATGTTTAGATAGATTTACATTACCTCGGCTACATTGTAGGAAGTTTAGCACAATTGTGCCATGAGGATTTGATTCGAAGGTTATGAACTCCTTAGTTGATTAATTATCCTAAGTTCATAAAACAGGACATTGACAGTTTAAAAACACTAGCATCATATTATAGTAACAACTATTAGGAAGTGCGAATCAAGGAGGAGAAAAAGTTAGGTCTTATAAATATGTTTTATGGTCACTTGAGATGGCAAGTAAAATATTATATAATAAGAGGTGATTGTAGAAAAAGTTTTGTCTTAAGTAACAGTTATTTGGTCTTGGTGTGTTATATAATGTTGAAGAGTTTAGTAATAATCTTGGGGTGATGAGTACCTCCTCCAATCACCCCCTGATTCGATGCATGTATCATCAATATCTAACTAGATGTGATAATTGAGAATTAAGGAAACATTTAGTCTTATAATCTTGTAATTATTTGTACATTACTTAAATAATCTATGTCATTGCAAAAATATTGGCTCTTTAGGATACTTTCACTCGAGAAACATAAAAAGTTAGGGCTCTTTGGTTGGATGACTTTGGAGTACTGAACTTTGTTTAGGATTTAGGAAATCAAGTCTTTGGTATGAAGAATTAGAAATACAATATAAAATTAGAATGAATTTGAAATTTACACCTTAGTTCCTTTTGGTTGAATTTAGAATTCAATCAAATTTGAAATATGCACAATTCATCAATGTAAAATGTTAATGGTTGACTTGTCGGTTGTCGTCCACCGTGAGCCTCCGACAGTTCACTCCGATTGTTGCCGCTCGCCTTCTATCATAGCCCTCCAGCGCTGCTGATTGCCGACAATAATTGCCGATTGTCATTGCCCGCCACCAAACACTCGCCAATAATACCTTCTTTATTTTGAGATATATTATTTTCAACATACATGAAACAAAATAAACAAATAAAAAGTACAACATATATTTTACAGTAAACCAAATAACTTCAAAATATGCCATATATACATTAATTTACTCTTTATTAAAAGAAATCAAATAACCATTTCAATAAGAGCCATTCCTATATATCAAGGCCCCAAATAAGTTCAAATATTTTTCCTTCACATAACTTTTTTCAATTTTTAATTCAGGAAAAGTTGCCACAAAATACAAATATGCGGAAAGACAATACTTTTTTTTTCTATTTTTAATAGCAAAATGAAGATTAAGTCCATAAATTCAGAAATGGTAATAACTATTCAACCAATTATTTAAAATTAAAAATAAAATAAATTATAAGTTAAATATTCTCTGCAATAATATTCGTCATTGTTTAATTTATTTGAAATTTGCAGTACTGTTCTTATATGCATCTCCTTAGAAAATTGTTAGATATATAAAAGAAATGTTAAATTTTCTTTAATCTTTGTTCTTCTGTCATTTTCTACAAATTTTATAATCCAAAGATTTACATAAATATCACAAAATTTTTATGTAATCCAATTTTTAAAAGTTACAATAAATTTTAATATGTTATGAAAGATTTAAAATTATAAATATAAAAAAAAAATCAAATAGTAAATATGTAAATACATATGAATTATGCTATATGTATATATATAAATGAAGATTTACGTAGTATTTTATTTGAGTGAGAAAGGCAATCCCTTTTTCGCAAATCACAACCACATTCGAATTATAGGCAAGCTAAACGTACTGTCAAAGAATTTTAAGCTTATATATATATATATATACCGCATACCCCAGCCTGTTGATTGACATTCACAGTATATGACCCCTCAGATAGGGGGTTCGAATCCTCTCCGACACAGTTGGTTTTAAGGAGATGATACTTTAATTGTTAGGTACATTGGGGGTGTCTGGAGACTCATATAATAGCTACTGACTATTCTTTTTATAAATATATATATTTCAACAATGACAGTTTTTGGTTAGTTGGGTTATTTTAAGTCAGCCGACTTAGGCGACCGAGCGAGAGACATCTGTATCCTCTGAAATACGTGATGGTCGATCAAGGTGTTCGAGCTCATGATGATCTCGATTGGTGTCATTTGGCACGGTTGACTAGAGCAGTCGGTTGTGAAGCAGTCATTTGGTCCGGACACATGGTTGATCGATCAAATGTGATCAGTCTACTTTTTTTTGTTGAGTGAGTGGTGGCTCATATTTTGTTTGGCTCAAATCCTACAGAGGTCGTGTTTCACCTACCTGGTCGGTTTTTCCCCTCGGCTGGATCTCCCAATCTGGTAATTTTTTGGTGGATCTTGTCGCAACCTATGCATGATATCTATCGAGACTTGCTACTGAGATGATTTACGCATCAATTTCGGCTGGACTTGCTACTACCGAGCGGGGAATCATCTCTAGAGCTTGACCCTATCTCGGGTTCGGAGACGAGACTTTATGCTCGGCCTTCAACCATCTGTTGATTGCTTACCTCGAGAGGAGACTCTTTCATTTTGGTTGTTCGTTCTTTTTGACATTCGTGATAGTATTTTTGGTGTATACAATATATTTATATATCAATGACAATTAAATAAAGATTTATTTATTAAATACATAATTTTATAAAAAAATATTGAAATATGATCTTGATTATGAAATAAAGTATTATCACAATTCGGTGGCTATTATATTACACGCGATTAACGATTCAAACAAATATTTTAAATTTTACTTATCACCGCCTCTGCGCTTGCGTTCACAGAATTGTACGTCATAGATGATAACGGCGAATACGACGCCGTACTTGCAATGTTGCTGCATGGACGGTCCAACCTTTCTTCACTACAAACCAACCATAAGACAAATTGCAGAGTTGGAAGTCAATGTAAACCGACCAAAATTATAAATTTATTTCACAATATTTCCAAATAGCACTATCATCTGCTTGCCAGCCCTATTAAAGCTTGATGCCAATATCACATAAATATAAATATTTTTCTACTCAAAATACTTCATTTTTATAAGGGATCATAAAATAAAAATACATAGAATATATGTATATATATTAGGAGCCCATTATAATATATATTACATTCTGTAATATGTATATTACAATTCGATCACATCATTATTATGGTCAGTCTTCGTTCCTTACCATTTAAGACTTACGTTTGCAAAGGAGTCTCAAACATATTTTATACATGGAAGTATAACAACAACAAATGCTATTTACAATATTTATTTGACCGCATCATCTCTGGCATATTTTTTTAGCATGATGAAAGAATAAATAAATAGAAAATGAATTAATTATATACAAAGGAAATTATTGGTTGATAATTAATCTAATGTCGCTTGATAGAATGAGATGCAAGAATTTTTTAAGCAAAAAAATCCAAGACGGGAAAAAAAACATGGGGCTTAATATTGTCAAAGTAATCCACTCATGTTTATAAGTATATATATCAATCTTCATGAGTTAAAGAAGATGGAATGACAAAGCCGATGTTCACAAATGTAGAATTGTAGTTCAAAATTAATAGACATAATTAAGCTACAACAAATGTAGTTCTCGACTATAATAACAATAATTAGTCACTAATTTTATAGTTGGTCACGTGTTGCAGTTCGTAACTACAAGAGAGTCAAGTGACTACAGAAGCCGTAGTAGGATGTTGCAATAGTAATTGGAATCATAGGCCTTAGTTGGACGCTACAATAATAGCTAGCTATATAGGTTGTATTTGGCCACATATGTAATAGATGGTAGCTACATATGTTATAATTGGTCACATGGATCGTAATCAGTGGCTGCAAGAATGTTACTCTATTTCGATCTTCTAGCAAGTCCTTCCAACCAAACTCACCTACATTATCCGAGTTCCTATTTCACACTAGTATGAGTTGGTTGAACATTATCATCAAACTCACTTATAACTATCCGGTTACACCGTCGAGCTCAATCGACACCTCTCTGTGGTAGATGTAAGAGAATTTTTGTCTTTTAACATACATATTCAAATCCACAAGCACACTATTGTCAACAACGAGTCAGCTCAGACATTGTACTATATAGCCTATAACCGAATTCTATGATTATTTTTTAGACCTTCGGGCATGTATATAAACTCCCGAGTATATAAATAAGAAGAAATAAGAGAGGATATAACTCTTTTTTACCATATCTCAATCATGCACACTCGAAAAAACCCTCTATAAAACTCTCTCATTCTTTATCTCGATGAATTATATTGGTTCATGCATTATAAACATAAATTATATTTCAAAAAATATTCTATATATATAAAAAACTTTTATTTGAATATCTTTTCTATTTAATAAATATATTTGAGGTTAAATATTGTCTAGAATTAACTTCGGTAATATCGTTGTCATGAAAAAACTCGTCATCAGCGTAAATGGTATGAGATATTTTTCGTTGTTAGTAACTTCACGTCATCTACTTCGATTTAAGGCCTCGGCGGTGGGCCGTTAAAGTCTCATTATTCGATGCTCTCTCTTCCTAGCTTCCCCTGTAAGTAACCCAATTGCATTCTTAACTTCTGTACAGTAAGACTCCTCCTCCCCCTCCGATCTTCATCTAACTCTCAAACTTCTCAGCGATTTGATCCGATTCTCAATCTACTTCTCTTTCAATTTCAGATCCCGCACCGATTCCTTCTAGATCTGACCTCGATCCATCAACGATGGGGCTCTCAAGCCTTCCGACTCCATCGGAATCAGTCCTCACTCTCCTCCTCGTGAACACCGCTCTCACGATCTCGATCCTTAAAGAAATCTTCCGATCTGCGCTCCACATCTTCGGCCTCACTCCGGAGATCGATGCGTCCGTATCGGACAACGCGCTGCAAATCCCCAATCTCTCATCACAGGTGGAGACGTACCTCACGGAGAGGTTTCGGAGCAGGATCAAGCCAGTTCGATTTGGGTCTGCGTTCGGCTGCCGGCGGCCGGAGGACCACCAGCATGGCGACTGCAGGGTTTGCTTGGCCCGATTCGAGCAGGATTCGGTGGTGAATCGGCTCCCCTGCGGCCATCTCTTCCATCAGAGCTGCGTGGAGCGGTGGATCGAATACAGAAACAACACCTGCCCTCTCTGCCGCTCTCACCTTCTTCCTGCAGACAATTTAGGGCGTCAGAATTCAGTGTCAGCCAGTGGAGCGCGCTCTCAGCTGTAGGGATATTGTGTATGGAAAGGTGAGTTGGGTTTTTAATTGGGGGCTTAGAGAAGGGTAATGGAGTGATGGCGCTGCTTATGTTATCCCTCGCTCTTCTTTTTTTTCTTCGCTGTGTATATTGGGAGTGCTTTTGTGAATTTGTTGCTGATAATGTCTGTATCTCTCTGTTTCAGCGGTTGTTTGTTTTCTCGGTTTAGCCGAGTTTTAATAAATTGTTCGATTTTGAATACATTTTCTTATAATCATGTTCTCAAAATCTCAATTTTCTCTTATTTTGAATTAAATTTTCTGTATAAAGTTCATCTTTATTAATTCATTCTTTCTCAATTACAAACAAAAAGGCCATACACATACCTAAAAATAAATAGTAAATAACTAAACAAATAAACTAACTTTAATTGCATTAAAATTATAAATAAAAGGATATGATCAATTTTTGATAAAATAAAATTTATATCACAACAAAAACGATACGGGGAATGATTACTTTAATTTAGAAGATATAAAGAATAATTTTTTTTAGAAAGAAGATTTTTCAATGTTAAATCTTTTTTAGTTACAAAAAATTGCATTTTTGTAATGCTGAGACGATCCATTGACAGATAATTTGATGGACTTCGTGGTATTGTAAGATAAGAAACTTCATGAAAATCACAACAATCACAATCGCAGGTTGTAGAAAAATACCTTTGAGAGAATTCATTATCAACACTACGTGAGAGTTCCCTACCTTATCTATTACAAGGTGTTAACATATGAAGAAAGAAAAGAGTATTCTAGAGAGAAGAAGTGGTCCCAGCTGCTAGAACAAGTAGCAGAGAAAGTGGGTATATAATCCCACTTGCTACCCAGTAGTATGGGTTTGTTATGACCCGGCTGAGCGATAGTGAGCTCGGTACGTAATGTGGTGAAGGTAGATGCCGTGTGACTTTTTTGTGAATATGTTGGCGACTTGATCCGGGGAGTTGATGAAGAGAACTTGACTGTCACCTGAATCGATGTAATCATGAATAAAGTGATAGTTAATCTCAACATGTTTCGTTCGAGCATGAAATATGAGATTTAGAGCTATAGAGATAACAGAGGTGTTGTCTTAGAAATCGGTGTAGGAGTGGTAATGGGATTTTGAAACTCTTGAAGAAGCCGACGATTCCATAGTACATCCTAGTAGCTGTAGCAAGAGCACGATACTCTGCTTCCGTGGATGAGCGTGCCACCATCTTTTGTTTTTGGACAGTCCACAAGATAAGAGTTCTGCCTAGAAAAGTGCAGAAGCCAGTTGTAGAGCGCTTGTCTTGAGAATCACCTGTCCAATCAGAGTCAGAATAGGTGCAGAGCTGTAGATTATCTTTCGTGATGAGTAGACCGAAGTTGATGGTTCCTTCCAGGTGATTTAGGAGGCTCTTAATAGATGAGTGGGCAATGCATCTGTTGACATTTTTAGTTGACTGTGAAAGCAATGTCGGGTTGAGTGATATTTAAATATTGAGGGTGCCAGCAAGGTGGTAGTATTGGGTGGTGTCAGAGAAGTATTGTGCTAAGGCGTGGTCCGGTTGTAGCTTTGAAGGTAGAGGGGTGTTGATGGGCTTGTTAGAGGACACGTCGAGTTGTTATACTAGTGCGAGGCTATAGGAGGGCAAGTTTAGGTGGTAATCGAATGGGGTGATTTGTGTGGTAATGTCAAGAAAGGTAGTAATGGGGCCAATTTCCTTCAATTGAATCTTGGTTTTGAGAGTTTGGAAGAGGGTGGTAATGATGGGGGGAATTGTTTCCCTTGATAAGGATGTCATCAATATAAACAACAAAGTAGATGACAATGTGGTTTTTGTTGTAAATGTGAAGTGATGGATCATAAGTGCTATGGTGAAACCTTGAGTAAGAATGTGAGTGATAAGGGTTGAATATCATTCTGTGGAGCTTGTTTGTGTCTATATGTAGCCTTTTAAGAATACATGTATTGGATAATATTGGGAGTCTTGAAAGACTTGAGGTTGATGCATGTGAATGGTTTCATCCAAAGAACCATGGAGGAAAGCATTGAAGACGTCGAATTGTTGTACGAACAACTGGTATTGAGTAAGGATTGATAGAAGGATTTGAATGGTGGATATTTGGCGACCGGGCTGAAGATTCCGTTATACTGAGTGCCATGTTGTTTCTTGAACCCTTGGGCAACTAGACGTGCCTTGAATTTGGTAGGTGTGCCATCTTGAGAGTGCTTAGTGTGGTAAGTCCATTTGCAATCAATAATGTTGAAATTAGGAGGCAGATCCACAAATTCACATATTCCTTATCGCTAAAGTGCTTCAAACTCCTCGGACATTGCTTTGTGCCAATGTAAATGTTGGTTCATCTGGTTGTAGGTAGTTGGGCCAGGAAGATGCGAGACTGGTGTAGAGGTTGAGAGTTTGTTTAAATTTGAATGAGTCAGTTTGAGAGTGGGTTGCCATTGTATGTTTGATTAGAGGAGATGGTGGTTTTAGTAGTGAATGGGGTGGGGAAGATGGAGGGTCAGTTGTGGGTGGGGAGAGGTTAGTGTAAGTGATAGTTTGAGTGTTATTATCAGGGGGTAACAGAGAATTTGGGGTTTTTTTGGTGGGTTGTTGGGAAGTGGAAATGAGTAGGCTTGGGATAGTGTAATTGGTGGATGCAGAAAATGGGAGAGGCAGAGAGTGATAAAGAAAGTTGTTTTCATAGAAGATAACATGTAAGGTGATGATGATTTGGTATGTTTTGGGGTTGTAACACTAATAACTTTTATGATATGATGGATACCTAATGAATATGATTTGGTTTATGTAGCAGGTGGCAGTGAGTAATGTTGTCGTCCATAATTTATTAGGAAGATGAGTGGCGAAAAGGAAAGTTCTAGTTGTTTGAATGAGGCGACGATGCTATCTTTTGATAATGCCATTTTGTTGGGGTGTGTAGAGGCACCTGAATTAGTGAATAATGCCTTGGGAGTTGAGATTGTTTTATAAATTATGCGATGTGTATTCTCTACCACGGTCAAACCTTAGAACTTTAATTTTTGCATTGAACTGAGTTTGAATTAGTTTGTGGAAAAAAATTAATTTACTGGTTGTTTCAAATTTTGCAAATATAGAAAATACCCAAGTAAATATGTAATGGTCATCAATAAACAAAAGATAGTATTTATATCCTAGTAACGAGGCTTTGGGCGTGGGACCCCAAACATCAGAATGAACAAGATCAAAATAGTGTAGATTTAGATGACTCTTAAAAGAGTTACATTCATTACAAAAGAGAATAGAAGGGGAACTAGCTATGATATTTTGTGACTCGAGAATTGTGGATGTGGATGCGCAAGTCTTCGTGTCAAATTTTGGTGGTTGGTGTCGGCCATTTTTTTTATGAAATAATATAAAATTTTCAAATTTAAATTTAATATATAATATAATTTTGATTTTGAAAATGATGATGTTTTTTTTTTATTTTGAAAATAACGAGATCGGATAGATCTCATATATCTAATAGTTTAAATAGTTGAGCACGATACTACAAGTGACACATCATCCCGAAAGATGAGCGTACCACTTGTTAAGAGGCTTAACTATCTAAACTTAAAAGTTTTACGACTCTATTTTGGTTTTGCGTATTTTATAACTTACAAATTCCCCTGTGTAATACACAAATTAGACGGTTTAGATTAATTTGGGTTTTTAATTCCTATAAGCGGCAGTTCTTATAGTTAATTACATCTTAAGCAACCAAAGTCACATAAGAAAACTCTCGATAAAGATCATGAGCTTCGTCTTCAAGAATATCAACGTTTAGATTTTCACGATTTCTTATAGAAAAATCAAAGGGAATGGTTCAATATAGAACATTTATTTTCGGAGTTCAATGGAATGATGAATAGGAGGTGTCGAAGATACTGAATGAACTTCAGTGACATCTCAAACTATCCTATAATTGGGCTTTATATTTTTGAAAGAGAAATTGTGTTTATGTTTCAATCTCGCAAATTATTTAGACATTCGGGACTTGCGTCTGCATATCATATGCAAATAACACGAAGAAATATGAGGATTTATGTCGTATCAAATGACCACCTCGGAATCCTAAACAGTTTAGGACTTATATCGTACGATATAAAATCATACTAAGTCCTAAAAGATAATATGAGGATTTACGCCGTATCAAACGATGACCTCGGGGTCCTATGTGTGTTATTTAAATCTACGACAGTCTGATCGAAGATTCTTCATTCGTCCTCTGTCGTCTCATCTCGAGAAAAGGAAGAAAGGGAAAAGAGAATACCATGCCTCGAACGGCCTATCCTAAGGGTATATATAAATATGCAAGATAAGAAGTGATTAAAGTAGACATGTGTAATATAGAAAAAACCATGCCCTAAATGGCCTATCCTAAGGTCATATATAAATATGCAAGAGAAATAATAATTAAAAGCATAAGTACATGTAAGTATGTAAAATAATGAAAAGTAAAGGACTGCACAACAATATATAGTAAAGAAAGAAAATGAGCTGTGCAGTAAAAAGAAATGTGTACCTGGCCAACTCTGTTGATGCCTCGAAAACAAACTAATAACTACAAGTATCTCTATAATTAAGTTTAGTTATAAACATATGAAAAATCAAAGTGGGGGGATAAGAATTCTATTTGAGGATAGGCTCAGTCTATAGACTTCCTTTTATATCACACGATCACACAGGCAACTCGAAGTATTGAAGTATCTGTATCAATCTCAAATAAAGTCACCAGCAAATCACCCTAGAGTAGACAATCCTAATCCCTACCACTTAATCGATGAGTGAACCAATGTGTAGTATCTGAACTTTTAGAAGTGTATGTGTAGTATCTGTGATTGTAGTATCTGAATTCTTATGAGTGTAATATCTGATGTGCAATATCTGATGTGTGATGTGTAATGTGTAGTAAACAATGCATAACGTGTAGTGTATGATGTTTAATGTATGTTGTGTATTATTCGATATATAGTGTATGTGTTGTGTAATATTTGATATAAGCTGCTTATATGTTATATTTAATGTGATGTATTTGATATGATGAGTTTGATAAATTATATGTGTTGTGTTTGATGTGATATGTTTGATGTGTTGTATATGTTGAGTTTGATTTGATGTGCTAGTATAGTATCTGATGTCGTGCAAGTGCAGTGTTTGTTGTTGTGCAAGTGTAATATTTATTGTCGTAGTATCTGTTACTGTATCAGTATAATACTGAGTGTTGTAGTATCTGTTGTTAGTTCACTAATTTCTTAAAAGTAGGAATTATAACTACCCAACTCATAAGATAAAATGGGCATCTATAATTGAGTATTGATTTTAGTTTCAGCTATAAAAACATGATTATTAAAGCATTATGCATCATTGCCTTTACCCGCATCCCGAACTTATCAACTCACTTTGATATTTCATATGTATTTCCACAATTTTGGATATTTCATATCATGATATTGAGAGAAAATATATTTCCAAATAATCCTGTAACTTCAATGTTCCATTTAAACAATTGAATGAAATTCAATTGGATCAATATACACGCATAAATACTGCTGTTATACATCAAAATCAAGGCCAACATAATTATAAAATAAGAGAAATTTCATAATAAAAGAGGTACTAGAACTCCTCAAAATCAAATAACGCATTAACCGCTTGAGAATATCATCAAATAAACTATACGAATTTGATAGATATCAATAAGCCTGCCTCAAATATTAAATGCTGAAGCATTATTGAATTAAAAAAACAAGCCTGTGAGGTGTCTTGAAGTAATCCTTAACTTTGCTACTATTATATACACGCATATAACCTGCTTTTATATTTTCTGAGGAAGAGTCACTCACTCTTGTTGAACCTTTGAAATACACTCTTGTTGGCAAGTTCTCTTATGCTCATCCTCGTATGGAAGTTCTTCGTAAGTACTTTTCTGATCTGCATTTGAAGGGTGATTGTAAAATAGGACTCATTGATAGTAGGAATATGATGATTAAGCTTCAGTTGGAAGAAGATTATACCTCCCTTTTTTCTAAGAAAGTTTTGACCATTGAGAAATGTTATATGAAATTGCTTAAGTGGACTCCTGCTTTCAACCCGGCAGAGAACCTCCTGTAGTTCCGATTTGGATTCGTTTTCCAGGTCTCAAATTACAATATTATAACTATAAGGTTCTTTATTCTATTGCTTCCGTTTATGGAAAGCCTCTGAAACTTGATGCGGCTACTGGTTCTTTATCTAGACCTTCTGTGGCCCGTATCCCGGTCGAACGAGATGTCATCGCTAGTTTTCATGATTCTATATGGTCGGGTAATAATCATGATGGTTATTGGCGAAGGTTGAACTGGAATTTGTCCTCACTATTGCGGTCATTGTAAAATTTTTGGTCACTTATTTTCTAATTGTTTTCATGCTCATCCGGAATTGAGAAAGAACAAACCGCGATCTAAAAAGGATTCGACTTGTCTCAAGAAACAGGGCCTAAACTCGGATTACGTTTTACCCCATCAAGAAAAGGGTGGACCATCGAATTTGGACTCTGATTTGGCTCTTGTTGTGATGAATCCCTTATCTGATAAGGTCTCGACTGGTATGATCTCCTCTAATTTGAATCTTTTAAATAATCCTTCTCTTTCTACCTCTCAACCTTTTATAACTGACGAAAATGCCATTTCTAATGCTATTTCTACATCTATTAAAGTTAATCTTTCTAAACAAATTATTAATTCTGATATTCCGGAAAAGAATTCTTTAGCTCAAGATCATTCCATTACTGTGGATAAGCAATTGGCTCGTCTTCTCAAGCTATTGATAATTCTTTAGCTCTTGATATTTTAAGGAATGTTGATATTAGCAATTCTCCCACTTGTGATGATAAGGAGGATTGGATTGTTCAAAAATCTTCTAGAAAAAGGAAGATTAAATGTAACGAGAGAGGCCGATTTTATTTATCATGTTACTAGATCTTCTCACTTGAAAGATCAAGCTGCACAGGTTACAAGAGGTGGGAAAGATTACTCAAGATCATGAAGATTAACTCTATGGTGTGGAATATTAGGGGTATTGCTAAAAACAATGCCTCTAATCGTTTAATGAATTTAATTCGTACTTATAAATTTTTCTTCTTTGGTATTTTAGAGCCTTTAGTTGCTGATGTGAATAATGACTTCTATTCGAAGAGATTTAACTCTTATAAATCTTTCACTAATAAGCAACAATAAAATTTGGTTCTTTTGGCGAATTACTTAGATGTTGAGATTCTTATTAATCACAATCAATTTTTACATATTAGAATTCATTATGCTAATGTTTCTTTTCTTTTTACTTTAGTTTATGCTAGTTGTCTAAAACAGGATAAATTAAAGCTTTGGAATCTTTTTTCCAGTCTCAATACTGAGAATGAACTCTGGCTAATGGGTGGAGATTTTAATATGATCTCCTCTCCTGCTGAGAAAAAAGGTGGTATTGCTCCTAATCTTAACTTAATTGACTGTTTTAATAATGCTTTTTTAATGGCTGGTCTTCATGATATGGGCTATAAAGGTAACCCTTTCACCTGGTATAGAAGACGTACTTTTGAGAGACTTGATCGTTTTGTTGCTAATTCTCTTTGGTTGAGTTCCTTCGACCATTACTGGGTTCTCCATCTTCCTATAGATGCCTCCGACCATGCTCCTATTCTACTTAATGTTATACATTCTTCTTCTAGCCATAAATATCATTTTAGCTTTTTAAAAGCTTGGACTATGCACAATGATTATTTTAAGTTTTTGAAAGATAACTGGCATACTACTTTGCATGGTTCTGCTGGTTATCGTCTCTGGATGTTACAAAAAGGTTTGGCTAAAAACCTTAAGCATTGGAATTGGCACACTTTTGGTAATTTACACAGGAATGTTGAATCACTTGAAGCTAATCTACAAGAACTTGAAAAGGCTTATGCTAATGATACCATTGATATGAATGTCATTCTTCAGGCTCAGAATCTTTTAACTGATGCTATTGCTAAGGAGGAATGCCTCCTTGCTCAGAAAGCTGCTAGACTTAATTTCATTAATGGTGATAGGAATACTAAGTATTATACTGCTTGTATTCATGCTCGTAGGAACTTCACTACTATTCATTCTATTTATAATAAGGACGATGTTCTTCTTACTAATCTTCATGATATCATTCAAGATGGTGTTGATTATTTTACTAATATGTTTAGTTTTACTCAGCCCTACTTAGGTACTGTTGATAGAAACCTTTATAAGGATATTAAAGCTTTCAATAACAATTTGCTTATCGCTATTCCTAGTCCTACAGCAGATTAAGGTCTGTGTTGGATACTATGGAAGAGGGTCGTCTTCGTTGGTCCTGATGGGTTCATCGTGGATTTTTATAAAAATGGATGGGATATCATCCATAATGATGTTACTAAGGTTATTCAGGATTTCTTCACCGGTAAGGATTTACCTAAGTATTTTAAAAGTTCTAATATTGTTTTGATTCCTAAAATCAAGAATCCCGTTCGTTGGAGTGATTTTAGACCTATAAGTCTTAACACTCGTGATTTCTAAGCTCATTTCTAAAATTCTTGTGAAAAGAATGCAACCTCTTCTTGATTCTATTATTAGCATTAATCAAACTGCTTTCTTGAAAGATAGGAATATATGTGATCATGCTTTACTTGTTCAAGAATTAATCTTGGATATTGATGATCGGCATAGAGATGGTAATGTTTTTTTCAAGATGGACATTAAGAAGGCTTTTGATACGATTTGTTGGGATTTTATTATTGATGTGCTTCATGCTATTGGCTTTAATGATAATGTTTGTTCCCTTATCTCCAGAATTCTTAAGAATAACTATTATTCTATTCTTATTAATGACAACAGTTATGGTTTCTTTCAAGCTTATAGGGGCATCAAGCAAGGGGATCCTATCTCTCCCTATTTATTCATACTTGCATTTGATTACCTTTCTAGAAGATTGAATTATTTATATCAAAGGTTACCTTCTTTAAATTATAAACATAAAGGTCATTTTAGCATCTCTCATTTATGTTTTGTCGATGACTTGATTATTTTCACTAATGCTAATAAACGTTACGTTAAGAAAGTTTGGAGTGAGCTTACCTGCTTTTCAGAATATGTCTGGTCTTTATTTCAATGTTTCTAAATGCTCCTTTTATTGTGATAAAAAGATTAATGTTGCTAAGAGGGATTGGCTTAGTAGTTATACTGGTTGTAAGCATGCTTCTCTTCCTCTTTCTTATTTGGGTTTTCAGCTTACTAAGGGCAGAAATAAATCTGTTCTTTTCAATACTTTATTTGAGAAAATTAGGAACAAGATTTTTACTTGGGAAAATTCTTTTCTTTCTTTTGGTGGTAGAGTTACTCTTCTTAAAAGCATTCTCACTTCTCTTCCCCTTTACTCTCTTCAAGTTATATGAATATGCCTTCTGGCATTATTCAGAAATTGGAAAGACTTTTTAATAAGTTTCTTTGGGATGGCAGAGGACCTTCCTCTTATCATTGGAAGAGCTGGAATAAGTTGTGTAAGCCTACTGATAAAGGTGGTCTTGGTTTTAGAAGTCTTAGTGACACTATTAAGATTAATCATATGAAGCTTTGGTATCGTTTTCGTAAAGCCAACTCTCTTTGGGCTGCTTATCTTAAGGATAAATATTGTGGCCAACTTCACCCTTTAAAGGCTGTTAATAATAAGGCTTCTTTTATATGGAAAGCCATGCTTAGTGTTGCTAAGCAGACTGATGCTTTACTCAGTTGAGATATTGGTAAGGGTGATTGCTCCTTTTGGTTTGATGACTGGACTGGTTTTGGTCCTCTTGCAAATTGGTATGGGGGACCTTATGATATTGATGTTAAAGTCAAGGACTTTTGGCATGATAATGTTTGGTGTATGGATACTCTTTCCTCTTCTCTTAATATCATTGATGCTACTTACATTGCTACTATTCCTCTATTCAATGATAAGAAGGATGTTCCTGTCCCTAAAGGTAAGTTGGGTGATTCCATTTCTAAAACTTTTGCTGATACTCTTCATCAGCCTCCTGGGATGGATCTTGGCTGGAATTGGAATAAATGGATTAAGCCTTCGATCTCTTTTTTTATCTGGAGGGTTTTTCATAAAATCATTCCTACTGATGATATTATGAAACTTAAAGGTTTACGTCTCACTTCTCGTTGCTATCTCTGTCATCTTCATGAGGAAACCATGGAGCATATTTTCATTAATTGTTCTTTTACTTCTTTGATTTGGAAGCAGCTTTTTATTAAGCTAAAGGTTCCTTTTCCTGCTAATGGTTTCTATTCTATTGATGATATTTTTCGATATTGGCATAATTTAGGTAAGCCGTTTTTCTTCAATGTACTCGTCTGTAGTTTTATGGTTCCTTTGGATCACCGAAATGATAGTAAACACAATGGTAAAAATGCTTGCTGTTCATTGTACTTTTAGTCTTATTATGTGTTATTTGATTAAGTGTCCGAATTGGATTCGATGCTCTAAATTGGCTTGCCATAAGCTTTCAGGTTTATTGAAAGCCTTTAATATTCCTATTATTACTCCTACGTGCAATTTCACTGTTAATAATTCTGTGAAATGGACTAAGCCTACTATCCCCTTTATCAAACTCAATTGTGATGGTTGCTGGATGACTACACGTGCTAGTGTTGGGGCATTTTTCGTGATGCCTTGGGACTTCCCATTTATTGGTTTGCTTCGAACTCCCATTCCTCTTCTCCGTTAGTTCGCTGAAGCCGAGGCTATGGTTTTTGGTTTGTATACTGCTCTTAATCGAGGTTGGAAATATATTGAAATTGAAACTGACTCTTTGCTGTTGTGGAAGTATTGTACTTTGCAGATTCCTCATCATTGGACGCTTAATGTACTTATGAAGCACATTTTTTGGTTGGCTGCTCACTTTACTATTCGCTGGATGCATGTTAATCGGGATGGAAACAAAGCTGCTCACTGGATTGCCAAATTTGGTTTACAGCTAAAGTCTACTATCATTTCTCCTTACATTCCTTATGATTTAATTAGTACTTTATATTCTGATTGTGTTTAGTTTTGTTTATTCTCGGTCTTAGTAGTGTCGTGTGTGTGAGTGTGATTTGTATTTTTATTTTTCTGGAAAGAGGTCCTTAGTTTCCTCTTTTTTTGTGTGAGTTGTATGGGTTGTGTTTAGTTAGGAACTCTTTCCCGGGTTGTAATTTTTTCTTTTATGGAACGCGTAGGGAGCAATAGTCTCCTTCTAACTAAAAAAAAAAGTAATCCTTCAAGAATAGTCTCATATTCTCCATCAAGAAAGAAATATTAAATAAGATACACCTTCATTTGCTGAAACTGAAGTTCCATAAATCTTTTTAAAGAGATATGATTATCTTAACTGCCCCAATTAATCAATAAGAATTTAAAATGGTCATCACGTTCATAAAGAAGCAAGAACACATTACTCATTACTTCCAGAATATCATAAGTCATCTCTAATCTCACATAAAGAATTAGAGTTGTAATTCAAAGAGTCTCCAATACTTCACGAGTAGATATGTAGCTTAGGAAAGCTCGAATAAACTAAGCCACATATAAGATTTACAAAAGGGCACTAGAACAAATTACCTTATAAACCCATCATATAGCAACTTTAAAAAAAATAATCATCCATGATTCTTGATAATGAAAACAGCAACTCAAGTGCACGAAATTTCTTATTGTAGAATCAAGATAATGCACCTAAAAGAGAGTACTCCACAGATTAAACAGAGTAAAGGAATGGAGAGAGAGAACCTTACTTTCAAATGACCGAAGAGAAAGAAAAGAATTGAAGAATCAGACTAAGCAGGAATCAAATGCGTTTGCTAAAGTCTCCTGTCACAACTCGAAAACATGTTCCAAAGATATCACAAATGCAACTACATCCCGCATCCAACCTTATCAATATGAAAGAAACATAGTTATTCATATAATTAACCGTGGATTCTTATAACAGAAGCATAAGAGAGTGTGAATATAACAGGTAAACTATGAAAATCATCCCTTATGCCTCTAATTTTTTTTATTTTTTTTTAAATAAGCATTCTGTATCCATTGATCCATTTCCTTTAAAATATAATTACGCTTCAATGTTTTTGTTGTTTTGACCCCCAATTAGTCATTAAGGTAAGTGACACTCTTGTAAATTTCTACTTACTTTAAGCCTCCATTGTAGACTTTAGAAAGGTGCCACCTCATTATGGAAGACCCTAAAAGAGGACATGTGGAGGCCATGCGGTGGAAGGAGGACATGTGAAAGGACATGTGGAGACCATGTGATGGAGGACTCTAAAGGATGGACATGTGGAAGCCATACGATCCTTGAAGATTACACCTCATCTATTTATAGAATATTATAATGTAATCTAATCTACTATAAATAGATGAGATGAGGGGAGACTTTAGTGTGGGTTTTGTAAGAGTGAAAAAGAACTCAAGGAGTATGGGCTAGCTTGTTAAGGGTGAGGAGAGCATCTTGGAGGCCTTGGATGTGAAGGGAGGCCATGGAAGATGAGGGCTCATCTATGTAAAGCTAAGTACTCTTGTTTCTTGTCTTAGTGGATTATTTCGATTCCCTCCCGTGGACGTAGGTCAAAAAGACCGAACCATGTAAATCCTCTTGTTTGCTTGTGCTCTTGTGTTTGCATCTTCTTTGTTGTGATTTGCGGTTTGTTCTCTTACCAAGATTAAGGAAAGAAAGTGTTTTTCCCACAACAGTTTTAAACCTCTAAATAATGTAAGCCAAACAAAGAAATCCAATTCTTGATAAATCAAAATAGAGTTCCTATTTATTTGTTAGTAAACATGAAAATCCTTTTTGTAATCTGTGAGAAATGAGGTATATATTAATGAAGATAGGTTCTGTAAGTAGATTAAGATTAATAGAGAAAACTGTGGCGAAACCAAATATTTCATTCTACAGTTGAGAAGATAAAGGAGAAAAGGAAATTCTTACTTCCAGAAGTTGTAAAAGCAAACTTAGGAATATAATTTTTAAAATTGCAAGAAAGGAAGCACAAGCCCGAAATTCTTCTTGAGCGCACGAACCAAAATTCCCACCCAAATCATCCTATATTCCTCATGCCCAACAAAGATTTAACAAGAATTAAATTAATCTCTATCGCAATGTACATTTTAATTCAAAAACTTCTTTCATTTAGGCCAAGATATCAATCCCTGATGATTTGAAATGGTAGTTAAAATTTCATATAATCGTGCAACATATTTCGGTAAAAAAACAACAAGAAAGAAGATGAGGATTAAGCAAAGAAGATATCAATCATGCGATCTTTTCATACAACAATTTAAATCTCATACAACTGTCAGGAATGTAAACAATTAATGGTCATCTTGTAATATCACTTCCAAATTCATGATAAATCAAAGTATATTTCACTTATTTGGTAATAAACATGAAAATCCCTTTTGTAAGTCATGAGAAATTAGGCAAATATCCATGAGGGAAAGTTCTGTAAGTAGATTAATAACAATAAAGAAAAGCATGTTGAAGCCAAATATTTCATCCGGTAGTCAAGAAGAAACAAGGAGAAAGGAGAGTTCTTACTTCTAGAAGCTATAATAGCAAAATTTCTCAGATCGTAAGAAAGAAGCACTAGCCCCAAATTCTTCTTCCAAGAAGTGTAAGAAAATAAAGAGCAGCTACGAAAATCCCTAAGTTGCACGAATGAAAACCAGCCGCCGAAACAATTCCCAGAAGGGGGTATTTATAGCCGAACGAAGGGGAAAGACTTATCGGCGGAGAGAGACAAAACAGTGAGGAGAACACCACAATAAGCAAGAAAACCGGCCAAGATCAGCAAGCAGGAAGGTTACCTGACTCGTTTGGGTGGGAAAATCAGTTACAAACGGGTTACCGGAGGCAATCGGTTGCGAGGCTAGATTAGGGCACAAGAATGGAGAAAGAAACCGGTTAAGCCGGTCGAGAGAGGAGAAATAGAAGGAAGCTTCGAGAACTCCGTCCGTGAGGAAGAAGAGAGGCGCAAGCTTCGGCTAGGGCTCGGTTCTCCCATGAAGGAAGAAGGTGTGTATGAGTTTTTTTTTTAATTAAAGAATTGCCTTTTTTATTTTAATATTATTCTTTTACTTAAATTCGTGACTTTACGCATAATTCTATCCAATTCAGAACCCTATCAAATTATATGTCATTCCCAACTAAAATCGATGTTCCTGACGCATCAGCTCAGTCCGTTTCGTCATCCGGGGTCGTCCGGACAAGTTCGCCGATGATCGAGTCAATTTAAATTCAAATTCGTGCCGCGTGGCAAAAATGAATTTATTTTGACCCGACCGGAGCCATCTATCGAGCAAATTAATGACCTGTCTTTACCTAAGCAAGAACCATAGTCAAACATATTGCTCATGACAAAAAGTCAAACGTCGCGCACAGTGGGGTCCGCTTATGGCTTTCAAATAACTATAGGAACTCAACAAGAGTTTCAATACGTCGGATTTTAATCGACTCAACTAAGTGTCGAGGATTTAGAGCCGTCTATATGAGACTTCAAGGAGCGAGGAGATGGCTTGAATTTCTAAATATGGTAGGTTCCAGTCTAGTCATCTAAGAGAGTCAATATAGGAAAATCCTAAGGCTAGTTCTAGGCTTTAAGGAAAGGGAAAAGAAAGACCTCAAAAATGAGGTCAACAGTTGGAGATGATGAGAGAGTTGCAGCAAAGCTAGAAATATGATAGAGACTGTTCTTGCTAGGACCACGAAGAAGGATTTGGTTAGTTCTCCGATCCTTGATAATAAAGCTAGATGGAATAAATAAGATGTCACAATTGTTATCAGAAAATAATTTGTGAACTGAGAGAAGGTTGTAAGGAATGGATAATGAAGAAGAGTGAGAAAATGTAGCTTACATTGTGGCGTTGGTAGAATACCTTGACCGGAATGAGTGATTGGGAGAGAAGATCCATCATTGATTGTTATAGAATCTGTCCCATTGTAAGGTTTAGCTTTGTGAAGATGATTATAGTTGGAGGTGTGATGAGTAGTAGCTCTTGAGTAGAGAAACCCGTTGTCAAATGATGGTTCAGCAGTAGAGAGAAGATGCGTGTATTGTTTGGTTGATGGATATGTGTTGAAATTGGTTCGGTGCCAACATTGGAGAGCAATCTGCCCCAATTTGTCACATATTTGGCAGGATGGTCGGTTTGAATTGAAGCATGGACTCCAGCCTCTTCTATTTGGAATTTATGGATTGTGGCTTCCCCTATTGTTAAAGGGATGTTTCCCACAGGTTCGTTGGCCATTGTAGCTGCTTCAAGTGGTGACTAATGCGATGGCATTATAATGCTTCTTTGGTATTTTTGTTGGAAATATTAATCTCCTCTATGTATAGTAGAGAATACATATCATCGAGCTTTATTGGTTTTGATCCAGTGTGGATTGTTTTTGTTTTTTTGAAGGATTGATATGAAGTAGATAAACAATTAAGAATATGTAGAATAATGTCCTCTTGGTCAAAAAAACTGCCTGCAACGTCGATATTGTCCACAAGAGATTTGATGGTCAAGAGGTATTGGGACATGGTTTGATTTTTTATGGAGATATGGTGGTTTCAAAGTTGAATAACTCTGGAACGATTTGCGGACTGCAGCTGACATCGGAGAGTATGCAATATTTTCTTGGTGGAATCAATATTGAGAATGTAGGGCAAAATGTTAGGGGATAAATTGGAGTAAATAGCTGTGAAGGGTTTTGATCGATGAGTTACCATCAGAGGAATAGGTGGTTTGAGGTGGTGGGCAAATGACAGTGTCATCAAGAAAACTATCAAATCCATTTGCTTTGAATAATTTGTAGATTTGAGGTTTTCAAGTGGGATAGATTTCAATGGTAAGTTGAACATTGGTAATGTTTATAATGTTGAAAATTAAACAGTTAAGGGATATGTAAATTAACCATTTCCAACTTGGTTATTGCAGGTTCCTGATTCGTTTGAGAGGAAATTTCAGACAATGGAGGAGGATTAGGGAAGAAGAGAAGAAGAAATAAAAGCTACTCGATCAAGACAATGTGACAGATGGATTCGAAAAATAACTTTGATTGTCTGGAGGATTGATACCATGATAGAATTCAATGGTATTGTAAGATAAGAAACTCCATGAAAATTACAGCAAGTGCAATCTCAGCTTGCAGAGAAATATCTTGAGAGAATTCATCATCAATTGTAACCGAGAGTTCCCTACCTTGCTCTATTACAATAACAACATATATAGAAAGAAGGAAGTATTCTAGAGAAAAGAAGTGGTCCCAGCTACAGGAGCAGTTAGCAGAGAAAGTGGGTATGTTATTCCATTTGATGCCTAGTAATATTGGTTTGCTATAGTTATCTATGAAGTGAACCAGAAAAACGTCATTTATAATAACGTTCATATCTTTTAGTCTTCTTGTAATTGACAACTTTCCAAATATAGATACCATTTACAGGCATTGAATGCTCGCTTTATTAACAATAAAATAATAAAATAATTAATAATTAATCAATCACGATATCTCTCAACAAAACTTCAGTCAAGTATATCTAATAGAAGTATTTGATCATTTATTTGGAAGGTTTACATTCATACAATTTATCTAACATTTAAAATTCAAATTTTAGATATATGTCACCTTAAGTATGCATGAAAAGGTGTATTTCACTTTTTAAAGGTTAAAATAGTGATGTATTTAATGTGATGTGAAAGATTTTGTAGGTACAAATGTAAAAAAGTTTAGGTCTTATATCACTCTCTTATTACTCCCAAGTAATCAAGAAATATCACTATTCAATTCTTTTAGGCATAATCTATAAGAAAATTTTCTCATTGTTGAGAAATGAGAGTTATACTTGAAAAATAGTGCAACTAAGAATTCTCAAATGATAGTAGTTCTTCTCACCAGCTATCACTTTTAAATTTTCTTCATGTAAGCATTATCATACCTTCGTTTGTCACTGAGAGTCAGTTGTGATGCTCAATTCAATGAGATCAATATCCAACTATTTTTTTGTCTTTTGGAAGTTGAGCTCTAAGGACACCGACATAATAACTCATCATGTCAAAGTCCAATTTCACTTGAGCATTATAACTTGACTATAGCTTCCCTTAAAGTTCTAATGATCTCAATGTAGAACCTCCTACTTATTGCATGCTTCTCTCAAGCCCTAAGAAAAATTGTTAATTGCTAATGAATCCTAAGAATAATACAAATTATGAGCTTCATTGCTAATGAAGATATCTTTGTTATAAGAATATGCCTTTTGATCAGAGCAACTTAATATTGATTTATAAACATCAATTTTAGGTTATAGAAAAGAAGTAAGTTGGAAGTGCACATAGATGATGAGTAATAAAAAATTACATAAAAAGATTCTTTCATGTATCATTTTGACCATACCAACATATTCTTTTCACTAAAATGATTGAACATAAAACTGAATCCAATTAGTTTTTAATCAATGTGTGAATTAATAGACAACTCTATGTATCTAAACCATGCAACTTTCTTAAGAATCTTAGAATTTGTTAGTTATGAATGTAAAAAAGCTCTTAAATATGCTTTTATGAAATTGTAATACTCTTAATTAAACCATAATTCATATGTTAAAAAGAAGATGACAATATAAGAAAAGAATGGCTCCAAGAAATATGAAAGAAAATCTCTTTAATCATGAAGAGCCTATTTATAGAAAAGCTCAAAACACTTTAAGTCTTCTTACTTGCATCCACATATCATTTTTCCTTCTGAACATCAAAACAAAATTTTAAAAAGTGATATTTCAAGATATTAACATAGTATCATTTAAAAAAATAACTTAAAAGACACTTAATCTTTTTGACCTAATCAATAATTAGTGAGAATCAACTTCACAAAAAAAAGGTTAATTTACTAAATTACTTCATGCAATATGATCTAGTAATAAAATAATAATTGCATTCAAAATAGTGAAAACGAAATCATTATTTAGCTAATCACATCTAATGTAAGTGTAATCATAATACGAACTAAAAATATATGAATCTATGAAAAAAATAGTTCTTAATCAATCATATGATCTTATGTAAAATTAATTCCTTTGAATTTTATATTTTTATCACAATTATTCATGTAATTTCAGGCTGAAGGCTACTTAAAATGCATATACAAATATAAGAAACTAATAGAATGTTTATTTTCGCTTAGAAAGAGAAAATCCATTGTAGAAGATATCATGTGTCGAGAATTTTAGATTATTCAACAACGTCATTCTCGAAAGAATTTGAACTCCTTAATCGAAACCATTGATGATCAATATAGTCATCCAAACATCTTATTGCAATATAGAGACATTCAAAACTTAGTTGACAAAGTCTTCTTTATATTCTCTTCCAGAGTGTTCCTTTAGTGTGATTCATAGAGAACTAAAGAGTTCTAACATTTTCCACTGCCTAACACAACCAAACTGTCAATAATTTAACAAAATAATTAAAGATAGAAATTTATAACTGCCGTGTTCTTCAAAAACTGGACAATATTTATTATAAATAGGACCACTTTGGTATATTTCTATGAATAAATAAGATTCCAATGTTACGTGTAGAACAATCCATTCTTATTTATTTATTAAAAATTTATTTCTATTAAATTGCTTTGAATTGCTATGGAATTAACATAATTATTAATTTGTCTCAGTTCTATTAAACTTATTTCACTATCAAGTCAAATATGAACAGATTCAAATTGAGGAAGGAAGGTCAGAAAATTGCTTCTCGTTCTCTCTTTCATTATAGAGCCGGAGTTTGGTCCAATGAACATTGCTAGCATTTTTATAATAGAGTAACTTAATTTGGAAGAATAAAAAATTTGGGACATTTACATACATACCTAACTGCATGATTTTGCTTTTTTACATTTATAACACCTAAATGTTTTGTATAACATATATAAAAAATATCACCATTTTAAATACACATATTTCATACATAGGTAAGATGACATGTAAAAATTCAAGTTTAACTGTCAGATATGTAAATGCGTAGGAATTGATAGGCGGTTAAGTATTGTTTGGTCGGAGTGAACCTCAATGTTTGGATAATTTTTTCGTCTGCTAAAGCAGCAGGAGACGGATGTCTCCTGAAATTCTTTTGCAAGGACGATAAATTTTTTAGCGTTTTAGATCACAACTGAGCTACTCCAGCTCGATGAACACGACTTTTAGAAAAAATTAGTGGAACGGCTTCAAACAAAAACTAAATCTTTCAAATTTAAAACATTAAAGTAATTTTAAGAGCCTCTAGCGTTAAAATACTTGTAAAATACATGAAAATGAATATATATATATATATATATATATATGAATAATTATAATACTAGTAAAATTCATAATGCCCAACTTCTTCAGTTCTGGGAAGAAAACTTCACTTCATGAGCGTGGTGTGAACCGAGCACTTTGCTAGAATTTCTTTGTTTTTCTTCTACGTCTCCTTCATGACCATATCTCTTGTTTCGTACACCATAATACTTGTTTATTTCTTTAGTACGATTAAATGAGGTAGCTGCAAATGTTTGATTAAATAATATGTGAAGTTGCTATAGAAGAAAGTGTCATTTAAAAAATGATATCCATACATACATTTCCTTTATTTCAAAATGGTAGACCGCTACTTTCTAGTAGCCATCGCACTTAGGATTCATTTAAAACAACATCAGTGTTCACCATGTTTCTTTTAAATAGTTCGTTTGTCGAATCAGAGTGGAAGAGTTGCAATTAAAAATGGCGAAGATTTGCCTTTATGTTTTACTAAACAAAATTATTTGCAGTTGTCGCATTCCCTCCAACCGACCGGAACTTCACTACCCGTAAAACAAAGCCTTAGTAAGATCATGTTTCAAAACACAACTTTCTCCTACAGTTTTTTGAAAATGTTGACAGCACAGTTTTGTCAAATGCTGTAAAGTACGGTGCAGTGCTGCACCACTACCTCAAAAGCACCCTTAAACACTAATCAAAGATCTCTTTTAGATTTTTCGAATAATCTACATGGTGTGCAAGATCTTTATTAGATAGTTTCTCAAAATATAAAAATAAAAATAAAAACAGTTTAGTTTAAAGTCCAAAAAAAGGTGTAGTTATGTTCATTTGCTTGATTAGGTTAAAACTCATTAAGTAATATTTTGAAGGGGACATTTCCATACATACCACATAAATCTTATCTATTTCAAATCTAACACTTATACTACATATTTATATGCATAACAATCAATTATTTAATATTACATAAAAAAAATCTCTATTTTTAAATTATTTTTAAAAAGTGAAATATGCTTTTCATGCAAAGATTTAAAATAAATGTTATAAATATAAATATCTAATATCAACAAATATATATATTTTTTCAAATCAAAATATAAATAAAATAAAATAAAATAATAATAAATAAATAAAAACAAAACAATAGTGGATCACAGCTGGAAAACGCTTTGTAGGCTCAGGAAGAGGTGGCCTATATTCTGTTCTATTTGTTGAAAGAGATATCAGCTGCATGCTTTGCCTCTGGTTCTAATCAAAGCTGAGAAGGATTTGCAGAATCAGACGAAGTCCAACAACTGTGATGCTCTATTCTTATAATTCAATCAAATTAATATGTATCAATTGGCTTCATATCTTACTCATAAATTCATTTATTCATCAAAAATCCAACTCCTTAAGCCAGAAAATAGAAGGGAAATTTGCATTTGCAGCACGTAATTCTTATGTATTTACATATATCTCACCTATTCACTTGAATGAAAATGATAACGGTGCTATTTTGAATGTGATATTAAGGATTTGAGGGCTATGTGTGTAAATATGGAAGTTTAGGTGTGAGATAGATAATTACATAAGTATTGCTTGTTTTGTATGTAAATTTCCCAAAATGAAGAGAGAGGAATTTTAGTAAATATTTCACATAAATTATAAAATAAAATCCTCTAAATTTGTTAAAAAAATTGTTTTGGGAAACTAATTTTCTGTAATTAATTTCGATATATATATATATATATATATATATATATATATATAAGTCCTAGGATCAATTTTATTAAAATAAAACGATTACATAAGTTTGAGGAGGGCCCAACAAAATGAAGCCCTACTCCTACAATACAAAACTAACAAAAGGATCCAAAGATCAGAACAAAATAACAATAACAATTTCTAAGAACGTGGTCGTGCTGCTCTCGCTCTGTTTCTAGGTGATCCATAGAGTAAGCTCTTAAGTGCTACTTCATTGTTTTGAGTAACCAAGTTATTATCAACTAGCAGAGTATCCCCAGGCTTCTTCTTCCGTCGAGAAGTGTAAACCTGTCAATCCTCTTCATCTTCATCTTCTTCTTCTTCTTCTACTTCTTCCTCTTATGTTGTCAAATCCTGCTGATTCTTGCCGGTGGGTGCAACATTAGGTTGGATGTTTCTTCTTTTTCTACTAATTTTTTGGATGTATCGGTCAGAATCGACAACTGTAGTAGCCACCTGGGCGGTTTGCATCACAGGAGGAAGGGCCACCCTTCCAGCTTGTTCAGTAACCATAGTGTTGGATGTTTGACTAGCCACCGGGGTGGCAATTGGTGCGACCTGCTGAGGAGTCTCCTCGACAGCTTTGTCTACAGAGTTTGAGCTGTTGAGCATGTTCTCAACAGCAACTATTGAAGGCCCAAAAGCCCTTTTCCTTGAGGGAGGATGCAGCCTATAACCAGTGTCCCTAATCTGCCCGAATATTTTTGCAATGCTGGCAAAAAAGTGGCCTGTTCTCCACCACCACCTCCTGCCAAACCCATCTGCGCCATCCGTGATCCAAATTTGATCCACATCTGGGAGAGTAAAATCCCTCTCCACCTGAACCCTGACACCACTAGGCGAGACCATATCAAAAGTAGGTGAATCAACCCTGAGAGGAGTACTAAGAGCTTGACTGTTGTTATATAAAGTGTGTCGTTGATACAAATGAAGGGGAGTCCCGAAAGCTTGAACCACATAGGAACGATAGGAGGTTTTTTAGATGGGTGCCAGCAACCAAAACAGATTGTTGACAGAATGATTCTAGCATAATCTTCTTCCTTTTGTATTCTAATAAGTAAGTGTCTGTCATCCAACACTCCCAATTTCCATGCTCCAATAAGCTTCAGATCCTCAAAAAATTTTCTAACTAAATCCATCTTAGGGTGACCAAATTGGAATTTCCCAACTAAAGTGAACTTAATATCATTAGAGAGAACCTTCATTTCATGGGTGGTGAAGATAACAGTAGGTTTCCCATCTTTAACACCTATCGGCCTGATAAAATCACCCTGCCTTTTTCCAGCTGCAGTATCATAGAACTCTTGTGGAAAAAAGAGATGATCAAAGTTTTTGTGGGAATTGCTGCCCACAGCTCCAGCATAAGATGCCTTAGCTGCCATGAAGACAGACACAAACCAAGAAGGATAGTGTTCGAGCGGCCCCTTCAGTTAGCAACCTTCGCTGCGAGCAGAAGTTGCAAACCGATCAGCGCTGGGACGACGCACAATGGCCGATGACGCTGGAGAATACGCACGCAGAAGCGGGGACTCGCTGCTAGCACAGTAGCTGGAGCCCTTCTTCTCGCACAGAGCCGAGGAGCCGAGCTCCCAAAGTGCGACAGAGAGCTGGACCCGACTGCAAGGGAAGTCGTCGTGCAGGATACGATGAAGTCGAAGAAACACAGGTGAATCTCGCGTCGTTCTGTCGGCTGAAGAGACGGAAGAGATTATCGACAGACACAGACGCTGTGACCGGGGAGCGAGCGCTGCGAATCACGCATCGTTCAGTCGGCAGTGAAGAAAGACGACGATACCAGAGACAGAGGTCGATGCGAAAAAAATGTGGTAATGGTTGCAAGGGTTCGCCATGGGGCGAAACCCTAGCAGAGCCGAGAGACGGCGAGAAAGACGCCATATATATATATATATATATATATATATATATATATATATATATATATATATATATATATATATATATATATATATATATATGACTACTTTTGATAAAGCCCTATAATTTTTATAGTTTCCAAATTAATAGAGAATAGTGCATGTATTGAATGACTTTTTCAAATCATTGGGCATCTTTACTTATTCTTAGGAATAAATATATTTCAAAATATCGTTATTTATAAAAACTAGCACCCATATATGATTTTTTTTAACTATGGAGCCTATACATTTATGTGCATTGAATTTTGAGAATTTGATAAAATTAGAAAATATGGGCTGATATTTTATCATGAATTTTAATATTTGAGTTAGGATTTGGAAAAAAAAAGTTAAAATAGGTTGCAAAATTTTTAACTAATGATTTTTAGGTGCTCTATATGTATTTGCCTCTTTTTAGTATTGATATGTGCCAAACGATTCACATCAGTAGAACACATGAAGGTGACTCTTGTGCAATAGATGTATAATCATTGGTGAATCAGTTAGCAAAGTGTCGAGAAGACTTACCCTCTATATCATTGTCCCATTTCAATAACATTAAGAATTGATGGATACTCGAGAAGAATTGAGTGGGACATGGGTAAACCTCCATTAGAGAGAGAAAACTTCGAAAGCTTTTCAAATGAGGATATTGGTCATTGAATAGAATAACATACAGTTGTGATCCCTGCTCGTAGGAAGAGAATATCATCAACGCTTCCGACAAAGGTTTATCTATAGTACTGTCATACTATAGCTAACCTTAAAGACTTATCTTGATCTAGGAGCTATAAGATCTCCCTTTTGACTCGGAAAGCAGAGAAGCTGAAAGCTGCTTATAGGAGTGTACATCTGACGACGACGAGGAAGTTGAAGAAGATTGATGTTTTTATTTCTATTGTCCAGTTATAGATTTTGTACCAGTGTGTGTTGGTCTTTTTAGTTTTTAAGTCGCCTAATCTAACTTTTGTACAAGATTATAATGTATTTGAAGTAGTCAATATGTTGGTTTATGCAAATCTTTGTCTGTTTGATGTAGCTCTTTTTTATTTGATGTAAATAAGTTGATTCCATACAACTTGCCCAACATAGGAGATAAAAAATTTCCAAAGTCAAATATACCCCAACTAGAGTATGGCTATATGGTAGAACATGAAGTTTCTTTGAGGTTCAAAATCTCAAGCTTCTTGAGTAAGTAAATTCTTTTGAGGCATATAACCTATTGAGTGTTTTGAGGTACATGTGTCTTTTAAGGCTTACAGCCTCTTGAGGGGTTTAATGCACATGTATATTTTGAGGCTCATAGTTTTCTGAGATTTTTAATGTACTTTTATTTTCTGAGGCTTATAGCATTTTTAGATTTTTCATATGTACCTTCTGAGGCTCATACTATTCTAAGGTTTTGAGTGGAGACCCTATCAATCACTTGTTTTCATGGAGTCCTTCTAGTGAGGACGCATACACTACTAGCTTCATATCAAGACTTGTCTCTTAGGCTTGTCTTCTAGGGGCATGAGTGGATATCTTGTCTATCACTTTCCTTCAAGGGGACTTTCTAATGAGGAATGTTTCCACTACTAGCTTCGTGTTGACACTTTCCTTATAGGCTTGTATTTCAAGGGTATGGGTGGAAACCTTGTTTGCCACTTGCCCTTAAGGGTTCTTTGAACTCACAAAATCCTCCGTGAGAGAACAAAGAAATTTTCATTGATAATAAGTTCGTTAGACAATATTTCCTTAAAACAACAAGGAAATTCTTTCTTGAAATAAACATAGAAACTTTTATAGTTGGATGAAAGGAAAAGTCTTCTAATAAAATAAGATAAATTGTAGTTGTACATCTCATTTGATAATCCCAACGATTTTCTTCTAGTACTCCTCACCTCGCTCTTATAAGTAGCGGCCCAAGAGACCTTTCAATCTCTTCTTTGAAGTGAAATAATCTTTTTCTTGAATGCCATTTGCATGGTAAAAATGATAATATTGAGACCGGTCTTCTCCATCTGGATTTTTTTACGGCCTTGGCCACTTAAGAATCACTTTATCCTTAATGACCATCAAGATGTTGACATGTGACGTGTTGAGTGGCGTATTTTTCTTTTCTAATCGGGGCTCATATCACTGGTTCATGGGTCAAAAAGGAAATCACGATTTCCCCTGTGGTTTAAACTTCTTTTTTTTTGTGAGGTTTGATTAGCATTCATAGGATTATTCTTACGTTTTCCCTCAAATCACTTGAATCAATCCTTATGTGCACTGATGGCCTCATCTGTAGTGACTTGAGTTTCGACATGGTGAACGAGGTTAGCACTAGAGAGGGCTATTTCTATATAAAAAAAGAGTAGAAAGGTCAAGAGAGAATACCTTTGAGCCTTCGAAGAAGACCCCTCTCAGCAATTTTAGACCCATCCCTGGAATCAAATAAGCTTCAAAGGAGAATTTGTGGAAGTAATTCTTGAGTGGCATTCCGTCATTCCGGAGAAATTCTTAAAGGATTTGCAATCTTTAATGATATTTCTGTTTGCTATAAATTGCTCTAGGAATAGCATGACTAGCACTTTGAAGATGTTGATAGTGCCCCCTGAAAGTAAGTAGAACCTGGTGAAAGATTGACCCTTGAGATTGGTAGAGAAGCACTTTAAAGGCATGCTTGATGCGTGTGATGCTTCAATAGTGATCAATATTCTCATTGGGGTTAGTTACCCCTTCATAGGAATCAATATTTAGAAGCTTTAAACCTACTGGAATGAGATTTTAGGGGATCGTCTCAGCCAAGAGTGAAGATTCTTAAAAGTTGCAATGAGCGGGAAAGTGATCCCTATAGCCCAAAGGGAACTCTTCCTCAACCAGGCACCATAGCTCATCACGAATCAAATTTACAGGAGCGGCAGTAAGATACAATTTAGCCAAGTTTTCCATGAGTGTTTGAGGGTTATCGACCGGCCTAGCTATGCTGGAAAAATGAGTGGGACCCGTAGTATCGAGGAATTCAACATCCTGTAGAGGAAGGGTTTTATTACAAAGAGAGAGCTTGGTAACTGTATGTTCAAGTGGGGCATTTCCCATCAACCATTGAACTGACTACGTAGAAAAGTCATTACCGAGTCTCATATTGGACTTGAAGGATCTCGTTTCATACCTTCATCTCGCGCACTCGATCCTCCATAGAGGGCTTGAGACATCTTCTCTAGCAGGATAACACTATCAAGTATAGGAAGCGACAGGGGCTTGACATCCTTATCTTTGTAACTATGCTTTGGAATGGTGAGTGTTAGAGCAAGATACTTCGTTGTTGGGAGTATTGTGTTAAGTTGGCATGCGACAAATTTTGTAAGTCTTTTGTTGGTGGGATTACATCTCACATAAGATATCAATGAATGCGTGCTAGACGATTCATAGTTGCAGAATGATTATTTAGTGATTTAGTATTACACGAAAGTTCAACACACTTAGGCAATTAAACTGATATGTAGAGAGACTAGAAATTTTTATGTGAAAAGCCTGAAAGAGAAAAAACTACAAGGCTTGGCCTAACAGAAATATTATAAAATTGAGTTAACGATTACACATCCAGACCCTTATCCCACGGGAGAGAAAAGATCACAGTTCCTCGAAGAGGAATGTTTGTGGGTCAGATGAATTGTTGTGCAGTAGTTGGGAGTAGTAGTAAGTCAGAGTAGGTGTGTCGTATTTAAGGCGTGTCGTTGCACGATACTTTGTTGCTTCACGGTGTTGGTGGTTACTCAGAACAGTGTCTCATTATTTTGCAACGTATGTCTTGGACTCTATGGGATTTCACTGCAACGAACAAGGGGCGGCTGACAATTTCCAGAACGACACTAGAATTCAACTCATTCTTTATGAACCAGCTCTAGATTCAACTCTTTTTGTGATCCAAGGCCCAGATCTCTTTTCATGAAATGGGTATGACCCTATTTATAGCGTGTGAAAAAAATCTCCGTGTAAATAAAGAATCTAAATTACTCAATCGAACGATTTGGAGAGATTTCTCGATTCCTATGAGATTTTGTGGACATTTAAAAGCTTTAAAATTATTAGAGTTAAGTGAGCTTGGGCTTGTTGGACTCCTCATCAAGACACTCAATTTTACCATAAGCTTGTTAAATTTGAAATATATTTAATATTCCAATTTGACACTAAAACTTCTATAAATGATTTAATTATCTAATCTAAGTTTAATTTGACTCAAATTAAATTTTTTTTTTATGTTATTGTGTTCATCTCTTTAAGCCGATTGATTTGACAATAAGTTCGCTAAAATCGAAATTTTGGATGACCTTTAATTAAAATTTAAACATTTCTTATTAAAAAAATTATCCTGAGATCCATCTCATGTCTGAAACTCATGCCCGATGATAATGGCGTATTAGACCATATCAATATTGCTTTAATTCTGAATTCTACAACTTTGCTCGCCCAATAATCTTCTACTGCAACAAATTATAGCACAACTTCAAAACGTTCCAGGTAATCGTGCTCGCACTCAGCAATCACAAAAATAGTTGAAATTATGTCTTTAAATTTTATTTTAAAATTATACCCAAAACTGTACAGTAATATAATTTTTTGTGCATATTCTATAGCCAACATTACTGATATCATATTATTATTATGATATCTCAATTCAACCGTAAAACCATAAACCTCTCTTTTTGAGTCCTGTTCTTAAGACCTTGGACATGTAAGATTAACAAGTAGCCAACTTTCTATTTCATTAGCCAAAGTATAAACTGGGTGACATTGTAACCTCACCAATTCAATTTAAGAGAATCAATGCCCCAATCAAATTCCTAACATAAATGCAAATACATCAGAAGACTTCAAAAATACTAATCCTGATGCTATTGAAAAAATATATATATATATATAAAGTGTTAAAAAAAAAAGAAAAAAGACTTCATGGGGCTGTTTGGTTCACTCAAAATGGAATGATGTACAAATATAATATAATATTTCGCGAATGCTTTACAGTTATTTAATTCAGTGTAAAATAAATACACTAATTTATATTGTGTTTATTTGGAAAAAAAAAATAAATCAATCAATTTAAAGCACAGCTAGCTATTAGCTGAAGATGATAGCAGACCAACAGCTTGCAGGAAGATGACTAAAAACAGTCGGTGGGCAACATAATGATGACAATGACCATAATTCATAGTGTATTTAAAAAGCATTCAAATCTGATAAATTGGAAATCTACCAGTTTTAAACTACTGGATGAATTTCAAATTAATAAAAATTATATAATGCATCTCATTTTCATCCAGCCAAAGCACATTTCATTTACACTACACCATAAATTCAGCCAATCAAAAAGCCCCTAAATCCAAAGATCTTTGAAATTCACACCTCCCATGTTAGAAAAGTAACTGGTAACAGATGCAGCTGTGCCTCTATCATAGCAAATATAACAGTTATCAATACAATTATATATGATATCAAAATTTCCTTTACAGAAGATCACATCACAAAATGAATGACTTTTTAAAAACACAAATAATTGCTTTTTATAGTTTCGTACAAACTCAGCCAAGGATAAGTGAATGAACTCTGAGATAAATAAAAATAAAGAGAAAATATCTAAAGAGAGAACTAGACGGAGACTTTAACAGTATTACAAAGCAGCAGCAACAACAATAAGAGAAAGAACCATAATACGACCTCAACTACAACATAAAATGGTCAACTTATCAGTATTGGGTGATGGTCCAGCTCCATTACCTTTCCTTTCTTCGACGACCTCTAATCACGCCAAAGTTTCCGGTCATCCTTTATGCCTCTCTGTATATACAACACCATTCCCATGCCTTAGCTCTTCATGAAGATGATAATCTGCTCCTCATGACTGAATCCAATAGTCCCTCGTTTTTATAATGCAAAGAATTGCATATTTGGTTAACCAAATGCTACTTTAAAGAAATATTTCCGGTGGAAGGTTCAATAATTATTGATCCAGTTGATAAGTGAGGGTCGTTGAGGCTGTTGATATATGCCGACGGGTGGGCCGCCGACTTCAGCGGCTCCGCCGACAGCTGGGGATTGCTGGAGCAATGGATGGAGAGATCCAGTAGGAATGGATTGGGTGGGGTGGTAAATGCCGGTGAATGCAGATGCGGCGTGGCCGGATTGGGGTGGAGCGAAGGCAAGTGGCTGTCCCTGAGGAGGAACGTTGTAGAAGGAAGCAGGCTGAAAAGTGGAGATATCCCTGGGAGAAGGAGACATCCAGACAGCTGAACCTTCGCTCTGCATTATTAAAGAAAGAATGTGAACCAAAGTTTCTTTCAACAAACCAGAAATCTCCAAAATAATAATAATAATAATAACAAAAAAAAAAGCATAGACGTCTATTTATTTTACTGGCTGTTTGGTAGCATGATTTGGATCCTGCCAAATGGGTAAAAATCACAAAATTCAAAACTATATAATTCTATATCCCGTTTCTCCCCCACTTTACCATAAATCTTGAATTTACCGAGAATTGAATGCATCTAACTTAAATTAAAACCATATCTTTCCCCGACAGGTTTCCAACAATAACTCATCTCATGAGCTCCTGTCATGAATTCTTCTTCTACTTATACAGGGTAGGAACAAAAGGTTTGATAAGTTGATTGATTAGATATTAGTTTATAATAAGCATTTTTTAATTAATACGAGTATATTACTTTGTCGTTTAAAAATATAGACCTCACTAATTAATACTATGTTTTATTTAATTTGCATTAATCAGTTTAATAAATTACAAATTAATTAAAGTTAGGATTATTTAATCAAATTATGTGAATTCCATGAACTTGGAGAAACAATGCGAACCACTCGACCACCTATCCTTTCTTCCTTAAATTATACATAATTTCATGATTTCAGATGCCCTTGCAATAGTGAATGTGTACATTAGGAAACAGGGAGGCTCTAATTAGTTTCAAAAGTGGGGCCACAAAATCTCAAATAGAATGCAAGAAAAAAAATGTTATAACATTTGTACGGTGATTCCAAGAGAAAGTCCGAAAACAACACATAATAGTAGTTATTGATGTAGAAATTAAAACTTTTAAAAATAATGATCAAAAGAAATTATTGCCTTAAAAGGGTGAAACTTGAAAAGAGAGAAATTATTCACCTTTCAAAATATGTAGTAGCTAAAATTAACAAATTAGAATTATTCAGTTAGGATGACTAGCTCCATTTAGATGTTTGCTGTAGAAGTTTTAGGATGGTCAAGAAATAAATCATGATTTATGAAACTTGGAAGTAGAGCATAGAGATGCAAAGAAGGTTGTGAAAGTGATTTACAAAATTACTCTTTTAAAAAGTGATAAAAGATAAATACTATTTAACAAATCAAAAGCTCCATCTTTTGAAAATTTAGATAATAGGCTAAAGTACATGGGAAGGAGAAATATAAATATAAAATAACAAAGATAAGACATAATAGATCTAAAGTCTTCACTAGTTAGATGCACTAGAAGCAACTAAGACATATCCTAGATAAAAATGAATACAACAGGAAAACATCAAAGTGTTATTTTGAGAAATTAATAACTAAGATTATACATACACACACACACACACACATATATACATAAATATATATACATACATATATATATATATATATATCTTCTAGAAAAACAATTGTGAATAAAATAATATAATATAGCATATTATTGATTGATTTAAGGTAAGGTCAGTTAACTATAAAAAAAAGAAAAGTTGTAGGGCAAGATGACATGTAGTATCGAGATATAGAGAAAAAAAGAAAACATTCTGCATTAGTATTTAATAACAAGCATGTTCATAATTGTGACAATTATAATAAAATCAAATTTATAAATCATAAAATCAAGTAATGTGAAAGTGATTAAACATAAACTGTGTGGACATTGAAGAATAAATTTAGTTGCATACTAAAAAGATTTAATATATTAGTGAATTTAGTTATGACAATTAAAAAAAGAAATAAACCAAGCAAAGAAACGCTTTTACTATAATTTGTATTAATAATGTGAAAGGATATAATTAAGTGATATGAGAATTGATTGTGTAAGCACCAAGAAAATGATGTGTCAATGATATATCGAAGTTATTAAAGAAACATAAGATGACATATTGGCTAAAAATAAGTCTAAAGTAACCAAAATTTCATTTATTATGGCAGCATTAGTGAAGCGCCTAAAAAAATTCAAATTACAATATGATTTGTCAAAGATTAGTTTTATGTCTGTATCTATTAATATATGAAGATGCTCAGGGAAAAAAAATCCAATATGTATTAATTAATGCTTTTCACGGAAAATATATTTTATACAACGAGACATCATAACAGCTGAGACCATGCTATGCAGTGTATTGCCTACTTTCGCCCAGATTACTCCATGCTATGCAGTGTATTGCCTACAATGAGACACTAACAAGCCTTATACAATTTCATTATTTTACATGTATCGTCGCATTAGTAGAAAAGAAGTTGAGGAAGCTTTAAAGAAAACCAAGGGTAGAAAGTCTGTAGGACCTGATGATATCTCAATTGAAGTGTGGAAATGTTTAGGTGATTTGGGAGTTTCTTGACTTACCAAACTTTTTAATATTATTTTTAAAACTAAAAAGATGCCTGAGGAGTGGAGGAAGAGTAATTTGATCCCCATTTTTAAGAATAAAGGGAATGTACAAGATTGTGCAAATTATAGAGGAATTAACTTGATGTGTCATACTTTTAAAATTATGAGAGAGGGTAATTGAACATAGGTTAAGACGTATTACCAAAATTTCTCATAATCAATTTGGATTTATGCCGGGTAGGTCTACTATGGAAGCTATACATTTATTGAGAGGTTTGATGGAGAAGTTCAGAGATAATAAGAAGGATCTATATTTGATTTTTATTGATTTAGGGTCTATTTGGGGCAACTGCAGCTTATTGAATAATCTGTTGATAAGTTGATTAAAAATAATCTGCTGATAAGCCAGGTGCGGTGCCTAGCATAAATTTTTATTTTTTTGGAAAAGTCGACTATACAATGAAAGTTGCTACCGCAAAGAAGATAAGTGCGGTGTGAAAACGATGTTTTCAGTGTTTTGAAAACGCATAAGCTATCAAAACGTATATTTACCCAAACAAGCAAAGTGCGTTTTCAAAAAGCCACCGCTCCAAATAAGCTGCCCCAAGCAGGCCCTTAGAAAAAACTTACAATAAGATTCCAAGAGATGTTCTTTGGAGAGTCCTTGAGAAGAAAGGTGTTGATATGACTTATATTCAAGTCATTAAATGTATGTATACTAGAGCTGTTACATGTGTTCGAACTAAAGGAGGATTGACCAATAATTTTACTATTTCTGTTGGTTTACATCAGGGATCGGCTTTAAGCCCATATCTTTTTGCTTTATTTATGGATGGTCTTACTGGACATTTACAAGAGGATGTACCTTGGTGTATGCTTTTTGCTGATGATATCCTCCTCGTGGATAAGATGAAAGAAAAAGCCCAGGAAAAACTTGAATTATGGAAGTAGAGTCTAAAGGTCTTAGTTTAAGTAGAACTAAAAACAAAATACATGGAATGTAATTTTAGTAATAGTAGCTCTAGTGACAGAAGTGTAACTCTGGGTGATTAAATTATTAAAAGGTGTGAATGATTTAGATATCTCGGGTTTATTGTTCAAAGCGATGGTGATATAGATGGTGATGTTAATAGTAGAATTCAGGTTGTTGGTTGAAGTGGAGGAATGCATCCGGCTTATTGTGTGATAGAAAAGTACCGCTTAGACCGAAAGGAAAATTTTATAAGATGGTGGTGAGACCTGCAATGCTCTATGGTGCTGAATGTTGGCCTTTAAAAGAGAAGCATAATGCTAAGTTAGTTGTCGCCGAGATGAGAATGATTAGGTGGATGAGTGGTTTTACACTTAGAGATAAAATGTGAAAGGAATATATCTGTAATAGGGTCGGTGTTGCACCAGTGACGGAAAAATTAGAGAGAGTCGCCTTAGATGGTTTGGTCACATTAAAAGTCGACCACCTGATGATCCGATTAGGAGAGTAGATGTTTTAGATTATATTTATGTTAAGAAAGGCAGAGGTAGGCCTAGGAAGACTTGGCCTTGTTGCATAAAAAATGATCCTAATTTATTAGAGTTAAATGAAAATTTGACACTAAATAAGACGCAATGGAGAAAAAGGATTCATGTAGCCGACCCCACTTAGTGGGATTAAGGCTTTGTTGTTGTTGTTGTACATGTATCGTCACATTACATGACTCATCTTAGGAGTGCCCTAATAGTTCTGAAGAGAAATTCATCCATTACAACAAAATATGCCTCACATTTTTATAGTCTTAACTCATTGCCAATATATCTCAGAATCATATTTAAATCTTCAATGTAAGATTTGGTACAGGCGCAATTCCTCTTCTAAAAAGTCAATCCCAGAATTTTCAAGAAGATGCATTTTGCCTAGCCGTCAGTAATAACTATGAGTGTAAACGAGTCGAACAAGAGCGAACCCAGACTCAGCTTGTGTTCGGCTCATTTATATTTCAAACAAAAAAATGTATTCGTATTCGACTCGTTTGCTTAACGAGTCAAACGAGTTGTTCACGAACAAAGAGTTATTTTGACAACCCTAATCATGCAATCGCAGAATGTTAATGGTTGGGGCAAAATTTAAATCTTATTATTTATATTAAACCACATTTAAATATAATTTAATATATTTTTATTATATTTCTTTAATTAATAACTTTACTTTATTATGAATCTTTGTAGCCATGTAGTCAATTAAAATTTTTAAAATGCTACTCATAAATTATATATATATATATATATATATAATTTCATTGTTTCAAGCCAAGACGAGTTGAACACGAATGAACAAATCTTTGATTGTGTTCAACTTGTTTATATATCGAGCGCAAAAAAATTATTCATGTTCGGCTCGCTAACTTAGCAAACAAATCGTACATAAACTTCTTAACTAGCCGAACACAAACTGCACGCGAACAATGAGCCGTTTTGACAGTCCTAACTGTAATCACTTCTCCATTTTTAGACTAACCTATTTGGATCCATGATGTCACAAGCCAACTAACTTCACTTCGTTAGAGTGAACCAAATATCATACAAAAGAACATCAAGCTCTAATAGAAATGTAATGGCACAAATTATTTATTTCAACTAAGCCTGAGTAATAAAAAACAGTTATGATTAAAGAGTAATTAAATTATTAATATCAAATATCATAGTTTATGTATAAATGAGTATAATTTCTGCACTGCACAGGTTTTCATATGCCCTAAGCTACAAATTTGACTGAGTGGCCTTATCAATTTAAAAAAATCGCTAATTAGATCAAATTTCTGTAATTAATTAACAAATTATTCAAAATTAATTATCAAGTAGATTAATGTGAGTATTAAACACTAAAATCATAAGCTTTGATTCAAGTATAAAACATGATAAGAAAACAAAAAAGAGATGCAAAAATCAAATGCTTCTCACGCTATATTATATGGACTATTGAATACTTGTCTTATATGAATTATAATATTGCATATTATTTGAAGATTACTTTCTTTTCCAGCTCATGATACTTTTCATAATACGGTGTTATGCTAACGTGTTATTCTTAATTATCTTATTATCAACACCATGCTTAATTAGCCAGGATTACATAATATGTTTTACGTGTTAGGTAATATTTTCATGCAAGTTAAATTCTATGGTGTTGCCTAAGAAAAGTATGGGCATGCTAAGTGTGTCCGTAGTTATATGTTTAGCCATGTGTTGCTATGCAAGTGTGGCTACGTAAGCCTTGTTTATATATAATTAAATCTTATAGCTTGTAACTTTCAGGTGAATGCTTGTATGATTGCATTGTAAATCGACAATTTAAAATAGGCTTACTTCTTGGTGGAATAGTTGAGTAAACTTATAGGATTTAAGTGCTCTAGTTACTCTAGTGAACACAAATTATCATAAAATGGTGTATAAACAATCAAATGCATGCTTGGAATTGAATGTATATTTTCTCACTGTCATTGTCTGATAATAGGGAAACGATAAAAAAAAAGATTTAAAATCTTCAGATAAATAGAGCAAAAAAATTGAGTATAAGACATGCAGTCTTAGTGAATGTGATGCTAACAATTATGCTAAAATAGTTCTACAAAATAAAATAATACATAAAGTAATAAATGAAAGTCTGTTGAACTATCATACAGATTGATGGATAGGTGCATGGGGAATGAACATCAATTGAAATAAATGAAAAACTAAAACAATATATAAAACATTAAAAAAGTTTAAGATTAATAGAACGGCTATTGATTATAAGATGTGCAAATTTAGTGAATGTGATGTTTACAATTTCATATGATTGTGTATGTGTATATATATTCTAAACTTAACATGAAATGACTAAAATAGAGAAGTGCCTAATTAATACTCTATGATGTGAGAATATCATATAGAATTAAAATCTATATTATTAAAGACAAACTAGGCGCCTACCAAGCAACCTTGGTGAGGTAAAGTGAAGCCATAGTGCCTTCCACACCTCATTCTGGTGTCATTACTAAGTTGTGCATAAGCAAATACCTTGCCTTAAGGCACAACAGCAAGGCAAGCACCTTGTGTCGATTAAATAAACGAGCGACAACACTTGGGCATTAACACAAATTTGATGGACTTAAATGAGAAGAGCCTCAATACAAAAAAGTATTTGCAGTAGGAGAAACTTTGATAAAATGGCTTGTAGCAATTATTTCAAGTTCTAAAGTTACAAAGCTTGAGAATGAAGAGGCTGACTATGAAAAGAATGGATGAAATAAAGAGCTACAAATCTTGTGATAGAAAGGACATCATGGATAGTGATAAAAGATGAATAAGGCTAATGTTCTTGATGATTCTAATAATAAAAATGACAGAATATGTACAGTAAAAGATGAATAATTCAGCTATAATGCTACACATTAAAAAAGAAGGCTACAAGCAAATATGGACCTGTCAGTAACAAGTCATTATTTAACAAGTAAAGAAGAATCGAACGATGCATAGAATTCATAAACCATGGAAGTTATCTAAGATCAGAAAACTCATTGCAATACTAACTTTAAAATTAAGTGCTACGTAAGCAAGAACCACTTCAAAACGCTGATTGGTGCAGAGGAAACAAACTTGAAAAGTTCAATCATCTAGATTCAACAAAAAAGAAAAATCCAGCACATTCTAAAAAAAAAAGGATAAATTTCTCAAAGATGTTAGAGGTCAACAGTAATTATTTTCTTCTAAAAAAATTGCAATTATTTTCTAATCTTGCCGATTTCAGAAAATAAATTATTAATCCTTGTTAAACATAAAATTTATTTTTTAGTCCGATCATTACTTTCCCCCTTTTTTCCTTTAACCTACTTGTCTTTGTGAGCATATGTTCACTAAAAAATTAGATATGCTTATTACAACAAATTTGTCGGATTTCCTTAATCAGATTATTTCGTAACATCAACTAGTTATTTAAAAATAATATTCTGGTCATTACCCGACAAGCAATGGGAGCCTGTACGAGAAAAAAGAAAGAAAAAAAAAAAAAAAAACCAAATACCTTCAAGAATAACAAGATTCAAAGGAGGAGTGTGGAAAAACTGATAAAGCTCAGCGCATCCAAACTAAGTATAAAAAAAAAATAATAATAAAATAAAATTTGCTATAAAAAATGATTATATAATGAATTTCGAAGAATAAATTTGAATAGACTGAACAATAATACATGAAAGTCAAATAACTAAACAAATTTCTGATCAACAACAAAACCACAAGTTAATTTCACCATAATAGGACAAATTGCTAAGGTCTTAGACTTTGATATAATTACTTTTTAGTCCAATCATTAAAAAAAATATTATTAGTCCTTTTAGAAAATAAAATTTAATTTTCAGTCCTATAACATATTCTCTAAATTTTTTCAAGCTAGTTTTTTTTTTCTTTTTCTTTTATTTTTTTGTTTAGAGTATGGTTACCAACAAAAAAAAAAAAAACTAGATTTGGTTATTCTCAAATATTGATCAGATTTTCTCAATTTGACTGTCACAAAATATCCGATAATAATCATATGTAAACCATAATCAAATTAAAAGAAGGCGGAGGATGAGAAGTAAATAAAGCTCAAGGCATTTATATGAATTGTGAAATAAGATGTAATTGATATATAAATAATTATTTAATAAAATTAAAAAACAAATTTAATCTAACTAAAAAAATAAATGGAAGTTAAAGAGCTAAAAAATAAATAGTGACAATAGGACCATAAGTTAATTTCTCCAAAATATGATAAATTGTTCTAAATTCTTCATGTAAATATTTAATCTATTGGTTCTACAAATTGAAATAATGCATACAAGTCCTTTTCAAAAAAGAATTTCACACACTGTCGTCCGTTACAATATCACTTCTTAAAAAAGTAGAATGTGGTTTTGATTTATATATATATATATATATATATATATATATATATATATATATATATATAAATTTTAAAAAATAATATTTTTTAAATTTTTGAAAAATAATAGACCGATCTCATTCATTTAGTAGTTTAAATAAATGAGTACAATATCGCAGGTAAAACATCTGTCCCGAGGAATAGACACACTACTTGATGACATGACTTGATCAAATAAACTACAGAATTTAAGGCATCCGTTCTGGTGTGCGAATCTTTTATTTTGACCGACAAGTTCCTCTACCTAATATTAAAAATTAGATATGGTTTATATTATCTGAGTTCTTAAAGCTCCCTATAGAGACAAGCCCCTATAATTAATTACCTCTCAAATGACTGAAATCATCTAAGAGAACTCTCAATGATGATCAGAGGTATTTGTCTTCGTGAATTCAAAGATTGAGGTTTTCAAGGTTTGACATAGAAAAGTCAAGTGGGAAAGGGACAAAAAAGGAACATTTATTTCTGGAATCAAAGGAAAGAAAAGTAGGGGTTGTCATGGATCCTGAGGAGAGCCTCCGTGACTTCCCAAACTATCTTATTGTTGGGCTTTAAATTTTGGAAGTAAATTTATTTAAATTTAAATATTATAATTATTAATTATAGGAATTACACTTGCATAATATCGCCTTATTGCAAATAACCTAGAAGATAAAAGTATTTACGTCGTATCATACGACGACTTCGAAATCCTAAGGCGAGTTAGGTCTCAGATTACACAACATGGCTGTGCAAAGACCTAAAAGATAAGATGAAGATTTTTTTCGCACTAGGCGGACTACCTCGAAGTCCTATGGCTTATTATTTAAACTAAAGAAATGTTTAGCTGGTGTAGACTTATTTTGGTGTTGTAGATTTTCCTCTTCCGTCCGTTGCATCTTCGTAGTGTTGCACACAAAGATCTGTTTTATGCTTCATGTAGTAGCAATATCGAGTTCCGGGTTTAAGGTTTAAGGTCCACATACAATTGTTGGGTCAATGATCTGCTGCGGCGTACCTTCTAGCATATGTCATATTGTTCTCTACCCTAGGAGGGTCCTGCATGTATACTAGAGTAAGCATAGGTAAAACATGTAGAGTGCAATAAAAAGAAGTGTAGTAAAGAAAAAACAGTATAAAGTGCACTAAAGAAAAACAACAGTAAAGACAGTAAAATGTACAATAAAGAAGAGCAATAAAATGTGCAGTAAAGAAAAACAGTATAAAGAAAATGCAGTAAAATGTACAGTAAAGAAAAGCAATAGAATGTGCAATAAAGACAGTAAAATGCTGTAAACATAAAATGAACCTGTATATCTGGCGGGTCTGCTGCTTCCTGCAAATGGAATTGGCTTCATAAGTACAAGCGAACAAGTACAGTGAGAAGTTTAGCAGGTGGTGGGAGAATATGCATTTATATACAAAAGAATAAATGACAAAATATCACATTAAAAAGAAAACTCGAGGAAAATCACAAATAACCCACAGAAACTTGAAGAAAACTGTAGGAAACACATGGAAAATCCGAAGAAAAATGTAAGCGTTCGGGTCGGGGAGGGCTCAAAATCAGGACCCTGAGTCAAAATCAGGACCCTAAAGCCCCTAATGAAACACCATGTATGTTTGATCCGACCTAACATTAACAAAAAAGGGTAATCCTAACCTGGTTCATACGATTGACCCATGAGTATTCAAAAGAAATATTCAAAAAGGATTTCATTGCTCAAAAGAGATTTTTTTTACTTGTTATGCACTTAAGAGTTTTTTAACTAATTATGAAAGTATAGATTTTTTTTTTGTTTAAAGAAACTTTCATACCTTAGTGAATGAGCAGTCATATTGTCTGGTCGGAACTTCCAACTGTCTGTAAAAGCAAGGGAAGACTCTTTACTAAGTATTAGAGAAGCGGTACTGCCAATCTTTCATCCTCTCAAGGTCATTGAGTCAGGATTGTGCTAGGAAATCTCACACATACCTAAGTGCCTTTTTCATCGCTGTTCTAACCCCAAAACCATCGAACTTACAGTCTTGCTTGATGATTCATATATAGTGATGACTATATATGCGCGTTTATGCTTCAGACATGAGCACCTAAATCAAACCAAGAAGCAAAAAAAGAAAAGAAAAAAAAAGGGTTGAGAGAGAGGAGGGATTGATCCATTTGAAATAAGAAAGTAGTAAAGGATGGATCGACCTCAAAACCACATTCAAAACAACCTCCAACGTTCGGTGACATAAAAATGCCTCTTTTTCAAAATGCAATATCTAAACTTGTCCTCGAGATCATTATAAGACACCAGTAATTCTTATGAGGGTTGTAGAAAAGGGAGAAGAGAGAGCAAACTTATTACAACGAAAGACAATTGAAGACTCAAGGCCAGGGGCAGCAAAAAGAATAAGAACATCACAACAATACTCACGAGAAACATCTCCCAAAAGCCCACAGCTAGGGACACCAAAGAGAGCCAAATCGAGCCCACTAACAGGCACCGAGTTTTTTTAACTAATTATGAATGTATAGATTTTTTTTTTTGTTTAAAGAAACTTTCATACATTAGAAAGTGAATGAGCAGTCATATTGTCAGGCCAGAACTTCCAACTGTCTGTAAAAGCAAGGGAGGACTCTTTACTAAGTATTAGAGAAGCGGTACTGCCAATCTTTCATCCTCTCAAGGTCACTGAGTCAGGATTGTGCTAGGAAATCTCACACATACCTAGGTGCCTTTTTCATCGCTGTTCTAACCCCAAAACCATCAAACTTACAGTCTTGCTTGATGATTCATATATAGTGATGACTATATACGTGCGTTTATGCTTTAGACATGAGCACCTAAATCAAACCAAGAAGCAAGAAAATAAAAGAAAAAAATGGGGTGAGAGAGAGGAGGGATTGATCCACTTGAAATAAGAAAGTAGTAAAGGATGGATCGACCTCAAAACCACATTCAAAACGACCTCCAACGTCCGGTGACATAAAAATGCCTCTTTTTCAAAATGCAATATCTAAACTTCTCCTCGAGATCATTATAAGACACCAGTAATTCTTATGAGGGCTGTAGAAAAGGGAGAAGAGAGAGCAAACTTATTACGACGAAAGACAATTGAAGACTCAAGGCCAGGGGCAGCAGAAAGAATAAGAACATCACAACAATACTCACGAGAAACATCTCCCAAAAGCCCACAGCTAGGGACACCAAAGAGAGCCAAATCGAGCCCAATAACAGGCATCCAATAGCCTCACGGGTAGGGGCAGCAAGGAGAGCCAAATCGAGCCCAGGCATCAACCCAAACAAGCCACAAACAACCCCAAAAAATGCATTTTAAAAGGCTCCAACCTGCAGCCAAACTCCACCAAAAATATTGCATTTCAAAAGCTCCAAACTATAGACGAAGTAAAAAAATTTCATTTTAAAAGATTCCTAAATGACAGCTAAAAAGGCCATGCAACATGTGTAAAACCGCAGTCAAGCATGCTACCGAGAACGACTCAAAAGTAGTCACGAAAAGCAATTCAAAGGAGCCCAAGCCAGCTCCATAATCGCAGCCCAAACAGTGGGCAAACCGCCTGAAACAGGCCACAAAACCCTCCAAAACTGATCATCGGAATAACATGTGTAGGCTCCCAATAATTAGCATTTTAGATTTCCGAGATACAACATAAAACATTTCCAAATCAGCAAGTATATATAACAAAACAGCTCTTACAAGTTTCCAAAATCAGGAAGTTCGTAAGGCAAACAAAGCTCCCAATGCATTTAACCATACGTATATCAGTAAAGCAGTGAAATAGAGAGCAGGTAAGGAGTGTAGGCTACCCAAAATAATGCTCAAAACTAGCAAAATAAACAGCAGACAAAGCTTCAAATTCTTCTTAGAAATACCAAAATGAAAATCAGCATGAGCATTTAAATGTTCCTTTGAAAAGCAACCAATTAAGGAGTAAATAAGAGCTCCACAATCTTTCCCAAACAATGAATAAGTATTCAAACCCTTTTTCAAAATTAGCCACATAAGGAGCAAAGAACTCTAAGCCCCTCTCCAATATGAGAAAAACGTAGAGCAAAAGAAGCAATTTTTTTTAAAAAACCTTCCTCAAAGGCTCATAAAACAAGAAGCATGCTTTTAAACCCTCCTTCACGGCTAAAAAAAAATGTTGCAAAGAAGAGAGATGGCCATCATCATCCTAAGCAAGCTTAGCATATCTAAGGAATTCTAAAACAAAATAAATTTCAATGTAAGCCAACCATTTATGTCATCCTAAATAAGATCAATGAAATATCAGCATAAACATTTTTTCTCTTCTTCCCTTTCTCTCTCTCTTTCTCTTTCTCTTTTTTTTTTTGGCATATATGACAATTTAATAAAGCGCAACCATTGATATGAGAGTATAAAACAAATGTTATGGCAAGTATGTAATATGATTTTGGGTGCTTGATATGTAAAGCTTTCTTTTCTTTTTATTTCTCTCTTCTTCTCTTTTTTCTTGAGTAACTAGATTAGTTATATGTGCAATGATACTCATGCAACACAAATGCCATGGTAGTTCTTCACATTTGCCCTCTTAGGCAAAGCCTGTACTCTTTTGTCCAGAAACAAGTTAAGCCAACTTACAGCTCTAAGTTGGACAGCATTTTATTTTTTTAGCATGCACAAAACCATGCCTTATGATAAGGCGATATACAGGCACAACTTCAACAAAATCCTACTTCGAAGCATTCAACATACCCATTGCTTCACATATAACAAAATAAACACACATTTATGCATTTAGGCTGTAGAGATGAAAGCTCACATCAACCATAAATTTAGTTAAAGAGCAGCCAATCAAGCGGGGATGCCCCCTTTAATAGCTACAAGTGCCTTCTGCTCAAAGGAAGAAGTCACAGAAGAAGGAGAGGCAGAGTTCTTACCTACTGAGAGGCAAGAGATTCAAGCACTAGGAGCATTAAACCCAAAGGCCTTGCGATCACCAGTACCTATACCCCCAACGCTCAGAGAGCCGACACTAACAAATTGTTTGCACGATTTACCCAAAAGAACAAGAAAGGAGGCAACACTCCAAAAATACTCAGCACACTAAGGAAGAACCGGTCAGGAAATCGCAAAAAAAAAATGGCAGCACCTCCCCCTCACACCCAGATTTCAACCACAACCAAACCACCAAGCAAGAGTATCAAGAAAATAATAAGAGGACCGAGAGATCAAGCGAGCAAGAAAGTAGTTCCTTGACTGCTTCAGCCCCATCACCACTTTAAACAAATTAAACACAATTAAGAATTTTCGAGAGACAGAACACTCTCGTTTGATTAAATTCCCATATAAGCCATCCATCAAGGAATCCGCTCACAACTCATAATGATAAATAAAAGAAAATTTCTTCTGAGCACAGAATTCCATTAAGCAAGAACGAAGGGGAGAAAATTCTTACTGTCTTAGATGAACAAGAAACCAAACTTAAAAGTCCTGATAAAAAAATTCTAATGACAGACAGGCAACAACCCACAACAAGTAGTGAATCAACAACAGCCTCAAGAACGAACCCACACAAATCTAGCAGCACCTCCCTCTATTGTCGAAATTTCAACAACCAGAAACCCTTCCCCAAGTGGGGTTTTTATCGCCAGGAAGGAGAAGTCTTACATTCACCTTACCTGGGGTGAGCTGAAGCCGATAGGGGCGAGGGGAGGTAGCGACCAAGACGCAGACAGAGTGGAGGCAGAGCGGCAGGGGGAGTGGAGACATAATGTAGAATGGAGTGGGAGTACGAAGAGGAGACCTCGGGTCGAAGCCGCGCGAAGAAGAGAGGTGCGGTCGGCTAGGGTGCTATTTGAATCGGGCCCTAGGGCTCTCCTGGGCCGCGAGCTAGAAGAAGGGGAGCGAGCCACGGGCGACCAAATAAGAAGGGAGAAAATGGTTCGGTTGGGCTCGCAAATATGAAGAAGCGCGTGCGTGAGTTTAGGGATTTAATTATGTATTTTCTCTTTTTTTATTTCATTTCACTTGAGTTTCGCCAATTTTGTACGATTTATTTGTGTGCGGAATCATAGCAAGATGCATGTCCCTTCAAAGTAATTTCGACGTTCCGGACGCGCCGGAGGAGTCCGTTTCGTCATCCAGGGTCGTTTGGACAAACTTGTCGGTGATCGGGTCAAAATGCGTCAAATTTGATTTTCTTGAAACTTCAAGTTTGCGATTGATCGTTTCAAAGTTTTATTTAAGTTTTGGTTAATTATGCAACATATAAAGACGTAGGAGACGTGAATTACAATATTTAACATATCGACTGCCCGAATTGCAAAATTTGTGTGCACGGAGCTGCAAATTGTGCATGAGACAACCCTAGAGCTTAACGATCCTATGAGGACTCTTTTTGAGCTCCCTCATGTTAGTTTCAACCTCCTAAGTTCTAGAGATCAAGAACTGTAAGTGCAAGACTCCAAACCGAGTAAATAAGCGGTTACTAGACCCTAAGGTTCTAAGATAAGGTGGGTCCCGTTACTAAGGTTCTAAGATAGTCAAAGGACGAACCCTAAGACTAGACCCTAAATCCTAAGAGAGAACTAGAGCTCACCAGAAATGAGGTCAACACACACACACACACATCATTTGGTTATTTTAAAACTATATTTAGTCAATACCAAACATGAAGTAATAACCAATATAAAAAAAATAATGCTAGAGAGGTTCAGGTAATAACCAAATTTAAATTCAAAAAGGGGAGTAGATAGTTAAAAATAAATAAGCCAACTCATTCATGAGGTGCAATATACAAAATTATTTGATATACAACCATAAATGTAATATGGTTGTACTTTACTAGCATATGATTACTGATAAATTAGATCTTGTTATTAACTGGAGTTTGTTAGATTTCATCAGCTTAACCATTGACTACTATCATCTTTCTTCTAAAAAAACTACCTCATGTCATTATCAGACTTCCATGAATGTATGTAAGAAAGCAAGAACTAGATACTCTCAGGCAATAAGAAAAATCCGAGAGGGAAGCAGAGAGTGGAGAGCAAAGCAAGCTTAAAGCAATCATATGAGCTGCAAAAAAAGATGTATTTGACATAACAGTAAGTATTAAATAAATATATAAAAAAGTATATATGAAAGTCAAAGAACTAAAAATTGAGGAGTGGTGAACCATAACACCATAAGTTAATTTCCCCAAATAAGATGCCCAAAATAGAATAATAGAATAAGAGACCTGATATTAAATGTAAGCAAGAAAGAAACAAAAATAGAATAAGAGACCCCAAAATATTATGAGCTTGAAAACTGTTTATTGATAAATAATTGAAGCATTTCTTTGGAGCAACAATGGTATAGAATGCATCTCCAATTCATCTTGCAATAAAATTCATCAAAAGGCTTCATTTAAAAAAAAAAGAAAGAAAGAAAGAACTAGCAGTGAAGTAAAAATATGTATCATACACACCTGCTGCCCTGTCATAAACACGTTGTTGTCCTTGAACTGAGATGAAGCAAGATCCTCATTTCCAGTTGGATTCCCACCACTAACAGCAGAACTATAAACAAGAGGATTAAAACCATAGGATCCCTGAGCAGTTAGACCACCGTTAGTTGCAGGCTTGTACTGAGAGATGGGATACTTGGCAGGGTTGGTGCCAGCAGTTGCCGTAGGAAGGGGAAATATGCCACCAGGTGGAGGCTGCTGGGGGAATGTTGCGGCATTTCCTAAAAAATGGTGAATGGCCGCTGGAGGAGGAACAAAACATGGTGAAAAATACTGACTGTAGTGAACATAGTTAGGTGGATAATGAGATATATGTACACCAGCAGGTTGTCTAAAAATGGGAACAGGCTGTTGGGCAGCAGCAATGGAAGATTGCACCACTCCAGCAGCTTGTGTTACAGGAGTCGATCCAGTTGAGGAAAAAACCAATAAGCTTCCACTCTGGGGAGTAAAAATGCAGAGATAACATTGCATAAATAGTATAAAAATGAATTCAAGCGAATGAAATAATTACCAAGCTATTTAAAACCATAAAAGATTATTGACAAAATATTTTACAAGATGCACTCTTAAAACAACTAAGAACGAAGGACCATTTATTTTTAGAACTTCCAAATTAGCAATTTCCAAGTCCGACATTTTAGTAGCCCTCATTGCTGGAAAATTAAATTAATGTATTATATATTTACCGTTTTGATACAAAATTCAAAAAAAAAAATGCATGTTCTAAATATATGAGACTTAATAATGTGAGTCATATGAGACTTAATAATGTGAGTCAAAGCATCCCAACAACATGGTCGTCTTTTAGCCAAAGAGTAAAAACAAGAAGCAAACCTCTTGTGCAGATTGGCCAGTTTGGGATGATAATACTGCACCAGTCCCACTGTACTTAGTAGCAGCACCAGAGGCAAGAAGAGGGGAGAAACGACCATCACCATCAATGGCAGGCCTATAGATGGACGCATAATAATTTGCAGAAGGATCAAAAGGTTGCGGGACCTGAGCGACAGCATTATCCAAAGTTCAGTCTAGACCAGTAAAATAACAGAATTACAGAAAGCATCACTAAACCTCCAAATGCAATATATTAAGCTAAAGATAACATCAGAGAATTTGTATATTTGTTAAATAATTAGATATTTTTAACGAACAGCTAAATATTAATTGGCCAAATTTGGAGAACATGCCAAAATACACCAAAATTTGTATTAAGCAGAAACAAAAACTAGTAAAACCCTATCTGATCTATCCATACCATTATTTTCTAACTTTGCATGAACAGTCGCTAGAAAAACAAACTCATCCATCCACTTTAAACAAATTTAAAACTTCATCAAGATAAAAGTTGTTTCTTCACCAACGAACTAGAGATCCCCATCAGTTCACATAATTACTCAGCATTTAAATTTTTCATGACATTGTAAAATTTCACAAAGAGAACTCAAAATGACAGCAAAGTGCACGAAAAATATCAAATATTAGAATTCGAAATTAAAAAAAAAATTTAAATTGCTTGCAATAGAAATTGTTAAACAAAACACAGTTTGCGATATCTTCTTCTTTTACATTACTAGCAGAGTAAGTAGAGCAGAAGCAATGTCTAAAACGTCTTCTTCAGATTTCTTTTACTGTAATACTTGGTCGAGAAAAAATATATATCTATGTTAAGGAAAAAAAAAATAAAAACTCATATGGAACAAATCATCGTGAAAATATAGAACCGTAAAATCAAAATTTCCTCGTTAACCAAAGCAAATGTTGCCTGAACATCTAAAGATAAGCATAACGACAGAAAATGCTAACATCAGTCAATCACTATGTGAACAGAAGTTATTGAGCAGTGTCATTCAATATAAAAATAAAGATTAAGATTAAAAAAAGGCAAAATAAGGGCTGCAAGCTATGCATTATAGCAGACAAAGCCAAAAGCACAAAGGAAGCACAACAAAAAAAGATTAACCATGTTTTCTACCACTGATTATGACAAAGTATAAAACGCATGCTAAACAAAGAAAATTTTTTTTCTGAACATGACATAGATGCTCAAAACGAATGAAAAAGCAAACATGAAAATTAATTAAAACTATAATGTAATAAAAAGGTTCAAGTCTGACAATAAAGCTTGGGAGACGGGCTGTCTCATGTGCCTGCAGATCTGCACTCTCTGATGCTGCAAAATGGGGCATTGCTGGTACCAATCCAAAATTTGAATAAACTGGTGCCGCATGAATAACTGAGTTTTTAAGTCCTTCCAAAGCCAAAGATGGTTCTGATTTAGATTGATCGTTTTCTGCAGCAGGAGACAAGTTAGAAGAAAAGTTGACTGCCACGGATTCATTTTCAGGCACGTTGGGTTGTTGATCACCCTGATAATTGTTTTCTTCAGTAACTTTAGCTGAATCCACGGTACTGCATTCAGTATAAAAAGTGGTTACAAAACATGACATTTAATGGGGGTTCAAAATGAAAAAAACTCAAATGCATCATCCAAAAAAGAGAGACGTGTTTTTTTCTTTTTTGATGTGCCTGAGCTATTGAATGGCATGAGGCAACAAACCATGATACTAATATCCATATGATGCAAGATATCTTAGAAGCTAAGATTTGTTTAATGCAAATCTAAATCAACCAAACACGCTCAATTTCAAAGCATAAAAACTTAAGTTAGACAACTTCCATTACTTACAAGTAAACTAAAAAAATTAAGAGCATGTGACAATGACAACTTAATAATCACTCAGTAGAAATAGTTTCTAGATTATGAATCATAAAAAACAACCAATCAATTGAAAATTATTTTTTCAAAAAAATCCGAATTGTCTAAATTGAAGAACTATAAAACACATGCATATACAAAATTAATATTTATATTACTTAAATACTGAAAGAAAATATGATGATTAAAACAAGCCTGACACAGTATCTCTTAGAAATCTTTATGATCTCATTCAGACTAAAAAGAACAAGAATAAATTATACATCCAATCAAGAATTTTATCTAGAAATAATTCATAAAGTTTGCAGACAGCCTCAGGGAAAACGCAGAATGCTGAAGATGCAACTATAAGCGCATTCCTAATAAAAATTGAATAGGAACGAAGCAATAACTCAATGTGAAAGAGACAAGACTCGCAAGGTTACGCAATTAAGAGAACAAGCCAGTAACCCTCTTGAAAACTGAAGGAAGCAACACCAAGAAATAGAGAAATCAAATACATAGCATACAGCTTTCAGGTACCAGCAAATAACAATCTAATAACCTTAAACATAGATCTAACAGAACTCCAAACCACCTTCAAGTGAAGAATTAGAATTTCAACAATTAAAATTAGATGATAAAACCTATTTATTGAGCGAGCAGCATCACATGCATGTCTTATTGAAAAGAAAAGATAAAAGAGTCTTGCTAAAGAAAAAAAATTCCAAACAACCAAAAAGAGAGAAAATATGAATTTCTTTAGATTCACACATCACACATCTTGCGATCCCTATGATTGTAGACACTAAAATTTGCATTAATTTTGTCTAAAAAAAATTATAAAATTTTGATTCCAATGAGTTATTCAATTGATAGAAGCAAAATTGTTGTATTTCTTGTTAAGTAATTAATAATAAGTTTTCACACCCAAGTCTGCCACACCAATACACAAGATACTTTTAGCATCCACCATCAATAATAAATATAATTTCATAATTTAATACATTAGCTTCTAACACAGACTCCGAAAATTATAACCACTCTCCGAGACTCTTTGCATTTATTTTTTATTTTTTATTTTTTGTTATATTGTGTGGAGAGCTTTGAAAGATAAAATTTTCAGAAGGAAGATTAGACTTTAGATAAGACAGTAGCCAGAGATATTGCGAAGATTATTCGATTTAAGGTTCGAGGTTTGTCATAGACGCAAGCCCCTATGGTTCGAGACTTTACGATAACAGGAAATCACTTTCCATTAAAGCTGATCATTAAGAATTGAATATTCAACATATAATAGCAGCGACCTTGGGATTTTAAATCCTAAAATCAATCACTTGAAACTTAAGCAGATGGTGGGGAAATGAAGACAAAACCCAATCAAGATCTCATAGTTTCATCGTTTCGAGTCTTCATAGACCCTGATCTATTTAGTCAGAGGAGGTAGTCGACCCAAAGTTGCTAAAAGATTTTTGTCAGCAACCATGAGTTGCGTTGCCCAAGAGACCTTAGTAGACCTTGGGTAGATGTTGGACTAAGAGGACAAATTAAAATCAACATTAGCTAATAGAAGGCTTTGTGTCAATCAATTGTACCCTTATGATTCACAATTCAAAAGGTAGAAAGCCGTTGAGAAACATATGGACTGTGGTTGTGACCGAATGGTGTCACTTGGCGAAAATCACCTAGTCAGATGACTCTGGTCAAAACCGCCACTTTGTGGTGTCATTTCGTGAAGAACCACACAATAGAAAACTCAGGTCACGTTCTTACTAGCATGCAATTGCTTTGATTGTGAATATAAGGATACGTTTAATATAACATTAGCTCTTCATGGGCTGAAGTTAGCCTGAAATTTGCCACCCCCGACAAACTGTTGCGAAATGTAGATGAGATTTGCTTTCAGTCATAAGTGATTTAATTTTAACTTGAGTATTCTAGTTGATTATTTGAAAATCTTGATTTAAAAAATTAACCCCTCCCATTGAAATATTCAATCAATAAGTCATCAATGGGGATTTAAGCATTTTAACCATTATATTTGAAGGGGCGTTTAATTTTTTTTAGTTTAGAATTTTAGGGAATGAAAACCAAGATTGGAAAGTCTGTAGGACTTGATGATATCCCAATAGAAGTGTGGAAATATTTAGGAGATTTAGGAGTTTCTTGACTTAACAAACTCTTTAATATTATTTAGGAGTTTTAAGAATAAAGGGGAGGCATAAGAGTGTGCAAATTATAGAGGAATTAAGTTGATGTGTCATACTTTAAACTTATGGGAGAGGGTAATTGAACATAGGTTAAGACGTATTACAAAGATTTCTCATAATCAATTTGGATTTATGCCAGGCATGTCTACTATGGAAGCTATACATTTATTAAGGGGTTTGATGGAGAAGTTCAGAGATAATAAGGAGGATCTACATTTGATTTTTATTGATTTAGAAAAAGCTTTCGATAAGGTTCCAAGAGATATCTTTTGGAGAGTTCTTGAGAAAAAAGGTGTTGATATGACTTATATTCAAGTCATTAAAGATATGTATACTAGAGTTGTTACTTGTGTTCGAATTGAAGGAGGATTGACAAAATATTCATATCTTTTTGCTTTAGTTGTGGATGGTCTTACTGTTCATTTACAGGAGCATGTACCTTGATGTATGCTTTTTGCTGATGATATTCTCTCGTGGATAATACGAGAGAAAAAGCCCAGGAAAAACTTGAATTATGGAGGTCTACACTGGAGTCTAAAGGCCTTCATTTGAGTAAAACTAAAATGAATACTTGAAATGTAATTTTAGTAGTAGTAGCTCTAGTGACAGAAGTATAACTTTGGGTGATCAAATTATTAAAAGGTGTGAACGATTTAAACATCTCGGGTTTGTTATTCAAAGCAATGGTGATATAGATAAGGATATTAATAGTAGACTTCAAATTGGTTGGCTGAAGTGGAGGAATGCTTCAGACCTTTTGTGTGATAGAAAAGTACCACTTAGACTGAAAGGAAACTTTTATATGACGGTAGTGAGACCTGCAATGCTTTATGGCACTGAATGTTGGCCATTAAAAGAGAAGCATAATACTAATTTAAGTGTTGCCGAGATGAGAATGATTAGGTGGACGAATGGTTTTACACTTAAAGACAAAATGCGAAATGATTATATCCGTGATAGCGTTGATGTAGCTCATGTGGCGGACAAAATTAGAGAGAATCGTCTTAGATGGTTTGGTCACATTCAACGTCGACCATCTGACGATCCGATTGGGAGAGTAGATGTTTTAGAGTCGACTTATGTTAAGAAAGGCAGAGGTAGACCTATGAAGACTTGAGCTAATTGTATAAAAATTAATCTTAATACATTATAACTAAATGAGAATATGACTCTAAATAGGACACAATGGAGAAAAAGGATTCAAGTACTCGACCCCACGTAGTGAGATTAAGGCTTTTTGTTTTGTTGTTGTAGAATTTTAGGGTACGAGTCATTTCAACTCTTGTCCTCAAGCAGAAGGTTCTGAATAGGTGATTTGGACATATAAATTCTTATTTTAGGATTTGGATATTTATTTCAAAATTACTAGACTTGTCAACCCCAGTCCTTGCGAGTATGATGATCAAACTAGTTGGGTGAAACTTACAAGCATATCTTATAGACAAGATAGAGCATTCAATACATTGGTTTGAGCATATGCAAATCTTAAATTTCATATGTTTGAATAGCTTAAAGGATTTGAAGATATAGAAGCCTTGTGCAACCTTTAAATTATAACTCTAATATTCATTTTAGATTAAGCGATTTTGAAATTATGAATAGGATTCTTATCTGAATGAATCTCCTAAGCCATAAACAATTGAAGGGAGTATAAACCAAATCTTAAAATATTTTCATGTATTTCGAATAATTGCATTTGACTTAAAGCCATTTGAAGACTTTAAAAACATTTGGAAAAATAAGCTTTTATTTGGATATTATTTTATTGGAGTAAATCCAATGTTATATCTTCAAGCTTTAAGAGGGACCATCTTTTCTTCGCTAGTATGTGTATTACAAATCTGATGGCAATGACGATTAATTCAAATTTTAAGAAAGCTCCATATTTGATTTATTTTTCGTCCCTAGAAGCCTAAGTTCGAAAAATTCAATTTGAATTGATTTAAAAGCCTAAGTCATAAAAGCTTGATTTCAAAATATTTTTAAGTCTTAATTTTGAATTTTAAAATCCAATTTTTAATATCTTTAAGCCCTAGGAGTCTTATCTTTTAAAAGCCCAAAAATTTTAAATTTTTAAAACCTTACGAGCCTAAATATTAAAAGCCCAAATCTTCGATATTTTAAGAGCTCAAATTTTAAAAGCTCTTGTTTCAAAATCATTTTAAAATTCAAATGAGTCCCATTTATTTTATTTATGAGTTCATACTTTCAAATATCTTGAATTAATTATAAGTGCAAATCACCAGAAATTTCAACAGCCTTCCGATGTCAATCCTCGTTAAGAGGCACGGATGATGTCAGTCTTCACACCTATCTCAAAAAGACTCGTTGGTCAGTGTTATAAGACACTACGACCAAAGAGCAAATAGAACAATTAACCCGCGATCTCAAAAGATGCAACAAACCTTCAAAATACCTGTAAAAAAGGTTAGATCGCAAACAGAGAGTTTCTCAAGCGATACTTTTCTATCACTGAACAAAATTAATTCGCACGAGCAAGTACTCACATTTCCTAAGGACAAGTATTTTAAGGTCCTAATTTTAAAAAATGTTCTCTAAATGATTTTGTGGTTTCCCCGAGCGCTACTTAATTCTCGTGGACAGGTACTTGTGCTTTCTTCGAACGGAGATTTTTTAAAAATGACCATACTTCCTTAGTGTGTTATACCTTTCGAGCTTCGATTTTGTTGAAGGCAACGACGATAATAAAATAAAAATAATAGTGCAATATAGATATCTCTCTTTTTTTTTTACAATACATAATATTAAAATAAAATAAAATAACAAAGCAAAACTAATTAATGTGGCTCGTAAAAGATCTTAAACTGGGTTCGGTTACAAAAAGGGAGAGCTTCGTTTTGGACAGACAAGGAAGCAAGGGAGGTAGATTGGGCTGGGCAAAGAGGGTCGAGTGGCTCCGGCTAGGGAGAAAGAGGCGGGCTGAGGATTTTGGCTCAAAGGGCTTCGTCTCTATCATGCAGGATGTTCGAGGGAGGAAACAGGCCGACGAGGCTTCCAGCATCGATTTCATGGACGGAGGAGGCGACTTTGGATCGTGCAGGCTGAGGCAGAAAGAAATCGAGGGGCTTAAGAGGAGTAGGGTGAGAAGGCATCCAAGGAGCAAACTAAGATAAAGTAGGGTGTAGGAACGACGAAGCATAGAGCAACAGAAGGCTCATAAGGCGGCTAGGGGTTGAATCGCAGGTGAGGGAGATACGGTTTCGATTGAGCGGTTTTCAATGGAGGGGAATTGGTGAGTGGCTTTACCGCACGGCTTTCGAACTAAAGAGGAAGTGAAGCGGAAGAGAATAAGCCAGGGTCAACGGTGAAGAACGAAAGATAAAGGTAAGGACAGGATCGAGAATGGCAGTTTTAGGTCTCTGTATGTCGTAATCTTGAAGTTGCGACTATAACGTAAAGGATTCAAACACAAAGAAGGCATAGAGGAGCAAAGGTACATGAAGATCGTGTAGGTATGGCATAAACAAACGAATTCAGAAAACTAAGGAAGATAAAATAAAAGAGGAATAGTGCAAACCTATGTGTATGAAGTGCGTAAAGGATTCATCGATTTAGATGAGGAGACATAGAGATGCTTTCTACAATAGACAAGATGAAAGAGACACGGTGCAAATGAAATCAATTTAACATGACAGATAAAATCGTGCTTCCCAAAACATTGTGACAATCCTAACACTAAATTCATCCTAACATAATACTAAGACACACACACACACACACGCACGCACGCACGCACACACACAGATATATATATGGATTCATCCTAAAACAATAATTCCAAGGAAAAGAATTATAAAAATATAGCCATTTTCATATTAGAGAACACTTCTACTGAAAAGAAGACACAAGAAATAACCTACTAAAGAGAAGAACACCAAAAAAACAAATATAAGCTAAAAAGTAAACGTTATTCAATCCCTTCTTCTCAAAGCAAATATTGTGTTTCTAAGATGGTAGACATTTAATTGGCACCAATATCCAAAGTTCAAAAATTTTGGTTAAAGAAAATGGCTATCATAAATAAATATAACAAGTTAGCTAGTGTTGCATGATGGAACAAGGAGTGCATGAAGCATTATTTGTTATTATGGAAACACTATATGTAGGATGAATGCTGAATAAATCAATCGCACGGGAGAGAAAAGGTATGCGGAGGAAAAGGCGAACGGATGAAGGAGAATGAACAAAAAAAAGGTAGAAAAATGATGGTACATCAACCAAATAAAATGAGATGATGCATAACAGTAATATAAAATTGTAAAATGAATAATTAGCAAATACAAGCCCCATATGCAAAAACAAAATTATTAATACTCATAATAACAGGTTCGCAGGACTTCAAGCTTCCAAAAAACATAAATACTTTACTAGGAAAAAAAGGGTCATGAAAAAGTTATTCCAGCAAGTTTGTGTGGGAGTTGAGATAGCGCGTGTGTTGGACACCAAAAGCAAAGAGCATATCAAGCACCGTATGGTCATAGAATAAAAGAACTCCAAATCAAATCACCCAATAAATAACCATGGAAAAACCTTATTGGAAGCAACAGGAATTAATGCACCTTACCTTGATGGAAGTTCCTCAGTAGTCTCCTCAATCTCTCTTAATGACTCTGATGGTTCTCTTGGGATTTCTTCACTATCAGGTTCATTCTTAAACCCAATAGACAAGCTAAAGTTGGAATCAAAACTTCCAAAACTTAAACCACTTCTTTCAGACTCAGAAACCTGCAAATGATCTGGAATAATGACATGTTTGGTGTCAGAAATGAGCAAGTCTTCTAACTTCTTTTGTATCTTCGTAGCATTATCAAGAACAGTGGGGTTAACAGTTTCCCCTGTGTGAAATTCAACAACAGGGGTACTGAGAACTTCAGATACTGTAGAAGGCTTCACAATTGTCGCCTTAGGTTTCCACTCTTTAGCAGGACCAGCTGCTGAAAGATATATAACCCAATTAAAGAGTCAAATAAGTTACCCAAGAAGAAAAGAAAAGCAAAAAAATACAAAGACCATAAGAAAGAACAAACAGCTTTAAAAGATGAATTGAATTTCTGAAGAAAAATAATTCAATACACAAAGTATTAAAGAGACCTGTTAGAGTTCAAATAATATTAAAGAGAAATAATCCAAAAAGATTTCAAGTTTTCAACCAAGCTGAATCTAGATAGAAGATGCTCACAATACAAAGATACATAGATTTGCCCGCATAACTTTGGAATATATCTTGAAGTATTTGCTGACGTAACAGCTTTTGGGTTATAATATGAAATGTTGGGGTCTATCCAAAAAGGTTTAGCATTAGTCTATAAACCGGTGCAACATTTTCAAGCAAATATGAGAAAACACATTGTTAAAAAATCAAAGGTCAAATAATCACTTGTTGAATATCGTCAGATTATGATTGGGAAAGAGGAAAATATTTGCTAGAGTAATCCTACACTACCAAAATATAATCCCAAAAGTTCTGGGATTTTATTGATTCTAATGCACTGTGATGTAGAATTGAAGTGGATGTTCATTGATTTGATAATAAAATGTGAAAGTATTCCATACATGCTGTGTGATGAGTGGAAATTGAAGAAATTCAGTTATGTTGATTTCTTTTGGGGGCGAAGCATTACTCTATCCGGCATTAGCTTTGCAGCAAGTATATCTTTCAGAATGATTAAAAAATTAATATTTGTAATTGGATCCAGCATTGCATTGAATATTTAATCCTTAGCAATAACCTTATTACATCACTATACGGTACTTGACATCTAAAATAATCATAATTTCAATTACGTGCTTCCTAAACACACAACTAATATTCACGTCCCCCAGTTCTCCACATCAATAACATGAGAATCATTAAGAATTTTTTTGAATGCCCACTAACCATTAAACTAACTGTGCTGCCTATATGTCAGTAACTTTATCTTCCCCTTTTTTTTTCTCCTACCATGTTAGGGTTTCCTCCCTCCTCCTGGGTAGTTCATAGCTCCTAAGCCATCTACATCATCACCTAAGCAAGGAGAGACTACAAGAAACTGCATCTGTAAGTCTTGCAGTGTAAGGCTATGAAGATAAATGGGCGACAAATTAATTCATGTGTGTCAGAGTGGGCAGGTGTGATACATTTAGGGTTATTAAAAGAGCTAGGTTATTTAAAAAACTAGGTTCTACCAAGACTATATAAATTACTAATGCGCAACTTGTTACGTGATACAATCAACTATTTTGGATATGAGAAATACTTTTAGAAAGTATAACATGACAATCATCACATTAAAATATTACATTATATTAAAAGTAACTTCTTTTCTTCAAATGTTAATTCTGTATATTAAAATAAAAACTTAGTTGAACTGATTGTCTAAAATAAAATTCCTATAAGACCCAAAATTATGCTTAAATTTTAAAGAATTGTGTAAATTAAGTATGTTGTTTCTAAAGACAAAGCTGCCACAGCACTTTATTTGTAGCACTCCAAGTCTTATGTTGTTTTCACAATCTCGTCCTCTTCATCATCAAGGTATGTTATAGTAGAAAGGAAAGCTCTTGTACCTATATTTGATTTAGCTAGCTTCCTAATAATTGTTTTTTTTTCATTTTTTAATCGAACTCTTGGAATTTTGTTACACCATTCCATATTAAGGAAGTGAAGCATTACTTTCTTTGGAATGGCTGGAGCTTTTTGTAAAAATAATTGAAAAGCTTTTTTAGATAAAGCAACTTTTTCAAAAGCCATTATGGGTATTTTAAATATTTTTTTCTTTAAAAAATCAGGCAGCAACTTTCTTGTAGCTATCACATTTAATAAATTTGGTTCTAAAAAGCAACTTAACTATAAAACAGTAGCCAAACAGAGCTATCATAGTGATATGAAAAGCGAAGTAATGAAGAAACTTCCCAAACAAACTCTAAATCTTCATCATCAAACACCGTCTTCAAAATCTGAGATATTATCAATCATCTCTCCAACAGGCCACTCATTACTATCTTCAATGCCATGAAAAAAAGATCAAATCAATGGCATGCTGCATCTCATGATGACCCTTAAGAGCGTGATCATACTTCACATAAACAAGATCATGGAATTCTTCATAATTCAAACAATGCATAGAAAAGACAAACCTCAAACAATTTATCATAATTTATTAGTGTAATATAAGTTCCCTATCATATTTATACTTCCGAATCATAATAAAAAAATTGCACTACAAAAGCAACTTCCTCATTGCATAGCGCCGCCATACATGAAGATGCCCACCAGAGCGGCACCTAAGCAAAAGTGCTAGCCAAGGGGAGGTGTGAGGTGCTAGAGCCTCACCTCACTTAAGCGCCTAGTTGTCATCACATTTGATTTATGTCCATTAAGTTTTAGACATGTATATGTGTGTTTTAAATATGTAATAATGGATGAAATTTGTCTCTCCTTTTTCAAATAATAACGTTTTTAGGGCAAATATTTAATTCTTGAGTCTATAATAAAAGAATAGCAGGTATTATTTTTGGGAGTTATTACACTATGAATTAATTCAGAATTGAAAGTCCTCATTGTGTCAACTATTGTGGTTCTCGCCCAATAGAGTTTCTCTTTGCATTTTCATCTCTCCCTGTCAAGATATTACTTTCATTTAATTTTTCAATCTTTCTGTCTCTCAACGTCATTGCTTCTCTTATTTTAAAATCTTCAACTTCCCGATAAGTCGCTGCTATCAATTTGATATAGAAGGCAAACCACCATTCATTCACCTCGTTTACATACCTCTTTGAACATATCTACATCACATCTTGTTCATCATGTGTAATCATGCTGTCCCTTTATTTTAGCTTGTATCTCCATTGCTCACCCACCCTAAAGTTTACCATAATGTGTCACTCTTTATGCCTCGTCTCCATCTGTATGATCAATAGTCTGCGCTTTGCCTCATGCAACAATTTATAAGCTTCCTTGCTCAACCGTCATCATCATGCTTACAATTTGAGCCAAGCTCATACAGCCATCACTAAATTGACATTCCGACGAGCATATGCTCCACTTGTCAATTGCATCTTTGCTTATTAAGCTCTTTAGATTATGGTTTTGAATTGCTCATTGTTTTCCACTGAATTCACCGCACGATTACGTTCATACAGATCATGCATAATGCCCACCCCCTTATCTTTCGCTTGCTCTATTGCACCAGCAACACAGTTGCTCTTATCACATTGAACACCTACAACTCCCTCACATGCCCGCAATAATATTTAACTCTAGAAAGAATTTTACTACTTGTTCACTCAAATGCATTACATTTTATGCCATATATAATAATGAAAGGAAACAAAATAGGAATCCTCCAAATAGGAAAGAACAGACAATAGAAAACATAAATAAAAGAAAAGACCTTAGTAGAATGATACAGAAGGAGGAAGCCCAAAACACAAAAGAAACACAAATATTACTATTGAAATTGAAATCGTTACAATGATGACTCACAAAAACTCACAACGGAAGAAAGACACAATAAAACCACAATCTTGCAATGGCAATGAAGGAAGCATGCGGCTTGTGTGTGTGGAAGGAGGGTAAGGTGCAGCTGCAGGTTTAGGGAGGTTGGGGATAGTGGGGCTGCAGGTTTTGGAAGGACAGCAGTCGGTGTTGGGAGGCTGGGAAAGCGGGCTGCAGGAGTTGGACGGACAGCTGTAGGTGTTAGGAGGCTGGGAAGATGGACTGCAGGTGTTAGAAGGGCAGCTGGGGTGTTGGGAAGCTTGGGAAAGCGGGCTGCAGGTGTTGGAAGCATAGCTGTAGGTCTGGGAGGAGAGGGAAGGTGGGCTGCAGGTTCTTGGAAGGACAGTTGTAGGTTTTGGGGAGAATGGGAAGGCTGCAAGCGTTGGATTCAGTGGAGATCTCGTGGTGGCTGGCCTGGTGCGGAAAAGAGGATCCAACAGCAGGGAGAGTGAATGCAGAGATTTGACGTCACACTGGAAGCAGGCCGGCAGGTCGCAAATAGGGAACTAGACAAGGGAGGTAGCGCGTAGGGGAGAAACCGGAGAGCTTTTAAGAGGGAAATACAGAGTGGAGTGCTGGAAGGTGGACGACAGAGCAGATTTTGGGGTGAAGGCTAGGAGGCGGTAGAGGGCAGCAGAGCAATGCACAGAAAAACGGGCAGCGAGCGGGAGAGGATGGCAGCAAGCAAAAATAGGAAGATACAGACCACCTCAAAGTAGGATGCAATCGAAGCAGCACCTATCGTTGGATATAACTATCGCAAGACAAGAAGATTTCATACAAAAATCTAGAAGAGGAAAAAACCCAACATAATCTAACCTTAATTCAGCAAACACACCTATTTATAAAAGATATAGGGGGGAATTCCTGCCAAATGAAAAGAGAGAGGCTGCCGGTTCAACCTCATCCCTTGCTGAACCGGATTGAACCAGTTCGGACGTTAGCCCCCGCGTCATAAAAGAAGGAAATAAATTCATTCCTAATATGGATTTGTACTTTCCTACACTCTCCCTCAATCTAATTTGTATAAATTGTACAGATCAAACTTAGACTTTAATTTATCATGAATGAGCCTTGGTAATGCTCTGCTAAGAATATCAGCAATCGGAAGTCATGTGGAAACATAGTTGAGCTGAACAATTTCATTGTTATTTTTTTCTGAGATGATGTGTCTATCAATTTCAATGACTTTTGTTCTAAGATGATAAGATTTTTAGCTATATTATCACTAAACAACTTAATTGTGTCTTTTGTCTCAATATTAAGTTCCCTTCAAGGCCTTCAAATCCACATCTCACATATTACTAGTTGAAGAGAACGATATCCAAATTATGCACTACTCTAAGTTACAACAACTCGCTTTTTTGCTTCTCCACCTGATGAGATTGCCCTAGATGTATGAATAGTATCAAATTATTTATTTCCTATCAGTTACCTCTCCAGCCCAACCAGCATATGTGTAAACCTCAATCCCATGATTTTTAGTTCTTTTGAAGAGAAAATCATATCCAGGGGTTATCTTCAAGTATCTCAAGATTCTATTAACGACTTCCAGATGATCCTCGTTTGGTTTATTCATGTGTTGGCTTGCTACACTAACGGGTATGCAATATTAGGTCATATGTGTGATAGTTAAAATAGTTCGCCCACAATCCTTCGATACCTTCTTTTGTTAACTAAACTTCATTCTTCACTATTGTTCACCCTTTTGTTAGAATCCATGAGTCTGTCACCAGTACGGTTGAAATAGAGCCGTCTATCATGATTCGGACCTGGCTTGGTATAATTATAAGTTGTTCATGTTCGGCTTAAGCTTGTGTCAAACTCATATATTGTTCAAGCTTGAATTGTTTAAATTTTTTAATGTTTGAATTTGATTTGTACTTGATTTGTTTATGACAAGAGAAATAATATTTAAATGAGCTAACAAAAGAGTAAAATTCAAATGAGAATCAAGATTTTCATATAAAAAGTTCAATAAATGATTTTACAAATCAGACGCACCTACTAATTTATCGATAATAAACACTGTAAAATAAACAGTTAACTTATAATCCATGATCATTTTTTAGCATGATCATACTTTCAAGTTTGCACCCAACTCTCATATTCAAATGTAGGTGTTGATTTTCTCATAGTGATATGCACTTGTCGTTTTCCGAACTTTTTTGGACAATTTTGTAGATATCTTTTATATTGAATTGTTGTACCATCTTTATTTTTAATCGTTTATAACTTACAATGATTTCATTGCACTTTCTCGACACCACCTTTTAATAGGGTCAAACTTATGAGAAGAGTGGAAATAGGAGATATACGAGAAACTAGAGTTTTAAAAGTCCTTGCATGTCGCGATCTCATCACTGCCTTCAATTTTTGCACACCCTTGTAACTCACGGTGTTGTATGTCTCAAACGAAACCTGAAGAAGCAAAACTATGAGAGGCTAAAAGAGAAAGTGAGGTTTGTAAGGGTTTAAAGTTAATTTTAAGGGACATTTCATACATACCACATAAGTTTTATGTATTTTCACATCTAACACCTATAATTTAATAAAATAAATATATAATCAATAATTAATCTAAAAAATTATTGATATAATTATATATTACAATTAAATCTATATTTAAATAAATTATATTTAATTTTATTTTAAAAATATATCACATATGATACGAGTTATCATCGAGCTTAATATCAAGTATTTAACAAATTATAGAACAACAAATGAGTTTGTTCATGAACATAAATGAACAAGTTCGATTATGTTCATGTTTAGTTCATTTATGTTTCGAGCTTTTAAAAATTGTTCAAGCTTTTTTATTTACTAATTTGAACGAACATGATCGAGTTTTAACCGAGTCGAGTTCAGGTTGTTCATAGAGTGCATTGGTTCATTTACAGCCTTAAGCACCGGGTTTATACCCAAGCATGCCAATTTTACTTAATAAGTCTAAGATTTACATCCTTTATGATATGAAAATTTCCTCCTTAGTTCGATCTACCACCATTCTCAAAAAATATTGTTAAGTCCCGATGTTTTTAAGCTCAAATTTTGTTACAAGCATCATCGTTAGTTAATAACTTCATCTGAATTATCATCTATAAAAATAATATCCACATATACTATGAGAATAACAACTTTGCACTATGATTAGATTTAACAAACAATGCATGATCATGTTGAACTTGATGGCATCCATTTGTAATTAGTATTTTAGCAAACCTGTGAAACCAAATACATCTAGAGTGCTTCAAACACCATAAGAACTTCCTACTTGAAAGCCAACCTTTATGGACCGTATTTTCAAGACTGGAGGTACATTCCTGTAGATTTCATAAAGATCGTCATTTAAGAAGGCATTTTTAATTTCATACTTTTTCCATGAGGTAACTTTGGAAATGTCCATGTATTATTCTTCTTTAGAGCTCAAATTTCTTCTTTGAATGCCAAATCTTTAAAGCTTCTTGGATAGAGTTGGGAACATGCACACTATCAAGATTTGTCACAAAGCCCTACAAGATTGCAAAAACTTCCTATAAGCAACAAAATTTTCAATTGATGACAAGTGCACACTCAGATACCTTTCCTGGTTTGCAATTGGTCGATCATAGTAATCAACCATCGGTGTCAAAAAGTCGAGTTAAAAAATTCAAACCATTATGATTATCAAGAGGACTTGGTTCTGGCTCTTAAAAGTCTTAGGTCCTTCTGTTGTAGACATGAAATTAATGATCTATGTTGAGTTGTGGAGTAGAGACAATTGAGACAATTTCTATGACAAAGTTTGGTTCTTCAAGTGGAGCTAGTTGAGGGATATAATTTGATTCAATTAAAGGAAAAATGATATAAGTATCTTTAAAAAAATTCAAATATGTTATTCCCTCGAATTCTCCGCATGAATTTTATATTTGAGAAAATAATATTGATTCTTCTCAAAGAAGGTAGCATCCAAAAAGTTGTATATTTTCCTAATGATTAATGAACAGTATTTGTACATTTTTTTTGTTGGAGAAATCGAGAAAGATGCATATGAGAGACTTGGGATTAAGTTTGGTGCGGTATTGTCGATGGTTGTGAGCAAAGGCAGAACAGACAAAATCCTATTAGTCAAAAAAAGAGAGAGAGGGTGTGGGTAGAATTCCATGAGAGCATTATGGGAAATTTAAAATTTTAAAATTCTATAAAGCATCCTATTGATGAGATATGTGACTGTAAGAATGAATTTCCCCCAAAAATATTTAGCATATAATTCACAGCATAGTGGCACAGGTCACCTCAAGTATGTATATTTTTTCTTTAGGCAGCCTTATTTTTATTGAGAAGTGTTCACACAATAGCTTATATGGATGATACCATACTTGGAAGATAAGAACTAAGGATGAAATTAAAATATTCCTTAGCTTTATCAATTTTAAGAATTTAAATTTTGCTTTGGAATTGAACGAGGACCATGAAATGAAAAAATTGAAATAAAATGGTTGTTTCATTTTTTCTTTCAAAGAAAATGTCCATGTTGTTCTTTTATGATCATCTATAAATGAAACATCATGCCCCATTTATATTATTTACTTGTGAGAGTCCCCAAAAATTACAATGAATTAAATATATATATATATATATATATACAAATTAAAGTATACATGTCTGATGTATTTTACAAATTCGCAGGTTTCAAATTGATAAAAATTAGATTTTTTTAGTGACAAAAAAATATGAAAACAACTTTTCATGTATGTAAATTTTGGATGATCAAGACGACAATGACTAGATTTTCAACTGAAATTGCATTGACAGAATTTAAACTAGACTCAAAAATATAACTTGACGGATGACATTGCATACCGATAAAGTTATTTTCTTTGAGCTAGTATATACCGTCATGCATCTCAGTATTGTTAGTAGTCTTCCTTGAATCCATAACCTGAAAATCACAACAATTGGAATAAATTTAGTCATATATTTAAAATCACGAGTAATTTTACTGATTGAGAATAGGTTGCAGTTTAACTTTGAAAGATAAAGAGCAAAATAGAGAAGAAGATGATTTGTCAATTCGACTGATTTAGTTTTTGATTTTGCCGAGAATGAACTATCATCTATTCAAATTGTAGTGTCTGGTACATGGATTGTAATTTTTAAAAATGATGATGTCTCTCATAACATGATCTAAGATTTCTGACGTCAAATATCTAAGATTTTAATTTATTGCTTTGGACACAAAGCATGGGAGAAGATATCTTGTTATGCAAATAAGCTGATAGGTTGCTAGGTAGAGGATTGTAAAGCTTGTCCAGAATTGAAACTATTATTGGAAATTTTCTACAATACCTCAATTTGCTCTCTCGTGAATTGATTGACTTCTGAGTTTTTATTAATTGTGAGAGGAGCATTTGCTTGGTTCTTCCTATCATATCTTCTATTAAATGGCTTCCAATATGCAGATCTGCCGTGAAATTTCCAACTTTTTTCTTCACATGATCAAGTTTCTTAAAAGGATTGCACCACGATCATCATTTCTTGGTCTTGTTATTTTGAGAAAAACTTTGAATGTACAAGACTGATCATTCAATAGAGGGTGTGGTGTAATTATTTGTCATCATCAACTTCTTTCTACTCTCCTCCCTTTGAACATCTGCAAAAGTATCTCGAGTGGTAGGGATGGGTTTAGTTCTCATAATTCTCCCATTGACTTCATCTAGGTCTTTGTTGAGGGCAACGAGAAATTTTATGGTTTTTTTCTCAAGTAATTCTCCTATACAAGGCAGAGTCATCAAGGCATTTTCAGGAATGAACCTCGCATATGTCCAGTTGCAGCCAACATGTGAATGTTGAAATTGAGTAACACTCAATCTCCTAGTGGTAGATTATGTAGATTGATCTCAACCTAAAATAACATTGAAAGGTTATCAATGCTAGAACAATACCTCTCATATGTCTTTAGCAGTCCTATAGAGCAGGAAATTTTCTCCAACCTCCAAAGTCATGGACTTTTTTAATCATGACATAACCATATAGTTGTCGGTTTTCCAGGCCCTTTATTTGGACTTGGTCATTTATGGAGCTGAAATTTCTCTTGTGAGATGTCCAGCTTTCACTCTATACAAATGTACACGAAGACAAATAGCAACCATTAAAGAAAATTATGGTCATGCAATTTATGGTTTGTAACAATGTGAGAGGAGTTTTCAAGAACGGTAGGGATTCAAGATGTAGGCTCGGGTCAAGGGGTAACTTCCGAGAAAAAAAATCGTAAGGTCATGGCGTGTTTGACCGTGATAAGATTGTGAAGCTTGAATTGCAAAAACTTGCTGCTAGGAAGAAAGCAAGAGGACCCTTAGTTTGATTCCTCGGTTGGACGGGCAAACAAGAACTAAAGAGGACCTTAGTTCGACTGCTCCACTGGATGAGAAAACATGAACTAGAGGTAGGTGCACAACTCTCGATTTCTATGACTTCGAAATAGGGAGAAAGGTGGTTGGGATGTTTGTAAGCTGGCGATTAGCCGAATCGATCGCAGAATTGAATCTAACGCAGGGCTGAATCGATCGATGCATTAGTGTACCATAACGAACCAAAGAGAGAACAGTTCTATGATTTGTTGGAAGTGTTTCAGCAGAGTGTTTTGGTCGAGCGGAAGAGACGAGCAGAAATGAGTGTTATGTTCGAGCAAATGAGTCGAACGACGAACAGGAGACAAAGCAATGATCTCGAGCATACAAGAGGAGACGAAGCAAGTACTGATGCGTATGAGAGATGGATTGTGCGTCGAAAGACGGTGTCAGAGATTTTATGGATCTGTAGTCACCCACGAAGATGAGGAATTGGTTCGAAGTTTTGTTGTATGGAGCTAGCGCTAGAGACAGGGAGGATGCCTCAGCACTTTCGACCATGATGATTTCAAAGGAGGTAGAGACAAAGCAGGTTGCAGAATAGGATTACAACCTTGAACGCGAACGAAATAGGCTTTCATATTATGTAGAATTCGGAAAAAAAAAGTTTATTTATGATTCACTCTGTTGCATTACACGTTATTGCATATATATATATATATATATATATATATATATATATATATATATATACATAATGAAAAAAAAACAAAATAGAAATCCCTCCAAAAAAGGGAAGATCGGATAAATAAGAAATATAAATAAAATAAAAATTCATTAGTGGAATATATTCTGAGAAAAAGAAGTAAATTCCTTCCTAATACATATTTCCTACACTTACACTTATCCTACACCATTCTAGCTAGCTTTACCGTTGTGCAACATCCAAACAACATAATTGGTAACACAAATAATCATCTAAATCCAAGCAGACCCAAAAAAAGAAAATGACAAAACAAGACATCTATTTCCAACAATTAAGTCAATTTATTAGAGTGCAATAAGAGCTTCAACTTTCAAATATCTTTCCAAAGCTCATTATTTGCTTGTGACTGAAAAAGAGATATCATTTGTTGATATTAGTCCATTCCCTTTGTCTCGATGTATTCCTAATTTGTCTTTATTATTCGGAATAAATTTTGATCTCTTTAGTACAATTAAAGTCTAAAAACCTTCGTTTCTCCCTCCAATAACATTTCCAATTCTCTGAAATATAGTTATTTGCAACCCAAAAGAACTGATGCACGTGGAATGCTAATTGATAAGTGTTTATTTAGTATTAGATATAATATAAACATATTTTATACATGAAATAAAGGATACTGCATTTCTTACCTGCTAATCATAATATGTTCTAAGGAATTACTTGAGCCATAAATCTACAAAATGAGTCTCTTATATTAGGAGCTATACTACAATGAATGAAAATTTTAAAAAGCTTGTGGCTTCTATACCGAGGAATGTCTCCTCTGTATGACTTCTATACTGAGGAATGTCTCCTCTCTATGAATTCTATTGAACTATCTATACTCCTTACCTACCACCTCATGAGGTGTTCATTTCTACAACGTTTTTATCCATTTTTCACTCTAATTCATAAATTCTCCTCCTAAACCAGATTCTTTAATTCTCTACGCCTCATCTTTAACAAGGTACTACTAGAGATTTAGCACGACAAATTAAGATCTAAAGTTAATTATATAAATTAAGTATGAAAATTGAGATGCAAAAGATTATGGGACAATCACAATCTGCAATCTGCAACCTGCAAATTCTTATTCTTGAGCAATATTTTGTGCCTCGATGAAACGTGAAAGTGTGATATAAATCTAATACCCTTCTGAATAATGAGTAGAGATTAAAATTCAAAAAGCCACTGTGGTTCAAAATTTATGTACTTGATGAAAACCAATTGCACTTCCAAACAAATGAACAATACAAAAAAATAAAGTAAAAGTAAAGAATTCACCAAAAAGGTAAGCCTCTAGCAGCTCAAGAAAACAGCATTTCTCATATACTCTTCAAGTCTCTCCCCGGATCACAAAATTGAATCTTGAAAGTAGAAAAAATAACACAACTAACAAGAAATAAATTCAATTTGCGACCATACCTCAAACAGTATTTATAAAAACACAAATTCACTTTAATCAAAATAAAAGAAAAATTGTAAGCAAAAACCAACCTCTTAACAAAAAAGTGGGAGAAATAAAAAATATATAGAAGACTTGGTCATAAATTCATTTTATGAAAACACAAATTCACTTTAATCAACATAAAAGAAAAAATTGTAAGCAAAAACCACCCACTTGACAAAAAAGCGGGAGAAATAAAAAATACATAGAAGACTTAGTCATAAATTCATTTAATCCGTGAGGATAAGCTGCCAAAAAGCCGGTTAAAGAAGAATGTTGCACGCAATTTCAATAATAAGATTTAATCATAAGCATACATGAGGAGGTTTTGATGGTTCAAAAATAAGTGATCTATCATGTGAGAGGAGCTGAGTTACCTTCCAATTGAACATTGAAAATCAAAAACAAATCAAAGAAAAAAAATAACCAACATCTCGAATTTTCCAAAGAGAAACATACCCTTGATAAAAGCACCAGCGTGCTGTGACCGGTTGCTATAATTGGAAGAAGGCCGGCTGCCAGAGGCACTTGTGATAGAAGAAGACGGAGATGCAGTTTGAGAAGTGTTATGAACTTTCCCCTCCTCCATTTCATAAAAGTTCTCATGAACATTCCCATTAACAAAAACATGGCTCTTTTCAGTTTGAACTATCTTTTGTAAGAATGGCAATTCAGAACTACCAATATCACGAGAAACAATCATGTCAGTCCCTACTTCATGCTTAATCACACCCATAGTACCGGGAGCAAGTCCATCATTAGATGAAAGTATGACCAGGTCTGATGGAGAAGCATAAGCACCTGAAGCAGGAACTACAGAGGTGGATGATGAACTCTGACCGCTGCTTGGTAAGGAAACGTTTCCATCAGTTGAAGAAGAACCAACCTTATTGATAATCACAGCTGAAAGTCCTTCCATTGAAGAACCAATATTGAAGCTAAGCTTTTCAGATGGTAGGTACTCGGATTTAACAGGTCCATTGGGTACGCTAGACATGGAACTGAAGAGCCCAATAATACAAAAAGAATAGAGAAAATTAGTAATGATTTACATAAATAAAAAAGACGAACAAATTTGTTGTTCAGTATTATTTCAAAGAAAATTTAAGGTATGAAGATAGTAAATATGATGACAAACAAAGTAAGCAAACGCACTTAGACGGTACTTTGAATCCGTAGCAACAGGATTCCCCAAGTTGTACGCTAAAGTACTGAGAAGTTGATAATCACCAACTCAATAGAAAAAAATAATCAAAACTAGCAAAATACAAGACTAAATATGCTCAAAAAACAAAAAACAAAAAACAATATCCATGTAGGCAAGCCACGAACAATGTAAGACAATAACATGGATGCAAGCAATTAAATGATTTGGCACGATAGGCAAGAAATTATAGTAGGACTTAATTTACAACATTACTAAGGATTAATTGTAAATTTATCATTAAAAATTAATAAGAAAAAGAAATTATGGTAATTTGTTCTCACACATGGTGAAGGAAAACTATTGTTTTGTTGTCATATTATCATCACTATCGTCATCATTATCCCAACTACTGGGGATCAGCATCATAAAGCCACACTTTGCCATCAGATTTTTATGGGAGTTACATTAGTTAAAACTATTCATCATAAATCATTTTGAATAACTTTCTTTCATTCAACTTAAGTTTACCCTTTGTCCTTACCCCCTTACAGTAATTTTATGGACTCATCTGATAACGTTTCTACCCTTCAACGTGCATTTCTGAACCACTTCAAATTGTTTTTAAACAACGTATTTTCAAAAAGACGTGCCCACATTTTCTCAAAGTTGTATGCTAAAGCACTGAGAAGTTGATGATCATCAACTCAGTAGAACAAATATATCAAAAGGCAAAAACGACTCAATTTGCTAGAAAAACAAAATACAATATTCATTTAGGCAAGCCATGTACAATGTAAGACAATAACATGGATGCAAGTAATTAAATGATTTAGCGTGATAGGCATGATATTATGGTAGGATTTAATTTACAACATCAATAAAGATTAATTGTAAATTTATCACTAAAAACTAACAAGAAAAAGAAATTATGATAATTTGTTCTCACACAAGTGGAAGGAAAACTATTGTTTCGTGGGAATACTATTGTTTCATTGTCATATTATCATCATTATCATTATCCAAACTATTTGGGATCAGCAACGTAAATCCACACTCTGCCATCGGATTTTTATGAGAGTTCTTGAGTTAAAACTAATCATCATAAATCATTTTAAATAACTTTCATTCATGCAACTTAAGTTTACCCTTTGTCCTTACACTACTTTTATGGACTCATCTGATAGGATTTCTACCCTTCACTGTGCATGTCTAAACCACTTAAATTTATTTTCAATCAACGTATTTTCAAAAAGACGTCACACCCACTTTCACCAAAATAATCATTCCTTGCTGTATCCTCCTCCCTAGCTTTGTCAGTCTTTCATGTTAGTATTTTAAATTATGGCAAAATGGTAGATATTAAAAACTTGTTTATAGTCCAATATTTGATCCATATAATATTATTGGTCTAATCATTGTTCAAATAAAATTACCTTTAAAACTCCATGATAATCCCTTCACACAAAATTTCCAAAAAACTTCATGTTAATCATCCAGATTTATCTCTATATCTCCATTCTTTTCTCTAATAGATCAATGATACTTAAACCTATCACATCCAGCTATAATCTTCTCTAGTAATAATATTAAATGATAATTTCTATCATCATACTCATCAAAACTAATAGACAATTAAGGAGAGCAATTGCTTCACAAGTGCTGAAGTTTTCAGGAGAGAACTTTATTTTAGATCTTCCTGAGTTAATTTTGGGAACTTGTCTGAGTTAAAAAAGAGCAAAATATGAACCATCACTTGTTGCAAAACCAGATAATTTCACCTGATTAATTATGGCGATTACTAAGATAATAACCAAGACTAAACATTAAACAAAAAAAGCTTTCAGATCATAGAAAAAAATTCTTCGGTAAAATCTAAAAAGCAAATTCATCAACTTAGAAAGATGCTAATTATTTTGCTGCTTTGTGCTTGCAGCTTATACTGAATGGAAATCAATTTGAAGCAAAAATAAATCAGTAGCAAAATATTAGAACGATCTTTAATCTCAAAGAAGTATAGTTTTGTGCTGGAAGCTAAGAATTCCTAAACAAGAGGCTCATGAAAAAATAAATCAACGGAAAATTAAGCTTAGTATAAAATACTCTATTTTTACAATAACAAGCATATAAAATGGCATGACTCGATTGAAGGTTAGCATGTGTGGTTATTAAACAATGGAGTCTAATTCAAAAAGTTCGGCCCAAATTGTTTTGTCACACAACAACTTAACAATTTCTTGAACAAATCCACTTAATGGACTTCAGCTATAGAATAATATGAAATACAGTTAAAGATTCAATATAACATGGATAAATTGTTCTGTGCTGTTCCAAAAGTACGAAGTAAACAAACTAGAAACAATGTAACACATCAACTTCTAGGGTTCCCTCGAGCATGGTAAGATTATATTTCAAATGTATTATTTGTTAAATGGCATGTTTCCTCTTAAAAATTAACAATTTGATTATAAATTGTTGGGGAAAGAATAAAATACATGGAAACAATTGGACCCAAAATGCTACCATTAAAAGATTTGGTATAAAAAACCCATTTTATATTCATATAGTTATTTTTCTCAATGCCTATAAATGGTCTTCATGTACAATGTCTTGGTATTTTAAGAATTCCCCAGGACTTTGAAAGAATCAACAATCATGATTTTTTCCCTAAAAAGATTTGGTCTAAAAAACCCATTTTATATTCATATAGTTATTTTTCTCATTGCCTATAAATGGTATTCTTGTACATTGTCTTGGTATTTTAAGAATTCCCTAGGACTTTGAAAGAATCAATAATCATGATTTTTTCCTTTAATGCTAATTACTAAAGAATAGCATATTACTTATACATACGATCCCTTTATAGGTAACGTAATTTAATGACCCACTTTAGAATGTCAATCAATTGTGCCGGATCAATTCTTCTCCTCATCCCCAAGTGATGAGGAACAGAGAAGAATTAATACAAATTAAAGAAACAGATAGATTAGAATTTTCTGCAAACTGAAAGATAAATATACCTTGGTATAGGGACAGCCGATTTATTTTCTTCAGTAGTAACCTTATTTTTGGTCCCCAGAGGCATAAGAGACGAAGAAGATACAGAATCTTTGCCCCCACCTTCGCTGATTCCATTTTCCTTTCCAATGCCAATGTTCCTTCTACTATCTAAATCTGACAAGTGATAACCAGAGCATAGAGCTTGAGCTATTATATTGTAGGGCAAGAAAACAAGTTTTTGCCTCGATAAGCTAAGCAGCATCTAGCAATGACCTACTGAGTTTCTCATTGCTAATGAAAAATAACATAGAGCAATATAGCACAGATAATGTCCTTTTACCACTCAATCTATATTCTCTACCACCAAAAATCAATTAATAATTTCAAAAAGGAAGATTTACACACACACTATTCAATTCCTATGTATTTACATATCTAACACCCAAGCTTCAATTTTTACATATATAACACCTTGCCTATGCATGAAAAGGTGCATGTCACTTTTTAAAGTTAAAATAGTGATATTTTTGAAGTGATATGAAAGAGTTAGTTGGTATAAATGTAAAAAAATAAAGTTTGGGCGTTAGATATGTAGATACATGTGAATTAGGTGGTATGCATGTAAATGCCCTAATCAGAATTTTTTGTTACAGAGCATATAGCTGACAAAGAAAGTGGAGCCGGCCAAAAATTGCATACTCACAGTATGCAAAAAAAAAAAAAAAATCAATCCTTCGTTTATGATTATTAACGAAATGGTCAACATGGCAAAAGAAGTAGTTGGTACGCCTAGTCTCAAAAATAGATGTATATTATCAAAACATTACTGAAAACACCAATAAAGGATTACCATGAGACGTATAACGAGGAGCATAGTTTGCTCGTGCGTCCCTACCCCCCCGCCCCTGTGATGCTGGCCTCCATCTTGTCTCAGAAGCTTCTCTATTGTTCTGTAGATAAATAGATGACAAGCATCAGTGGCCTATAAGGAAGAAAAACACCAGCAAAATAATTCAAAAACTAAACTAAACTCAGACAAAAGATGGTACATGAACCTTAGTTTATAATTCCATTTTGTCAAAGATATTACCATTTAAAGAGATAATCGTTCAAAAACTAACTGCTGTCATCAATGTTGAATAGAAAATAATCCAATCGTCCTCTTCCATGAATAGTATAAATAAGTAAAACATTGTAGGCAACCATGAATCATTAGGTATGATTTTAGAAGGCATACCATTTTTCAGGCTACTTCACATCCCCGTCACAAGAAAATTATATTTTTAATGGTTTTGGTTTGCATAGAATGTTAAATGGTTTTCTGATCAATCTTTAATAATTAATCTCTTGGCTCATAATTTGTAACTTAAAGCTTAGGCTCTGTTTGGCGCAGCTGCAGCTTTCTAGCATTTCATTCAGTACTGCGCTGCCTAGGAAAGCTTGTTAGTGAAAGCTATCTGCGTGAAGTCGGATGATTGTTTGTTATAGTTGTGTGAAAACAGTTGTGAGGCAGCTGTTTATGTAAAAATGACCATTTTTCCCCTATTTAGTTAAACTGTTTGGAACAGAACGATGACAGTCTTAGATATGATGCATCAAAAACAAAAATTCATTGTACAAGCTAAACATGTAAAAAATAGTTTTCTACAATTTTTAGCATTTCATTGGTAACAAAAAATATGAAGCGCTTAATTAATTAATTCAAAATAAGCTGTGATAAAAATTACAGAGGTGAAGCCCAAGTTTTCTCTTGATAAAAATAGGAAAAGTTTTACTTGAAGCGGATAAGAAAATTATTGATATTTTCAATTTCTACTAGTTTTATAAGAATTCTGATGGAAAATCCATAGCAGTCTCAGTGCAATGAAATTACAGATGAGTTTCAATAATTAAACAAAAAAGTCAAAGATTTTGAATAAGTTCTACCACTACGACTCCATGAATTTTTATTGTATGCAACTCGACTTTAAAGTAGATAATTCTCTAAATTTCATAAGTTAAAAATTTTTTATAATATTTAATATTAAAACATACCAAAGTTAAATTTTAAAAACTTGATAATAATTAACAGAATATGTATATAAACCATAGAATTTCAATTTACACTTCATAAAGCATATCCTTGTGTATGGTTTAAGATTTTCAAGCACATTCACATCTAAGTCATAATTAACAATGTTTCGTAGGCTTCCAACTCCCTTGTCTGAATTCCATTCATTAACAGTTTTGCCCCAATTCAAGAATAAATCTACGAGTTTTCTCTTCTCGAATAATTTTGCAGTGCAAGCCTCTCTAGTATCCTTCACATTTTTCAGAAAATATAATTTTAATTTGTGCAACTCGCTCATATGTTCCAACTTCCCAATTCTATAATGATTCTCATTCTTAACACTAAACTCATTTAGTTCTTGGAGTGACCTTAATTTCCCAATTTCAGGTACGCTAGAAAGTAAATTTGGGGACAATTTTAAGTGTGCGGTTTAGAAAGATTACTCACATCGCCATGCAAGAAATCATCAGAGCAAGATCCCCAAACCACCATTTTAAGAAATCTTGGCGTGGTGTCGCACCATAGTTTTTTTTGTTTGATAAAATTGTTTGTCAACTGCATTCTCAAAAAAACTGCAGCTAAAAGTAATGTTTTCCCACCATATCTGGCTACATGCGGTGGCTGCTAAAAAATTGCAATCTAACTTTAAAAAAAAATTATAATAATCACCATAATTTTTTGAACAGCGGCTTCTTTTTCAGCAAATTAACAGCTGCTTCTTCAAACACTTATAGTTGCCCCAAACAGACTCTTAAACAATTTGTTGACATTAAGAGAAAGTGTATTATAATTCCAAAATAAAAAATAAAAAATACGAAAACTAACTATATTGTACAATTAACTAAAAGAAATGTACCAACATTTCACTGAACTGAGAGGGAGGGAAATGGCTTGATAGTATTATTTGAAATCTTTCAAATACTGCAAGGAATAAGAGCCCTTACAGATGATTGGCACAAAATCCTGTATCTTTAAACATTCAAGTTTTCATTAACTCCCACGTGTAGAAAACAGATGGATAAGATTTAAAATAAAGAAAATCTAAAGAGAAAAATGGTGTTAGCCTTTTAAGTTTTATACATCAACAAAAAAATGGAACAAATCTCAATGCATTTTGGATGAGACAATTTTAAGAGTCAAATTTAATATCAAACAAGCTCTAATTTTAGCAAATTTATAGTTAAATTGAACATCTTAATACAATGAATTCAGTGACGTAAAAATGTTCTAATTTGAGTCCAAATAACTATAAATTAAGCATGTAAAGCAAGGTTTAAATTTTTGGAAAATTAATTGAAGAATCAAGCATTTTATTGAGTATGTCAACAAGAGAACTTCAACAACACTAGATGTTGAGATCATTAATGCACTTAAATGCTAAAGGATTAGTATCTATCAAAATGATAAGCATGAGCCATCAATTGAGTTTTTAGATTTTTGTTGAATCCACTAAAATGGGGATCAATTCTCCAGCTGAATGTGACCGAAATTTAGAGTTTAGAGAGAACATGGAGATAAAAAGAATTCTAAAGCTCTGCTCAACTATTGTCATCCAGACACCATCGTCCACCCATAATTGTTCGATCGTTATCACTTGATCATTATTGTTAAAACCACCGTTGCCAGATCCCCGCCATTCAAACATCATTATTTGATCATCACTCATCACCAATTAACATTGCTAGAACATCGCCTTTTGAATGTCATCAATAAACCATTGCCATGTAGCCACCATCACTAAACACTATTTCAATCTATGAAGTATGAACATGGACACAGGGACAAACACAATATGATATGGCGACACGATATAATTGTAAAAAATTGTACATTATATAGCATGTATAAGTTTTTTTATATTTAATAAATTATTAAGATAAATATATATTTTTAATATTTTCTACTAAAGACGTGACAAAATAACAAATGCAATAACTAAGGAAACTTCATAATGATAAAAGTTATTTTTGGCAATATCAAAACATTCAAAATATTAAAAAACCACCAAAACATTTAATACCAATGTCATCCATAATATAATGAAGCAAAATATAGCAAAAAATGAAAACATAATGATTAATAATTGGAGTTAAAGCATTCAACTACATAAAAGAATATATCACATTGATGACAATGTTTGAAGAGACTATCTGTGAAAAATATCATGACCACATTTTAGGTTGTCAATTTAGCACATTTAGCACACCCATAAAGGTTTTCCATGATTTGCTCCTAAATGAGATGTTAATTTATTTATATATGTAATATCTAAATTTTATAATTTTATATAACTTACAAGAAAATGGGGCAGTTATATACATAGCACGCAATTCTTCTGTATTTACATATCTCACACACAAATCTTCATATTTATTTGCATAATACTCAATTCTTTCCTATCACATCAAGACTAACACTAATTATCACTGTTCATAAATCAAATCCATATTTTCATGCATAAGTAAAGTGGTATGCAGGTAAATATCAAGATTTTTGGGTGTCAGATAGGTAAATATATAAGAATTCCATGTACATAAATTTCCCCATCTTCAAATAAAAAATCCACAAAAATTAAAAAATAAAATAGTAGGGCCAGTAAATATGAGACAAAGGTCTAAGCACTCAATTTCTAAACTCGCACGTTGGGACTAGGACTTCGGATCGCATTGAAGATCATGTTGAAGCTCTGAATCGCGCCTTGGATTGTACTATGGTTCGCATCAAAGCTTTGGATCGTGCCCAAGCTCGTATTGAAGCTTTGGATCATGTCCACAGCTCCCTCGCTTTGATCAGGGCTGCTCGATGACTCCCTTGCTTCGATCAGTAACGCTCGACAATGGCGTGCTTGTCGCTTGCTTCGACAGGACTGCTGAGAACGATAGCGAGGCGATGGTAAGATTTGTTCAATAGTGTCGCAGTTTAGATTTTTTGTTGCCGCTTCGGATTGTGCTTCGATGTCAATCAAATTTAAGTTCTCGTGTAGGTGTCGAGTTGTGTATGAATCGTGTCATATTAAACAGTTCTAACACGATTAATAGTTTGTCGAGGTCATGTCTGTGTCTGACATAGGTCTGCCTTCTGTTTGGTGGTATTGGCGCTTCATAGATTCAATCATAGTCATTGACGCACTACTTCAAAATCATGTATTATCCAATTAAAGAGAAAATTAAATCTTATAATCTTAACCAATATAATAAACTATTTACCTAATCCAGGCTCCGTAGCATTTTTTTCTATTCAGATTTTGAAGTAAAAAACTTTAATATATTTTGTACTTGTTCATGTATTTATCTGTGTCGGATCTTCATTGAAATCTACAACACCAAACCTTTGGTCAACAAGTGTGAACTTACTGGCATGCAACAACTTGATCCGCCTGTGAAAAGAAATTCCCAATTTTTTACAAGCATGTCAAATAACTAACAAGCACATTACGTGCAACAATGGATTCTTGCTCCAATAACCATACAACAACAACAGGCCTTTATCATATTTCTCCATTGTCCTATTGAGTATCATTTCTTCATTTAATTCTAATAAATCAAGATTATTTTTCATACAACATGCCCAAATCTTTTTAGGTCTAGCTCTACCTTCCTTGACATAAGTCGAATGTAAAACATCTACTCTCCTAACTGGATCATCAGATGATCAACATTTAATATGAACAAACCATCTAAGAAGACTCTATTTAATCTTGTTTGCCACTGGAGCTGCACCAGCTTTTCGCTAATACATTCGTTTCTCATTGTCTTTAAGTGTGAAGCTTCTCATCCACCTAAACATTCTCATCTCAGCAACACTTAGTTTTATGCTTCTCTTTTAAAGACCGACATTCTATGCTATTAAGCATTGCAATTCTCACCACCATCTTATAAAATTTTCCTTCAAGTCAAAGCGGTACTTTTCTATCAAACAATAGACCCGATGCATTCCAACTTGAACTCACTAAAAACAACCCATCTATATCACCATCACTTTGAACAACAGACTCAAGATAACTAAAACGTTCACACCAATTAATAATTTAATTGCCCATTGTTACAACTCTGCCACTAGGTCTACTACTATTAAAATTACATTCCATGTATTCAATTTTGGATCTACTCAAACAAAGTCCTTTAGACTCTAATATGGACCTCCTTAATTCAAGTTTTTCCCGAACTTTTTCTCTAGTACTATACATAAGAAGGATATCATCAGTGAAAAGCATACACCAATGTACATCTTGTAATTATTCAGTAAGAGCATCTATGCCTAAAGCAAAAAGATATAGGCCTTAAAGCCAATCCCTAATGTAAAAAAATAAAATAAATAAATAAATAAATAAAACTTTCAACAAATCACGTTGTAACCAAGCTAAATTAATCCCTCAGGCTTGTCCCTACAAGATTGCAAACATAGGATGGATGAAAATCAAGCACAAATAGTTCAACTTTTAAAAGAAACTAGAAAACAGAGAGTATCATCACAACAAAATGGCAAACGTAAGTTGTAAAATCAGAAACCTAAGACTAGTCAATTTGAAAATGTTCATGTAAGGTCTCCTCGTCAACGTGTTAAAGTTCTTCTACCCGTTACATCTTGATTCAGAACTCCCTAACATCAAATTTCATGGATATTCGGTTCAAGGTGTCCCGATCCGATCATATTTGGACGCACACCCTTGACCTATCGCACGAAGTTTACCTCACATAAGCTCTCCAAGTTCTTTCTTAAATTTGTTTCCTAGTCTTCGTCTTAATTCCTTCTTTGTCGATCTCTCATCTACTCTGAATCATTCATATGATTCAACTAAGAGGGACCGTTGGAAAAGGGAATCTTAAGACGATTATTAGACATGTCAGCGACTTAAGAGTCTTTTACAAAAAGAACCGAAACAGATTGGCGACTTTGTTGGGGATTACACACTCTCTCCATTTCAGGAGTCATGCTTACATTACTTAATGACCTAGTTCATTTTTTCATGATGTCATTATTTGTGTTTTCTTAGACCTTGGACTTCAGATCCTTATGTCAGTTGCTACGGTTAGCAACTTGACGCCGCTCTGTCCCTTCTATTACCCTCAGCATTTTGGTCATTGCATCTTCGCATGCTTGGATGTTCTTGTATACTTTTGATTGCTTTTTTGAAACGTTTCCTTGAAGTTTTATTGATGTATGGAGAAAAGATAATCACGATCGCTACTGTTGTAGGAAACATTTTTTCCTTCTCCCCTAGCATTTTCCCTGATCCTGAAGGCACTATAACATTCGGTTCTTACGAGCATCCAGTTCAGATTACCCTCGATAATCCCACACCTGCCAAGTCGTCTACATTGTGCCCTCCTCTCAAGAAGAGGAGCCGCGCACAGGTAATCCCCGCAGTGGTGGCTTTCGTTGGTCAGTCCCCTTCTATGAAGAAGAAGGCGACGTCCGATGGTGACACATCATAGCGTGTCAGTTTTCTCCCGACTGTCGGGTAGTCCTTCCATCTTCTTGAGGATTTCTTATCCTCCAGCAGTTGGTTGACGTACCCAAACTACACAACGTGTTAAATTTCTTCATGCGCTGCTCAACTAACTCGCAATCCCTCAACAACATTAGCATACTTAGCCAAACTACACCTCCTATACATCCCTCGTAATATTAAACAAGATAAATTGCGATATCTTATTCAAGAAGAATTTCATATAGCATTTATAAATAAACTTACTCTTCGATGTAGCTTCGAAGAGTCTTCACTCCTAATTGATCAATTTCTCAACATATAATTCCAGTGGGATTCAAGATGCATGCTATAGATATTTATGATAGGCCAACTAATCTTTACAAGCTTAATTATCACCACAAAAATATCATGCAAATTCAACTAGCTTCAAATGAATTAACTGCCAAATTTCTTGTCAAAAAATTCATAACCAATTGAAAAATGATCAAATTTCTATCTAAAGCTTGTTAAATTCCAGGAGTAAATACTAAATTATTAAAGGATTTTTCTTAGAGATTTTCATGTTGAACTTTATTCTTCACTGATGCAAGAGACAATTGACTCCTATGCTAATCTTATTCACCAAGAAGAAGCAACACTTGCCAAAGATGGGATATCAACGCACATCAAAAGCAATTCGAATAATTATCTAAAAAACTTTAGTATATTTCAGAAACTATTACAAACAACTCAATAAAAAAGCAACATCAATCAAAAAATCATAAGCGTCCACATTTGAATCAACACGAGTCAGCCAATTATACTTCATTAAATGCACCTAATGCTAATTTTATAATGGAGATCCAAAATTCAAAACACTTAAAGTGACCAGAAGAAGTAAAAAATCCAAATGGCAAAAATCAATCCCAATACTATAACTTTCATAGTAAAAAAGACAACATAAAAACAACAACAACAACAACAAATCTTTATCCTACTAAATGAGGTCGGCTACATGAATCCTTTATCCTACTAGGTGAAGTCGGCTTAATATCAACGATCCCCCATCAAGAAGAAAATCAGAGCTCAACAGATAGAGTGAAAATTTCTCCAACAAAAGATTCAAATCTCTCAAAGGAGATAGGCAATCACAACATATAAGTAAAATTGAAATCCTTCCATAATGACTACAAGTGCTAGATAATAATAACTCCACTGATATAGAACAACCATGCACTCTTGAGAGAAACAAACTGGAGCCTATAAGAAAGAACTATATTCTGTCAATACAAAACAATGTTTAAACTCTTTTAAGAAAAGAAACAGTAGTCTACAAAGAACTAGATCCCATGAAAGAAAAATTAAAAGTTGAAAAATTTTATCATAACTCTTATCTCTGAAGGATGTGACACTAAATAGGTGATATAAAACTTTCTCTTAGACTAAAAGGAAAGTTTTATAAGATGGTGGTGAGACCTGCAATGCCCCATGGCATTGAATGTTGGCCTTTTAAAGAGAAGCATAATACAAAGTTATGTTTTGCTGAGATGAGAATGATTAGGTGGATAAGTGGCTTTACACTTAGAGACAAAATGCGAAATGAATATATATGTGATAGGGTTGGTGTAGCTCCAATGACGAACAAAATTAGAGAGTCGTCTTAGATGGTTTGGTCACATTAAACATCGACCATCTGATGATCCGATTAGGAGAGTAGATGTTTTAGACTTATGTTAAGAAAGGCAAAGGTAGACATAAGAAGAATTGGGCTTACTGTATAAAAAATGATCTTAATTTATTAGAATTAAATGAAAATATGAAACTAAATAGGACGCAATGGAGAAAGGATTCATGTAGCCGACCCCACTTAGTGGGATTACGGCTTTGTTGTTGTTGTTGTTGTTCCGTCTCTGAAGGACAAACACATGCTATTAGTATAGATGCTAAAGCCCGCAAAAGAGGAATTATTGTTTTCTTTTTTAAGAGAAACAAAGCCTATAAAAGAAGAATTGAGAGGAGTGAGATTCCTTCTCACTCATAAGTGGTATTTATATAAGAAAAAGGATTTAGAACTTTTAAAAAAAAAAGTATATATATTTTTTAAAGATTTTGGGCATTTTTGCCAAAAAAAAAAAAACTAGTGTTTCTTTTGCCATTAAAATTTATTATATGGTAATAAAAGATATTTTTATGTTCACTAGTGAAAAAATAAGTAGCTGTAGCAAATAAAGGAATGAGTGCATGTGCGTGTGTGCACAGTAGCAACTGCCCCTGTGAGAGGTTACACATACATATACATGCACAATATTGGCAATACTATAATCGAGCACACTTGGGGCCCAAGGATTCTTATTTTATCATTTTTTTCAATGTTTTAGACTCAATTTTATCCCTTTTGGAGCTTGCAAGACCTTTTTTAGCCGATTTTAAGCAAATTTATATATTCTAATTTTTTAACAATTCTCGCCTTAATCGACATGCCAACTTAAAAAATTGACAAATTATGATCGGGGAGACCACTTACTTGGTTCAAAACCCAGAAAAAAGTTTACATTGAAGTACAGATCATGCCTCCTATTTTAGAACAATAGTTTTTTTGTTTTCTTTCCTTAACAACCAATAATTGGGTTGAGAAAAGAAGGCCAAACAATTGGACATATACTAACTCACCCAAGCTTTACCAAACAACGCAATGGAAATGTGCCTTGTGAAAGTTTCTTTGTTTTTTTCAACAAGAAACAAAGCATTAATAAGCAAACAAGTGATTTTCTAATATTTATTAAAAATAAAAAAAAAGTGCAAGACAACCTAAAATTCAAGGACACATAATAATTAACCGCAAGCAATAGGTTCATAGAGTGGACTACAAATCAACTGAAATACAATCACAACTAGGATGATGTGAAAATTGCTTGGGATACTTCACTTCAAAGGCAATCATGAAGCTTTGGAAAGCCCTTATAAGATGAATGGTAGTTACTCCTTCTTCAATAAGGGCAAGCGCTCTGCTTAAGCATTAGTTTTATAAAAAATTAATTTTTTTTTCTTAGTTATTTCCTCAGAATTAACAAATAAAAAGTTTTCTACTTTCTATGTCACCTAAAACCTTTGTCGTCGTCGTCGTCGTCGTCGTAATCGGTGGGGGTGGGGTGGGGTGGTGGTGTGTTATTATAAATATAATAGAGAGAGAAATCAACAATGTTAGATCGAGCAAAATAAAATCATATGTGGTAAAGCAATAGGAAAAAGCTAAATAGTTTTTTAATCATAGCTGAGTAGCATATTTAACACTTTATCAGTTAATGCATATTTCCAGAAAGGAAAAAGGGTTTCTTATGGACCATTACGTTTGGCTTTACATTACACAGCATTCCAATAAAGCTCATAACTCTTACAAGAATATAGTTAATAACCTTAGAAAATAGAAGACAATGCATCATTTGCAGTGGTGCAAACATAAATTCTTTTTTTGTTAGCTCGCTACAGAAGGTAGCAGAATGCTGATGCACAATAAATTCACAAAACTTCTTATAGTTATTTGAAAACCAAACTAAATTATTCCATCAGCACAAAAAGAAAATAAAATCGACTTGAATAACAAAAGTAAGAAAAAAAAATGAAGAATGATATAACCTTTTTATTAGTGCAGTGAATAAAAAATTAAATTTCAAAAAAAGAACATGAACATCAGAAAAAAGACTAATCAACTCCAATACTAAAGGTATTGAAAGGAAATAAAGAATAGTGCACAAAATTGTAGTATTAAATCAGTACTGTTCAAACCTTTTATGTGTGCTATCAAGCTTACAGAACTTAGTTAGCAAATGAAGGGCAAGACGCAATGAGCGATGAGCGACGAGCGAGAATTACCTCTTTTCTCTTTTCACGCTTTCTCTTGACCTCATGAAAGGTATCTACAAAATCAAAATTATTTTCATCATCTACCCTAAAGTACTGTAAAATTAATAGAAGCATAAAACAAAAATAATGTTTCACAAATATTCCAAGTAATTGTGTCTTATGACAATGCTACAGTATACATAAACTTTGAATTTCAAAGTTTAATAAAATTAGCAGTCTAGAATGAAATCATTTGCAAAAAAACAAACAGTTTGGAGTGAAAAGAATCAAAATGGTCTAAATGAATCATGATGCCCCAAGTTCACACAAAGGAAGCAGACATCAGATGAGAGATTTTGCTTTTTTTTTTTTTAATATCAGTTAAGAGATAAATATAAAAAAGTTTATATCAAGATTACCGTGAAAAAAATATCACTACAGATGGAATAAAGCAAACTCCAAGAGAACTGTGCATCATAAAGCAAGTAAAACCATTCAAATAACAATATTCAAATTCCCAGGTATGACCACAAACAAATAAATTTTTTTAGGTAAGAAAATCAGATTCAATGAGAGACAAAGAAAATAGGAGGTACTGCAATTGTACAGACATGAGCTAACAGATATGTCTAGCCAATTAGCATATTCCTGCTTATGTTACCGATATGAGAAAAACCATAACTTCACAGTGACCCCGGCATTGAAACAAACAGATAAATTCTCAGAGTATCGACAACAAAGCTAGCTTACTGTCACGACTATATAAAAAGGAGGTAGCAGAAGAAATCCCTACGAAAGGGTCTAGCACAACACTAAAGAACAGGACTCATCTTTCAGTTAGTATAAATTGTGTACGTAACGAGTCGACATAACCTAAGTCCTTAAGGAAACTAAAAAGGGTAAGAAAACAATATAGCATCAATAAGTAAACAGAAATACCCAAATCCAAATTTGACATGGAAAAACAGCTCGGAAAGTAGAGCAAACACTGAAAAACGAACAAAAATCTCTAAACCAATCCAAAAAGGACGAAATTGATTTTCTAATCACAGTATCCCTCCCAGAAAACCATCTAGCAATCATTACATCAAATCCCGGAATCGTGGTTACCATCCGGCAGGTCAACAAGTACAAAAGTGACAGACATATCACACGCAGATGAAAATTAACAAAAGGAAAAATTATAAAGAAGAGCTTAAATACCTTGGAAGAGGAGCTTATGAACGGTCTCGTTGGGATCCATGGAACATTCCTTAAGCATTGCGTATATCTCCTCGTCGCTGTGATTCCCCGCGATCTCCTTAATGTTCTGGATCGTCTTATTCATGCTGTTGGGGATGGAAACCCTAGAAGCGCCGCTCATCTTCGCGCAGACAACGAGACGGCCAAGATGGTTTGCGAGGGGGGTAGGGTGCTCGAGGATTTACAAGCCAAAAATATGGGAGATTTCGGGGATTTGAATTTTTTATGTCAGAGAATGAGAAAGGGGGCGGATGTGGACGACAAGCAGCATAACCTTGAAAAGTATATACTTCAGCGCTAAGGGGAGGGAGCTGATCCTAAATTTAATTATACTTTAATAGAGAATTATAAATTAAAAAATATAAAAAAAATTGGTATATTGCCAAATCGGGAGTCGTTTTAATAGTCATATAGATTACTCATCATATTATTTCAGCTTGCTCCTATAATTAATATTTCAAATATTTTAATAGTAAAACCCTTTCAAATATCAAACAATAACAACAACAAAGCCTTAATCTCACTAAGTGGGATCGGCTACATGGATCATTTTTCTCCATGTCGTCCTATTAGTGTCTTATTTTCATTTAATTTTAATAAATTAATATCAATTTTTTGTACAATAAGCTTAAGTCTCTCTGTCATTCATAATATAATTTGAATCTAAGACATATACTCTTTTAATCGAATCATCATATGGTCGACGTTTAATGAGATCAAACCATCTGAGGCTGCTCTCTAATTTTATCCGTCACTGGAGAGTTTTCAAATATCAAACGCCATGCAAAAAATAAAAATTTGGCATATTATTGCAGGTATTAAATATAAAACACGCTATGATCTGTTATTTTAAAATTTTATTTCTCATCACATATATTTTTAGAAAGCACCATAAAAAGTGTCGTCCTCAATCAAATATCACTAATGATCCTGGAATTGTTCCCTGATTACACTCAAGAGATAGAAGTTTATTAATGAGAGAGATAAAAAATGAACGGGAGAGATTGTAATAAGGAGAATTCTTATTAGATTTTTTCGAGACATTTATTATATTTTATGTTTTTGTATTTATAAAGGGTTTGAATTATTATAAAGTCGCAAATTATGTCTTTGATTTGGTCGGCCTCGAAAACGGCCGACCTCTAGGTCGGTTGGTCTTTGATAGATCGTCCTCTTGATCGACATCTGGTTGGTTGATCATTGCTCAATCTCCATTGTTTCAGGCCGACCTCTAGGTCGGTTGGTCTTTGATAGGTTGTCCTCTTGATCGACATCTGGTTGGTCGATCATTGCTCAATCTTCATTGTTTCAGTCATCCCCATCCCACTTTTGTGAAATCTATCTTTTGACGTGTGCCTTATTCCGAACTATTAGATCTTTAAATGATTCGATCCATAGTATTTTTGCTTTACAATCACAAATCCTGAAAGTTCAATTAAGATTATCATGAGAAAATATTTTCAAAAAATATTTTGAGCGCTATAAATTTTCTTGATTAAAAAAATATCAGATATCAACCCTCTTAGTAATTATATTATTATATATTCCCCATATAACAATCCATAGCATTATACTTTGTAAAGTATCATCTAACCGTTAAAGCTAGACCTTTATTTCAGGAAGGTCAGATTTCTTTTTCCTTTCCATTGCATGGTCAACTTCGTTAGCAATGAGTCATCCTTTTGTTGAGCTTTCCTCCAATAATTTTTTATATGGTGAACTATCAACCCTGTGCTACATTCAACTCTAACGTTCTGAAAAGTTATATTGAACATTAAATATGAATAATGGAAAGTTCAATATTTCAACCAGTATTTAATTTAGAGTAGAATAACGATTATGTTGAGATAATTTAATTTAGGTAGATGATTATGTAGAGTAGAATAATCAAAAGTTCAATATTTCCACCCACCATCCAAACCATCACACAAGTACATTATCCATGCATACACCATCACCATCATTGCTTTCTAGGCATCATTAATAAATATGGGTCATATGTCACATCACAATATATGTTATGATATATCAATTATGTAATTCATATGATTTGTCCTTTTAATTTAAAACTTGATGAAAGATGTCAAACTATTGGCCCTCATATTTAACTACAACTATCCGGCTCACACCTTCAAGTGGCTATGTTGGCAAAGATCATCTGAATTGGTGGAGAACGGCACAACAATGTTATAAGTTATGTAGCTCTCATGGAAGATGAAACTCATATTATATTTGACAATTCATCTTATCAAATATGTTTATTATTATGATCACTTTTGTGTTTTTCTTTGTTCCACCAGTAAATATAATGCAGGCGTATCCCAATGCACATTAATACTGATTTTCTTAATGCACATGATGTTAATTTTTGCCAATGCACATTCCCCTTTGATCATCTATCAATAAGGTAGCAATTGCTTCGAAGGCATAGCTTACCGTAAATTATAATTATGCAGTTGATGGAAATCCCTCAGGATCTAAATCTTAGAAAAACCACATCCTACTAAGTTTAAAATGCCTGCCGTAATTAGTGTAAGTGGTTGAGCAACTCTTATGAGCAACTAAGGAATCTTCGTAATGTGTTGTTTCTGGCACTAGCCATTGAAAATCATTAATGTTGGGAGTTTTTCATAAAGGTGTTGTTCATAATGGTTTAACAAACTGAAGCTAGGAAGCAACAAATAATTAAACAAGTTTTGTTGACATTTTATCCTTTGATTCGTCACTTTAAAGCAGTGCCCCAAAAGTCAACATAATCTCCCTATAATCCATAAAAGGGGAGCCAAATGCAACAAGCCATACACAATAATGAACTAATACCCACTCTCAATGATGGATAACTATTACGGCCCAACCCAATGCAACTCACTGCTTCGAGACAAGTCAATCTCAAGATCACAATAATTGGTTAATCACTAAAAATTAATTTATAAGAATTTTTTTCTTTTAATACAAATATGGAGCAATTTTTATATCATCAAATATGTAATAATTTAAGCATAGTTATATTTGCATTCATATTACGGAACCATATGACAAAAAATAATACATACAATAAGCATGAAATAATCTCTCCATCAACAATATATATATATATATATATATATATATATATATATATATATATATATATATATATATATATTGTATATATATATACATGTGTATGTGTTTATGTATATACATACATACATGTGTGTGTGTATGTACGTATGTATACATACATACATACATAAGTATGTATGTATACATGTGTATGTGTATGTGTATATGTAATTATTTGCATATGTGTGGGTTTTTTATCCATACCTGATCCCAAGTGGTTAATATCATTATTTTGGAATTCCAATTAACGTCTTTTTTAAAATTTGAACCAAAATCTTGTAAAAGCTTCAGCTAAACCATTAGCTTTAGGATAATAGATTGTTGAATATTTCCAATCTATTTCATGTCTTCGAACAAAGTTATTTATTTTTATATGCTTGAAAGTTGTCCCGTTATCTGAGATTTTCCTTCGTGGTACTCCGAATATGTAGGCAATTAGAGTCTTGAAGAACTATAGAACTTGATTTTCTTTGACTTCCCTGAGATGTACTGTCTCTGCTCATTTAGAGCAGCAGTCTGTAGCGAACAGGATGAATCAATGACCTCTTGATGATGAAGGGTCTTTAGAGCCCACTACATCTGTGCCCCAACGCTCAAATGACTATGATGCAATTGTCGGGTGTAACACGTTTGGAGGCTGATGTAAGACCACTCCATGCTCCTGGCATTGGTGTCACCTTTTGGCAGTTTCCATATAATCTGCTATCATTTTTGGCTAATAATATCTAACTCTTTTTTTTATTATTTTCATTTTTGGTCCTGACTAGTGTGCACCACAAAGACCTGAATGGACTTCTTTAATGATGTCTTGAGATTCAGATTTATCCAGATATCATAGCCACATCTGATCAAAAGATATGTGATAGAGGACATTGTTTACTAAAGCGTTGGAAAATGCCTACTGTTTGATTTGGTTTGCAATAGAACTGTCTTCTGGTAATCTTTCATACTGTAAATATTCAATGAATGGTTGTCGTTAATACTCTTTTTTTTCCTTCTCGATAATTGCTACTGTTGTGTTAGTACCGAGTTTTTTAAGATCATCCAAGTCTATTTAAGAGAGAACTTGTCATCCTTTTACTAAAATTGGAAAACGATACTCTTTAGGGCAGGCAAATTCCTTTTCAAGTTTTGTCAAAGTGTCTAATAAGGAATTTTCTTGCCTCATAATTAATAAAAATCATATGTTTAGGATTTGTTCTAACAAATTTATTGTATAGTATAGACTTGAACAATAGTGTTCAAGTCTCGGTTTAAGAGTCTTGTATTTTCTAGCAATCTAAATGATGATAAGTTGAGAATCTCCATAGATGTCGATATCTTTAATTTACATTAAAATTATAACTTCTAAACTAGTTATGAGTGATTTATATTCGGCTTCATTGTTTGTGCAAGGCTCTGTCAAATTGAAAGAGAATGACATCATCATTTTGCTGGAGCGATGAAAATCAGTCATAACCTTGTCTTTCTAGATATAATTATCTGCTTATCTCTGTCTTTATAAGCAGATGAAGCCAAAGTACAATTCCCAACATTGAATATTAGAATTTTTTAGTTCTAAAATTTGTTCATCGGGAAGATCATCATTTAAGAGGGGACCCTGCAGGTAATGGGCGTGCTGCTAGAAAGTCTGTCGATATTAGCCGTTTGATGACACGTAGAGGCATGAAAATTATGTTGAATTGGAATAATATCATTGCTTATCCTGCTAATCTTCCAGAAAGTGTCAGTTGAGTCATTAGGTATTGAAGAGAATTGACTCTCAAACTGAGAGTTATTTTATGAGATTGCATATAGTATCTAAGCTTTTGAGCTGTGAAGATCAAGGCTAAATAATGCTTCTCAATTGTGAAATACCTAATTTTGGTATGAATTAGACGATAACTGAGGTAATATAGTACATTTTCTTTACCCTCATCATTGGCTTGAGCTAGCAAAGCTCCGAGAGAGTCGTTTAAAGCTGTAATGTTAATGATTAGAGGTTTTCCTGAGATAAGGGCTGTGAAAATAGGAGGCATTGTCAAATATTGTTTGATGCTATCAAAAGAGTGTTAGCATTTGTCATGCCACACGAATTCGGCATCTTTATTAGTTAAGGCGGTGAGAGGTTGACACATATCTGAAAAATTAGAAATGAAGTGTCTTATAGATGCCACCTTACCTTGAAACGACTGTTGTTGGGTCAATTTTTCTTTGGGAAACATATCTAAGATCGCCTCAATTTTAAGAGGGTCAATTTCAATCCCACGATGATGAACAACAAATCCTAAAATTTTTTTTAAAGTGACACCAAAGACACATCTTAAGGGATTCATTTTAAGATTAAATTGTCATAATCATTCGAAAACGATTCTCAAATCATGCACATGATCGCCTTTTTATATTCTCTTACTAACTAAATCATCCACATAACACTAACCTGGTTGTGAATAAGTTCGTCGTCGAATAACCTTGTCATAGCCCACCGGTATGTCACAGTAGCATTCTTAAGTTCAAAGGGCATTACCTTATAGCAGTAAATCCTGATTGGTGTTCCAAAATCTATGTTTGGTTCATCTTCCAAAGACATTTTAATTTGATTAAAGCCTGACGAACTATCCATGAATGAGAATATCTCGTGTGCTGACACAATATCCATCACTAATTCTGGAATTGAAAAGGGGAATTCATCTTTTGGACGGGTTTTATTTAGATCTCTGATGCCGTCAGAGATCTGAATTTGGCCATTTCTCTTTCTTGCTGGTATAATATTGGTCAGCCAAGGTGGGAATGTTTCTTATCAGACGAAGCCGAAATCAATTATTTTTTTAAATTTGATGATGACTTATTATTTAATTTCCATATGCATCGTTCTTGGAGCCTGCTTATGTTTGGGATACCTCAAGTTTATGGATGGCTACTTCTGGGGAAAGTATAGCCATTTCACTGTAGCTCCAGGTGAAGCAGTCTTAATTCTTTTAATATTTGAGTTATCTCCTTAGCTTCGATGTCATTAAGTAAAGAACTGATAAATGTTGTCTTTAGTCTTCTTCAATTCCCAAGTTGATTTATTTTAGCTCATCTATCGTTGATTTAAATTCTTTCTCAAATTATGGGGTTGCATTTTCGATCGATGATTCTTTAGAATCATCGGTGCTTCTGTACACTCAATGTCGTGTTCATTGGTGACAACACGACAAAATTTGGTGTCATATATGAATCCTACCGTACCGAATCCAACACCTTCTTTTGAATGGGAGTTTCATTCTTGGTTGTCCCATAATTGTTCAAAAAGCTAAGCATAATCTTGTATCTTCAAATAGACATCCTACTAATGAGACACCGAGAATTGATTTTGACATTCCCTAAGCGGTCTAAGCATCACATGTGGTTTTGGTGTGTTGGGTTTTCTTGTGGTTTGTTTGCCATTTCTTCCATCTTCTTGTTTTGTCATTTTAATTCTATAATTTCTTTAACAATTCTTTTAAGTTGATTTTAGGTTACTAGTTCTAAAGTTTAAGTTTTGTACATACACAATTAGGACAACTGGCTAAGTACCCATAAACTACAGATATACACAAGTCAAAAAGTGAACTTCTAAAAATAAGAAAACTAAGAAAACAAACATGCTGAAATTTAGAAGTAAGCGAATCACATAGTTTTCACAAGAATTTAAATACAATAAAGTCAAGTGCATGATATTAACAAGAAAATAAGAACACACTGCACATGATATTTTTAGATTTTTTAAAACACATGAAATAAAAGCTAAATAGTAGTAATTGCTTGAAACTATATTTTTTAAATATATACCCTAATGGTTCAACTATTTTTTTTTTCAAATTTGAAATTCAACTTTACTTGTCGACTCCGATGCTAAAAACTTAATGCAGACCAAATGCTGTAAAGCAATATCAAATCACTTAAATATATGTCTCATCCAGATGGTATACAGAATAAAGTCTTTGTATCAATCCTACAAGGTATATGTGAACTTCCAAACATGAGAAATTTCTAGCCCAATAGTTTTAAATATAGTTTGAAGAATTGATTGTTGATAATTTTTTGAAAGATTCTAACTTAATTTTGAAAAAATAAAAAACCTAATTTAAAAATATGAGGTTACTTTAGCAAGTGAAGGTTTCTCCTTTGATTTGAATCCTAAAAACCTTTGGTTGACAATGTGACACAAATATTGGTGACTATTAGAAGAAAATCTCTTCATTAACACCTCCATATGAAAATAAGAAAGCTAGGATAGTCAACTTGTTTAGTTTCCTAAATCCAAGTACCCAATATTAAAAAATTTCACAAATGATAGCACCAAATTATGAGCAATATTTCTATTCTCCTAATTAAATAAACTTTATACACGATGTTCTACTATAGATTCTTTCGAATCACAAAATTTACAATGGTTTTAATTATTCAATTGGCCAGATAGAACGAAAATGAATTTTTTAAGGATAAAATTTCATCATAACATTATTTTGAATGAATCACAACATAACAATAAACCTTAGAATTTCTACTCATCAAATTAAGAGAAAAAAATAGATTTAGTGACTATAAAATCTTTAAAACATCATATTCAACATTTCATTCATTCAAATCAAAGTAAATAACAACGAGTTTATAAAGAAAGCAAACACAAGTTACACCCTTTGTGAGTTTGTGAACTCCACTAAGAATCCTCTAGTCTCACTCAACGATCCTACAATCTCTCCAATCTATCACTCACAACACTCTCTCGCACTCACATACACTAAGTTGCTCAAGAAACCAGAGAGTTAAGCGAGTGATGACTTCCAAAATGATAAGTGAGAGTCCCCTCTTTTACTAGGAATTAGCCCTTTTTAGACCAAGAAAATGCAATGCGGGAAGAAACTATCTTAACTTCCCATAGTTAGTTTGACAACATCGAGGTTTTTGTGTGGAGTGTCAGAGTGTTTCTCCCTTAATAAGAAGAAATGCTAAGGTTTAGTGGATGGTGCCCTGATGCCTCTTGAAATGATGCCTCATTGATAGAGGAGGTGTCGCAACACCTATTGAAGTGGCACCCAGACGCCAGTTTAAGTGGTAGGAGGTGCCTATGCACCCTAATTATGGCACTAAAGTGCTAATTCTTGGTTATTTAGGGGGCATCTTGGCATTACATATTTGGCACCTTTGCCCCAGGTTCTCTGTTGCTTACGCATGTTAGGCACATGGGTGGCATGTATGTGCTCAGTAAGTGGTACCTAGGTGCCACTCAAAGCAGTGGCTTTGGTTGGCTCCATTGGATACATGTTTGAACCAAGTTAAATTAGCTCCAATATTTACTAAAGCCACTTTACATCTTTCATAAGTATCTATATCCTGCAATTGCACAATAACACCTACAAAAAACATAAATATAAACAATTAATAGGAAAAATTGTAAAAAAAAAAGATAATTTTTAACGCATAATTCACATATATCATATTACTTACTGGGCATCATAGAATCGTAAATGGTAATAGGAGCTACCCCTTTTCTAGATCCAGATTGGCATATTGGCACAAAATGAACAACGCCTAAGGTTTCCTTTACTTGTTATCATCTTTTTGCAATATTTCTCTACACTAATTTTTGAACCATGGCTCCAAGAAGAGGAAGAGGAGGAGAAGAAGGGGGGAGGTAAGGAGATCCTAGGGTTTCACAAAATTTAGAGGTGTGATTTTCTTCCATTGCTTTTGTTTCTCTTCAGATATCTTGTTAATGTCGGCATTATTTTAGGTTGTATTGTATTTTAAAAGGGGGGTCGCCTAACAGAAGTTGTCGGCGAATTTAAATTTTAAATTTGATTTAAATATATATATAATTTAGAAAGTAGTATTTGGCTTTGAAAATAATTTTTAAATTTGAAAGTTTTAAGATATGAGATTAAACCGATCTCACATCCCGAAATAGTTTATATAAACGAGCACCGCACCACAAACCGTGTATCTATCCCTAAGGATAGACACACCGCTTGATGGTGGGGCTCGATCAAATAAACTAGAAGTTTTGTGACATCCGTTTGGTCCGCGAACCAATTTTATAAGCCGACAAATTCCCCGCTTAATATGAAAGTATCGAAACGGGGTTTATATTACTCGGGTTCTTTAAAATTCCCTATAAGGGCAAGCCCCTATAGTTAATTACATCTTAAGTGACGGGAATCACCTAAGAAAACTCTCGATAATAATCAATAATTCGCTTTCAAGAATTTCAAAGTTTAAGGTTTTCAAAGATTGAATTTTGGAATTTCGATAGGGAATGGATCAAATTTTGGAACATTTTGTTTTGTGAATCCAAAGGAAGAGAGGTAGGAGAAATCACCGATTCGAAGTGAACTTCGATAATTTCCCGACTATCCTATTGTTTGTCTTGAATTTAGGAAAGTCCTAATGTTTATTTGATATTTCAATCTTGCCGATTTCAATTAATTAGGGCTTATATTTGTATGATAAAATCAAACAAATAGCTTAGAAGATGTGAGGGTTTATTGTCGTATCGGACGACTACCTCGGAATCCTAAGACCGGTTAGGGCTTAATTTGCAATGCAAATGCCTAACGAAGAGTTGAGGATTTATGTTGCACTAAGCGAAGCTACCTCGAAGTCCTATGGCTTGGTTGTTTAATTCTATGAAAGTTTCTTGAAGTAGACTCGGGTTTTGCTTGATGACGATGGTCGTCTTGCCTGCCATGCTCCGAGCTCCTTGTTGTTGCGAGAGGTTTAGTTTTAGAAATCATAAATCGGGAGTTGAGAAAAGTGTTTTGGTTTAGAGAAAATCTTAATTTCCGGGTGTTTTTTATGTTTTATTTAAAACAAATCTTAAAGTTGATTATAACGACACAGGTTAAGATCCCGCGGTTCCATCCTTCGGCATCATTATTTTTATCGGATTCACTTAGTCCGGATGAATTTGCTAAACTCAGCTGAATGAGTTCCACACTTTCATTTAGGCACGTGGGAAATCCCGTTAGCAACACGTAGGTTACATCATCCGAGGTATTCCCGATCATCCAACAGGACGTTTTAATTTAGTTGTAATTGTAGTTTTGTGTTACGTTTGTGATTAAATTTTGAGTTGTTTTATATTTTGAAATGTTGTGGCGGTGAATTTTATCTTGCAATGACTTTTAACTTAGTTTTGGTTTCGGTTTTAGAGATTATCCTAAAGGTGTGGGTTTTCATGCAACGAGTTGTTTTATCATGCAAGAAAAATAAACGCATTTGCGATAAAGTAAATTGCAAGAAAGTAAATTGCAATAAAATAAAATAAAAGCGTACATGGAGGGTCTTCCCGTCATTCCAAGTTGCACTTAAAACTCAATTAGAATATTTAAGCAAGTTCCTAGGTAAAGCTAAGGGAAAGGTTATGGTTTTCACGCAAATTCCTAATCCTATAGCTAGTCGTCTCCTATGACGTCTAGGTTCTTTGTGTTTTTGTTTGAAGACGATTTTCTTCATCGAAGAATAGTTGACTCCGATTGTTCTTATAAATGTCCTATCATATTGAGGAAGTGCTTAAGAGGAATCTTAAACATCTTTTCAATATTTCTAGGATTGTTTTAAGTCCAAATGAATTTAATTATACAAATGAATTAATCGTCCAAGAATTTCAAGTTTTATTGTTATCTTGCTTCGGTGAACTAGGACATTTGAATATCCTATAAGTGAAGTAACATTTCATTTAATGTTACGTTTAGGAGTTATGATAACTAAAACTTTCGAGGGTAAATTGGTATTCAAATGATTTGATTTAAGTTAAAGGGTTTAAATTTGGAATAGTGTTGAAGTTGTTTTATATTTAATTTAATTTAATTTAATTGAGTTTGATTTAATTTAACATAGTTGATTTAATTTGATTTGGTATTTAATTAATTTGATTTGATTTAATCTAATTTAATTATTTAATTTAATTTAATTTAATTGTTTAATTTAATTTAATTTAATTTTAATTATTTAATTTAATTTAATTTAATTGTTTAATTTAATTTAATTTAATTTTAATTTAATTTAATTTAATTTAATTTAATTGTTTAATTTAATTTAATTTAATTTTAATTTAATTTAATTTAATTTAATTTGTCTTAATTTAATTTAATTATTAAATTTAATTTAATTTTAATTTAATTTATCTTTAATTTACTTTATTTTTAATTTTAATTGAAATTTTTGAAAGAGTTTAATAATTTGACTTTAGTTTAATGATTAAGTCTTTTAATATTTTGAATTTGAATTATCATTTTAATTAAGAGTTGAATATTAATGATATAATTAATTTAGGGATTTTTAAATTAAAGAATAAATCTCTTCCTAATAAATATCCCTTATTTTAATGATTCCGATTTTATTATTCTTCCAAATTTAATCAATTATTTAATTAAGGTTTTAATTATTTTAAAATTGCTTAATGGGTTTCTACCCTTTAATCATTTAAATTTCAATCATCCAAATCAGATTAAGATCAAATATTTTACTTGTTGATTTTTTTAAACCTAAAGTTTTAATTAAGGGTTGAAAGTTTAATTACCATTTTACCCTTTAAGCTTAATAATTTCATAACTCACTAAATTGAATTCAAATGAACTTGAAATTTTTATGTGACTTCACTCATATGTCAATAAAGACATGAGAGGAGAAAATGTGATTTTTCTGTATTTAATTTATTTATATAATTATTTTTGGTAGAAAATAGAGATTTTCAAGGGAAATTTGATAACATGACCAAGGGAAAGTTTCTGTCCTTAAGAAAATTAGGGGACATTCCTAATGACCAGAGGACCACTTGGACTAATTTTGGTGATTTTTTGAATTATATTATTTTTATTATAATTATTTTGGGTTTTGGAGTGTTAATTAATTTAAAAATAAAATAAATGTTGAAAAGTGAATTTTATATTTTTTAAAAATCTCTCTGATATCAAGGAAACTAGAGAATCAAATTTTGCAATTTTCTGATTTTTCTATGATTTATAATAATTATTTTAGTGAAAATGCTAGAAAATACATTTTTTTTAATTTTAAAATTACCCTAGGGCTTTAAAATTCAATATCTCACTAAATAGACCTAAGAAAAATGTGGGGTTTGTTCCTAAGTGATTAAAATTCAAAATGTGACATTTTGGTGAATTTTATTATTTTTGTGATTTTTATTATTTTTCAATTATTAAAAATATTAAAATATTATTAAAAATCAACTTTTTTAGAAAATTGAAATTTTAATTTTCTTAGGTTTCCCTGATATCAGAGAGGCTCCAAAACCAATTTGGTGAATTTTTAAAAAGTATTTTAAAAGTTATGAATTTTTAAAGTTTAAAATGGCTAAGTGGCTTAATTAACCCAATTAGTGGGGTTAACCAAGTCCAATTGACCTCAAATTTTTATGGTGGATTCCTCTGATCCTAAAGGTCAGTGGAGAATTGATTTCAAGTCAATTTGATGCCTGGTTAACTCTAATTAATTAAAGACCTATTTTGGGTGTTTAAGCCGATTAGGGTTAATGCGAGTGAATTAACTCAAGTCCTATTTTTCCTAGAGTTCTCTGGTCATAAGGAACATCACCAAATATTTCTAGAATTTATTTCACAACATGCTAATTTTTGGAATTAAAATACTCAAAACAGACAACATGCATTTGAAAAATAAATAACTTTTCACGGAGATGGCCTCCGACCTTGGAAAATTCAGGGAATGTTCCCAAGTTCAGAAGGCTTCAAAGCCCTATGGTCTCATACCATGGTGAATTGTATACATGCATGGAGAATTAAATGTATGCAGAGAGTAAATAAATCATAAAAAATAAAATACTTAATGAAATTAAATGATTTCTTTTCACATTATTCTCCTCCGTTCACTGAGCGAGAGGGTATTTTTATTTTATTTTTGTGATTTTTCTACACAAAGATATGGATTTTTGAAGTTTAGGGAATTAAATAAATAAGAAAATACCCTAATTTTCTATTTATCCACGCGGCGCCGGCGCATCCTCGGCAGCTCCGAAAGGCCGCGCGGCGCGCTCCCAGTCGACGCCGCCACTCGAGTCGGCAGCCCGGGCCCCGCGGTTCTCGCACCGTTTCTCGGTCCGACGCCATCCGAGCCGTTCGTCCGCGCGTGTATCGAATGGACGGCATCCGTTCATCGTCCCCAAGTGTTCTCACCCGAGAGCCGTCCACACTAAATCCCTAAGATCTCACTCGATTCTCGATGGATTTTTATGTTCTTATGCTCTATGGATTCGTCTTGAAGAGACGAACACATCTATACGGCTAACATGCATTGAAACTAAGGCATTCGAAATGAAGAATCTCCAGAAGCTCGGGATGGAGAGTTAGCTCATACCTTGGCTCAGAGAAGTGTGGCTTCGATCCGAGCGTTGTTGCACCTTCGATTGGGTCCCAGCAAGCTCCAGATGAAGTCTCCTGGTGCGGTGAATTGTCCGGATATGATTTCGACCAAGCCCGATCACAAAGCTTGGAGAGCTGGAGCAACTGGGTGGCCTGGAGATGGGGCTTTTGGTGGTGGACACCTTCCCTTGGTCTGGTGAAGGTGTAGAGCCAATCAATTTGGGAATTGGCTCACTGTGGAGAAGTGTCCTGGTTTTTGGGCTAAAGTTTGAGCTCGAAATTGGGCTCGCTAGAAGGAATTGGAGTCGGAATTCGGTGAGGATCGGGTGCTCTATGTGTAGAGAGTGATGCGGAGTGATTTTGGCGAGTTTCCTTAAGGTTTTTGTTTCAGCACCTCTCATGGCCGAGAGGGGTGGAGTTTAAATAGGAGAGGGTGGAAGGCCTCTCGGAGGAGTTAGGGCTTGGGATCGCTTGCTGCGGTAAGGAGAAGATCGGCCATGGTGACCACTAGGCATGGGGCGGCTCGGCAAGTGAGAATTTCAATGTTGGCTCACATGTGAGCTCTCGGCCATGGTGTTTTCCGGCGGCTCGGTGGCCGGCCGGCCGAGCAATGGTCACCATCTTGGTCGGGTGGGTCGGGGTCGGGGTTTAGTGTAGGCGATTGAGGTTTGACATGTGTAAAGGAGTTTGATTTAAATGGAATGGGAGAAGGCTCACTTTGGCTTGGTTTGGGTCAACCCACCATTTTGGGCTTGGTGCACCCTTCCAAGCTCCGATTTTGAGCTGAGGGAATCATTTAGGTCGGCTTAGAAGGAGTGGTGAAGTCTCCATCCATGATGAGGTGGCTAAACATGGTTTAGTGTGTGACATGATTAAGGTAAAAAAGGGTTAAAGGAGGTTTAAGAAAGAACCCCCTCTTCTTGCCATAAATGGACTAATGACAAGTCAAAGCCCTCATGGCTTCATGTGGCTTGAGAATGGCTTGTTCATGGCTTCATTTGGCTTGGGAAAAGGTTGATTTGTTTCATGAAAAGGGTTTTAAGAAATTTTTTGGTAATTTGATGGGAATTTGGATGAAGCTTCATTTGGGATAATTCAATGATGATTTTAGGACTTAGGTAATGGATTTAATTAAATGGATGACAAATGGAGATGTCATGTGGGCTTTAGGGTAGATTTGGGCTTTTGAATTTTGAAGGAAATGGGCTTTTAAGAAGGTTTAAGGGAAGTGGGCTTTTAAGTTTAAGGATGTGTTCATGGATGGGAATTTTTGTAGAAGTTTGGGCCAAATAGTTGTTGGTTTTGGTTTAGGGATGTTTCATGAATAATTTGAAATAGATTTAAGGTGGTTTGGATTTGAATTGGGTTGAATTTGGGTTTATTTGGTAAATGGGCCAATGTAGGTCAAATTGGGCTAACTTGGGCCAATGTTGGGCTAGGGTTGAAATTGATGTAAAATAAATGTTAAGAAATGTTTATGGGAGTGTTTCAAAGAGGTTTTGGCTTTGGTTGGGTTTTAATTTTGAGGTTTGGGCCTATTTGGGTTAGATTTGGGTTTAGGTCGAAATTGGGCTTTTTGATTTTGGGTTGAATTTGAGTGGGGTTTGGGTCAAAATCTTGGGCAAATCATGTTAGTGTTTTGTTTATGAGGATGTTAAGGAAGGTTTAGAAAAGATTTGGGGTTAATTGGAGTTGAATTGGGTTAGTTTGGGCTAAGTTTGGGTCATGGGTCCAAATTTGGGCTTTAAGGCCCAAAGTGAAATTGGATCCAAATGTCAATCAAATTGGACTTGGATTTGGTCTAAATTGGTATTGGGAATGTTGAATTGAAGTTTAGAATTGAATTGGACCAAAATTGGGGTCAATTGGGTAGGTTTGGTTTGACATTGGGTTCACTTTGGATTAAAATGGGTCAAATTGGGGGTTTTGACAAAATTAGGGTAAATTGACAAAATTGGCCCATGGTGTAGTTGGACAAAATGAAATTGGGAATATTTGGGATTTTCTGGAATTTTTTGGGAATTTTCTGAATTTTTGGATTTTTAGGCCAAGAAGGGTATTTTGGGTTATTTGGAGGGTATTGGGAGGTTTTCTTGGAATTTTTGGTATTTTTGGGTATGGATAATCAATTTGAGTGATGTGGAGGTGTTTGGGATTGATTTTGGAAAATTTTAGGTAATTTGGAAATTTTGCAAAAATTTGGGTAATTTCGAGGTTTTGGGTAGGTTTAGTAGGTGTAGGGTCCCGGGGTCAAAAATTGAAAATTTGGGAAATTTAAGATTGGGTGAATTTGAGTGGGGTGAAATCATTTTGGTTGAGCCATGAAGCCATTTCAAGCCCATATGAGCCATGAAAGGACTCATTTGAGGCATTCACTTATGTTGTTCCTAACCCTCTTAGCCGAGGGCTTAGGGGTTAAGGACCATCCATGTGAATCACCTACATGAGTCAGGAGGTCAAGTTGGGTATGGGTGTGGTTTTAGGAAGTGTGTGGAAATGTAGTGTGTAAGTGTAGTGTATGTCGGCCCCTTCACTGGACCAGGCCACCTGAGGCGGTCTCAAGGCCAAAGAGTCCTATAGGAACTCATCCTTTAAACTTCCACATTTGATTTCAACCCTCTAGATGATTAGGGGTCTATAGTCGAGTTTGTGGAGTTTGCGGGGAGTTTAGAAGTGGTTTGAATTTCTAAAAGGCGGGTCCCAATTCTAGTCCTCTAAGATAGTCAAAGGAAAAGCCTAAGGCTAGATCCTAAGCACTAAAAAGAAGAAAGGAAGACCTCATCAAAAATGAGGTCAACAGTTAATTTCCTCTATTTCTCTTCCTATATTTTCCTTGATATCCATGGCTCCCAAAACTAATGGATTGAGGTGAGATTCTACTTTTGAGAGGAAGAAACTTGTGAGTTTAGAGGCTGCTAATCATTATAACAACTTCTTATTTTCAAAAAATCTGATTCTTGAGAGAGTTTTCTCTGAGATAGGGGTTAGAGTTGAGGGTTTTGATAGTTAGGAAGGGAAGAGAAAAAAAAAATTTATTCAGCTCCACCCATAATTGTCCCTGTTGTCTGTGAGTTCTTTGTAAATGCATATGAATAAGTAGATGACAAAATCTTTAAGAAGGAAAAACTATAGCTTTCAACCCTAGCATGATAAATAATTCACCTTCTTAATATGTTTCGCTGTGAGTATTCTAATTTCGTAGCTACTGATCCTAAGTTTTAGGAGATTGTTAATTTTCTTACTAATTCTAGTGCACATTAGAACGTTAGGTATCGAGATTGTTAATTTCCATTGTCCTGCTATGAATATGGAATTAAAAGTTTGACACTATTTCATTTCTGTCACATTCATTCATTCTATTAATACTAGTGAAATTACTAAAGATCATGCCATCCTAAACTTATGTATTCAAAAAGGAAAAAAATTATTGATATAGGGTTTGTGATTCATATATATATTCAAAATATTGTTAGGGGGCTGACCACTATATGATTAAGGCATCCTTCTGTCATATATGCCACACGAGCTAAGGCTAAATCCAAGGGAGAAAATTGGGAGGAGCACTTACATTCTACGAAGCCTATGACAAAGTCCATCATTTTTTTCTTAAGGGAAAATCTCCACATATGAGAGAGGTAAGAGCTCCACCAAATTTTTTCTTACGAGAAAATCCAATATGGGTTTACAAGATTTGAAAGCCTCTTTATGAGAATCATTTATATTATATTCTTGAAAATTAATGAATTTTGAATTGTTTGATTGATAAATTAGTTTTGTAAATATATCTTTGATTTATTAATTTATTTTAGTCAAACTAGATTAAGTGATTTAAGATTCTTTATGCTAAGAAATGAGTTAACTAAAGTAGTGTTAATTGTTAAAAATTAATGAAAATCCATTTATTTAATGATTCATGCATACTTTTTAAGAGATTATATAATATTATTAAAGAATAAAAAAAATTCTAAGATGAGATTGCTAAAGTCAATCAATTGAATCTATATTTTAGATTGGTGATTACTTAAGGGCAAGTAATATGTAGGTTTGGGAAAATTATTAGGTACTGAAAATGTGATATTCAATGTTGTGTTTTATTTAATTTTTATATTATTTTTACTCTTTGGGAAGATGTTTTTGTTTTTTTTTACAAGATAAATGTTAGAAGATTACTAGTAGAGCAAGTTAAAAAAGAAGCAACAAAACAATAGAAGCCATCGCCCATACAACAAGGTCAGTGGCCAGACACCCAGGAAGAAGATAAATGCACACAAAACACAGAGACTATAAAATGGGCATAGAACCCAACATCCAAGTGCAACGTTTTAAGCACCTAGGCACTGCCCAAATGACCTTATTCACACTTCATGTAGAGATCTCAATAACCAAGCACCAACAGCCTTACACCCAGGCAGTAGGACCAACTTCCCGTGCTAGCATTCAACGACTAGTCTTCATAGGCGTGTGACTACATTTCAAGACATTTATCTCACTTTATTTCACATCAGATGGATTAAATGTCAGGCTTTCAATGGAAATGAGAGTCAAAGGCTTGCCGAAGAAATTTATTATTGTGAGAGAAATGAGGGATAATTTAGGGAAATATTTGTGAGTACTTAACTATATTATGGGTGAAAGAGAGAGAAGTACATGCACTTAGGAGTTTAATCTAGAAAAAGAATTTTGTAAATGGAAGGTCATCATGTAATTCAAGGAGATATAATTCTGGTTGTGGTTTCTTTACTTATGCACATTTATTTTTTTGATTTCAATGATTTTTTTTTATTGCTTCAACTGTATCATGGCTAAGTATTTTCAAACTCCTTTGCTTTGGACATGTGATGAATTATATTTTCCTCATGAAATTTCCCTTGACTAAATAGAAATTTGAGAAATGTAGATTTGTTAATTTTCTAAACCTAATTTACATCTAAACTGGCCATTTAGAAAGTTAATTTATTTGTGATCAATGACCTATAACCTTTGACTAGAAGAACAAGTATGTTAAAAACATATTAGCTTAGTGAAATAGAAATATTGCTAACAGAGAATTGCAGCCTAAATAAGAAACTAGAGAATTCCTACAAAATTTTCATGGTGAAGTCCCCTTATTGTAATAAGAGTTTCCAATACTTTTAATGACCTCAATGGAGGCTAAGGAGGATTTATCTTTAAAGGTCAATGATAATTTGGGGAACTCATTACAGGAATATCAAGGATTCAGATGTTCTGATTCATAGGAGTTTGATCTTTTAATATAATCAGAAAAACTTAAATAATATAGCTAGGTTTTTAAAACTAGAACTTAAACACTTTGTAAATAAACACTTTTAACACTTCAAGCTAAACTTGGGGGTTTAGTAAACTACAATTTCAATCAATTAGAAAATTAGACAAGTTTCTTATGGGATTAATATACGGACTTAGATCTGTATATTACTTGAGTGACACGTATACTTGAATAATTGTAGTCTGCTTCAGAGTAATTTTGGGTATCACTTATGTTAGTACCTTAAAGGTATTATATGTCAACCCTTTTAGAATGCAATGTTGCCAATGTTAAGTATTCAAAATGCATAAAAATTAAGTGTACTTTATAAATGATGTATTATTTTATTCTTTTATGGTGTTTGTTTTATGTTTTATTGCAGAAACTTAACATGATAACAAGTTATAGGAAAACGATAAAAAGTATATGCAACGTCGTAGTCTAAATGTACAGAGCATGAGCACCATAACTTTAAATTTTTAGTGACACAACACCACAATGTTGAAGTAAGCAATAATAGAAGATAAAATTTACGAGCATGGTATCACAATGTTTTTTTTCAATGATGGAGCACTATCATTCAAGCTTCACAACACCATTCATTAAACATTGCAATGGTGGTACAAGAAGTACTTGAAATCAACAATATGAGAGTGTAGTGTCATAGGGTGACTTCGTGGTACAGTAACACCACGACTCAACATAATACTTTTTGCTCCATCGAGGAGTGAGTCTCAAGGAGTTATAAATCGAGCTCGAGGGAGTTATAAAGCAGATTTGGGAGATTAAGAGAGTTTGAACACTTTTTTTTTGTGTTTGTTATTAGTGAAGATTTGTAGAACGAAGTGTCATTCTCTGAACAAGTGTTTTTTGTAGAGTTTATTGCATTTTACGCATTAGTTTGGAATAAATTTTGAATCTATGTTATTTTGTTAACCGTGATCATGGTTTAAATATATTTCAGCTGGGTTACTTTAAAATTAATTGTGATATAGTAATTTTGAAGCAGAATTAGTGAAACATAGGGTTGACATCTAATTTTCTGGAGTCATGAGAATATTGTTTTTGAAGAATTACAATCTAGTTGGGGAATATGAATTATGAGCCCTTTTGTATGGTATAGAATCTCAAAATTGCTAAACTATAATATGAAGACTCAATGTTACTTCAGTCCCAACAGAGATTAAAGAATAGGATTGCCATCGATTGATAAATACTTGTAGGAAAATCTAGCACATAATTGCATGAACTTCAAATATTCACTAGTTTAAAGAACCTGTAATCATTTAAGAATCCAAAAAAATTAGTTAAAATAAAAAAGTTTATTTGAGCAATTGGTTAGATTATGATTTTAGAAAAAACTAGTAATTAATTTATTCTAAATTTGATCTCTATCCTTGTGGGAACAATGCCATTCTTAAATCATGTAATCACTTTGATGGGTGCTGGAAAATTAGCGGTGATAGAGTAACAAATTATCGTCTTAGCGTTGTACGAAAATTCAACACACACACAGATGAAAAATAAGCGATGATGACTCCAGAAGTTTTTACGTGGAAAACCCGTAAAGTGAAAAACCACGAGGCCTGACCTAGTTGCGAGAATCCACTATTGATTGATGTTTACAGAAATCTTCTATCCCGCAGACAGGAGAGAGTAATTATATGTTTCAAACTATAATATTGACTGACGGTGTCTGGTTGGTGGTGAATGACGATGATTGGCGGAGGTCGACGGTGACGGAGTTCGACGGAAGTCGGCGGTGGTCGGCGGTGGTCAGCGGTGGTGCTAAGCTGCAGTTTCTCCTTAAGGCCTCAGGCTCTCTATATGCTTCCTCCCCGCTTCACGTGAGGGTTGGGGGTCTATTTATAGTCTTTTGGGTGCAATTAATGTTGTCATTTCAATTGAACGATCTAGAAGGCTCCCTTCGATTAGACGGCGTTTAATGGGCATTTGATGGCCTCAACGATGTCAAAATTGAGTGATCTTGGTCTCGTTGGATATTTCTTGTCGAGACGCTCGATTCGAGTATGAGTTTGCTAGTGTCAGCATCCATTTAACCTTCCAATGTATCCGAAAATCTTCTAAAAGTGATTTAATGACTTGATCCGGGCTTGGTTTGACTCGTATTAGACTAGTTTTGATATCATTGGGTACGTTTCATCGAGCTGATCAGTTTAACTATAAGTTTGCTGAAATCCGAGCTCTGAATGACTTTTCATCAACATTTGAATATTTCTTGTTCAAAATATTGTATCGAGATTTGTGCCAGAAGATGAAATTTTGTTTGTGGCTCATCAGTTGACCTCTTATTTTCGGGTGAGACCATTTTTATTGTCCTTAAATATCAATATCTGAGGCATGACACGGATCTCAAGACGATATTTTGAGCAGAAAACATTTAAATCATGATAAAAAATTCTCCATAGCTCAAGCTTATAGTCAAACTGACCGGCTCGATGAGACGGACCCAACGATATCAAAACTAGTCCGATCCGAGTCAAAGCAAGCTCATATCAAGTCATTATACCATTCTTAGAAGTTTTTCAAACACAATTCAAAGGTCGAACAAATGTCGACACTAGCAAGCTTATACTCGAATCAAGCACCTCGACAAAACGAATCTAACGAGCTCAAAATCACTTAATTCCGACATCGTTAAGGTCATCAAATTCTCCTTAAACGTCGTATGATCGAGGGAAGCTCTCTGAACTGTCCGATCAAAATGTCTGCATTAATTGCTCCAAAAACACTTTAAATAGACCTCCAACCCTCACATGAGGGGGAGGAAGCTTAGAGAGAAAGCTTAAGGCCTTAAGGAGAAGCTGCAGCTTAGCACCACGACCGACCGCCGTCGACCACCGTCGACCACCGCCGACCACCGTTAACCACCGTCAACTTTCATCAACCTTTGTCATCGTCGACATCCGTCACCATCGACCTCCATAACCGTCGACCTCTATCACCGTCGACATCTATCACAGTCGACCTTCGTCATTGTGGACCTCTGCCAATCATCAATAATCACTACCAACCAGACAGCGTCAGTCGATATTGTTTTATGAAACATATAATTACTTTCTCCCGTCTGTGAGACATGAGATTTCTGTAAACATCAATCAATAGTGGATTCTCGCAATCGGGCCGGATCCCGCGGTTTTCCCTTTACGGGTTTTCCACGTAAAAACTTCTGGAGTCGTCATCGCTCATTTTTCATCTGTATGTGTGCTGAATTTTCGTACAACGCTAAGACAATATTCCATTACTCAACCGCCGCGAATTTTCTAGCACACATCACACTTAAACGACATATATTTATTATTATTTTTTTGGGATTAAGTTGCTTTTAATATGTTGATCTTTTGAGCTCATGTCATGCATAGATATAAGACTTTAAAGAACATATATTTTAATATTGTATTGTTTCTTATTGAGGGCATTTAATATTTAATAATTTAAGTTTTAAAAACTAGCATATGAAAAATTAAGAGGATGCTCGAAATCATATTAACATGATGCTTAAATAAAGAAAAAAGTCCATGCCGTCCTTCCACGACAGTAGTTGATAAAAGATAGAAAAAAAAGGAAACAAAATGCAACTTTCCACATAAGAGGCCACACTTTAAAAGCAAAACTTTAGTTAGTGTCAAAAGACGAGAAAAATAGACCCATTTGGTATGGGCTTTTATCTGCGCGCCCAGTTGCGTGTATTGCTTCTTAGTATGTTATTTTTATATTTTTAATGAATAATTGTCCTGATTGGCGGAGAAAAAATCTGTAAAATTTACTGGCATCAAGATTATTGATTTACTCAGTTTGAAATAAAATTAAAAATTTTGAGACCATTACATACCACACTATTCTTATATATTCACATATCTAATCTAAACTTCATTTTTTTATATGATTTTTAACACTCAAATTTTTATTATCAGCCATCTCTAAGAGCCTCTAAGACTCTTCATCAGAAGACTGAGGGTTGATCACGATATACTCCAAGAGTTTCTCGAATGACTCTCTATCAAGGGGTGAGCTTCCTGTTGAATTACATCTATGTATGATAGCCTAGTTTTATCCTGTCAACAAATGTTCTTTCTCTTGGGATTGATAGTCAACAGTCGGACCAGAGAAACTCATTCGGCAAAACTAGGCTAACCGAGTCAAGTTCAACCGACCCGAAGACCATTAGAAGTTGAACGGTAGCCCAGAGCGCACAGTCAAAGGAATGAGCCTTGTCGAACCAAGGTCCTTTGGTCTAAGCCGACAAAGTGATAGGGTAGCCGAATCGTTGGCTTATTTATGCAAAAAACCTAAATATCCTGTAACGCCCTCATTAAAGCTGCGGTAGACATGTAAGTACACACACTATACCAACTCCTATAAATAAGTGGATTATTTCTTCTGTAAGGCTAATCAAGAATTTAAACTCTACTGGAGGTCACTCCCTCCCTCACATCTATCCAATGCTCTAATTCTTGGGTGCGTCTCCCACACAGATCCAGTTTTAACTTCCTAAAAGGTGTGATGAGCATTGATCATGCTAGTAACAATAAGAGGGGCTTTATAAGGAGAAGAAAACAAACAAAGGGACACCAACACTATGTAGTGCACTAGGGAATTTGTGCAACAAAAGAATAAAGATTTAAAGGACTAGATGATGGAAGACATCTGAGAAGCATTAGCTCATGGCAGGAATCAAAACCTTTGAGAAGAAGGGTCATTGCCCTACGATCAAAAAATAACTTGGATCTCAAAAAGATAAGAATATTCCTAGTGCCAGGATAGTGTTGGGTCAGTTTCGATGGATATACAACGTTTTAAGCAAACCAAATCTCCACACTAGCTGGAGAATGCATTCTCACGATAAATTTCTAAAGTTGAGCCACCATAAATGTTTAAAATTCACGCTATAAAATCCTATAAGGGTCAGACTTATTTGGCCGACCATATAACGTTCTTCGAATCCATCATTTACCTGTTGAAAATCATGAATGCACTAAGTGTCAACACTACACTAAGGGACTCATCCTTAGGTGGCTCAATGAAGTCCCAACTTCGAAAGAATATTTGTGGCGTTGTTTTCTAGTGCCCAAAAACTACATAAGAGTTCGCTGGCCCTATTACAGTTCAGGTTAGGACCAAAGTGAGAGCCTTCGCTCATTTTTCACTTAGTTGTTGAAGAAGATGATAGAGGTATGAGATCTGAAACCCACAATAGCACATGTTGCCCTAGTTCAAGGGCTAAAGGAAAGGCTCTCACGTTATGCTTTGTGCATTTGACATTCAAAAAATTTAGTTAAATTGTTAAAGTTGACCAACAATCATATTTTACCCGAGGAGTATAACTCAATCACTGCTTCCGCTAGAGTTGAATTAGCCACCCATTGTCTACATAAGAGGGCCTCATAGACGTAGATGAAGATCGAGGGAAGACCCACGTCCTTTTATTTGGCCATGATACAAAGATCACCAACAATATCGAGAACACAAGGGGTCAGTAAAAACCAAAAACTGAGTAGGTCAGACTCCATATTATGACCAATGACCGGCTCATTACCATGACCAACCATTAAATGATCACAAGATCCCAGAGTCCACTCCGTTGTGTCTCAATTATGGTGTTAGAAGAGCCCATTCAATATAACAAATAATTTAAAAAGAATTGATATGAGATGAAGCTTTTCTTCTTGACACCAAGAAGTATTGTGCTTACAACAGGGATCATGTCCATGATACATAGAATTCCAACACGCCTGAGTTGGGTCAAGGAGGTAATCAGAGCTGGAAAGCTCAAGAAACTTGTGACAGTAGGAGCAACGACCTAGAGGCGGGGAAAGGCTCTAGTAGAAGAAATTATGGATGAACTAATCTGAGCAAATGTTTTCCACCTTGCTGGGATAGTACCAACTATCTTTGGAGGAGGTTGAGGCTCATTCTAGCAAGCTAGCCAGAAGAAGCTTCAATAAAGAGAACTGTATGCAGCTACTTTCGCTTATAAGTACATTACTCACATGCTAGTCAAATTTACCAATGCAGATCTGCACTCCAAGGGAAATCCCTACAATGATGCTATCATCGTTACAATAATGATAAAAACTATCCTATTGGTAATATTTTGGTAGACATTAACACTTTCATGACACCATGTTCAAGTCAATGTTTGATAAGATGAATATCTTAACCTATCGACTGGTGGCACTCACTGAACTGCTCTATGGATTCTATGGTGGGAGGAAAGAAGCACTTGGAATAATTTCTCTAATGGTCACCTGGGGGAAAGATGATAAGTAGTTTACTTAAATGGAGGAATTTTTCTTTTTTTGTGATGGATTTACTGCCAACCTATAATGCCATCTTCGACCACCCTCTGCTAAATGACTACAAGGTCGTGGTTTTAGCTTACCATATTTTTTTCGAAGTTTCCAGGTGATGAGGAGTTCATCACCATTCAAAGAAACTTAGAGCAATCCCAAACATTCTATCTTCGGGCAGTTGTAAGTGTTGAGCAAGAGCTGCTCGATCTCCAACCCCGACATGAAGGGGATTTCGACACCAGTGAGACGTCGCTAACTGAGATCTTGACAAAACCTTTTTAATAAGTGAGAATTTTGATGCAGGGTCTAAAGTCATGCTGATCAAAACCATTCAGAAACATCAGAATGTCTTTGCTTGGTCAGTAACAGAGATGTCAGGGATACCAGTGAATGTTTCTTTTCACCACTTAAATGTCAATCCAATTGTTTGACCATTGAAGCAAAAGATAAGATCTATGCCTATGATACTAGCTAGAACAATTTGAGAGGAGGCGCAGAAGCTAAAGGAAGTGAACCACATCCGGAAGGTTCAATACCCGGCATGGGACTTCAATGTAGTGATGCTGTTGAAGGAAAATGACAAGTAGAGGAAGTGTGTGGACTACAAAAAATTTAACATTGCTAGTATAAAGGTCTGCTACCTACTACCAAGGATTGACACATTGGTGGACTCAGCGGTCGGTCATTCAGTAATGAGATTTATGGATGCTCTTTTAAGCTACCACGAGATCAAGATGCACCTGATAGATGCATACAAGATGACCTTTATCACTAGTAAAGGGGTATATTATTAAATTGAAATGCCCTTTGGGATTAAAAATTCTCGGGCTATTTACCGGCACCTCATGGATATAATATTTTCTAAATAAAAGGGTAAAAATATTTTGGTGTGGGTCGAAGGTGCAATAGTTAAAATTTAGTCAGCTAAGAAACACATAAATGACCTAAAACAAACATTTAAAACATTTAGAGAATATAACATGAAGTTAAATTCACTAAAAAGCATGACAATAAACAGATTTGTTGGTTATTTCCTAACCCTTAAAGAAGTAAAAGCTAATCCATAGAAAGTACATGCATTGTTAAACATGTCTTCTCTTCAGAACGCGAAGAAAGTGTAGAACTTTATTAGTCAAATTGTTAATGTGAGCTGGTTCATCTCCAAGTTAGGAAACATGAGTGCAGTATTCTTAAAAATTCTAAGGGAGGTAAAAAAACTTCAAAAACTTCAAATGGCAGGTTGAATGCAAGCAAGAATTTGTGAAGCTGAACGATTCCTTATCATCACCATCACTTCTCCAAAGCTCAAAGCCAAATGAAGAACTCTCTTTATACTTAAGAGTTGACGTAAAGCTATCAGCTCAGTGCTAGTTCAGGGGGAACTGGGTGTTGACCTCATTTTTAGACCAATCATTGTTCCCCTGCCAAACTTAACTCAAGATGGATCCTAACACGAAACTTGAAAAAACCTTAAAGGTCCAGAAATCTCTCTAGCATTTCTTCCCTTTAGACTAGGATCATCTTTAAAATTGACCTGCTTGTCTCTTAATCCAACTTAATTTTAAATATTAAAATCCCAATTCTGAACCCCAGCTTCAATGCTAATTCATTTTAAACCCCAATTTCAAGCCTGAACCCCACATAATAATCCCAAAACCTCATCCTAAAGTCAAGCTCCTACTTCTAAATTTAAACCTGCCATGCCCAAGCCCCACTACCTTGATGTAGGTGGATCAAGTCAGTCCAAGCTCTAAAGCACTTATTTCTCAATTTCATTTTTCACCTTTTTGAATCTAAGTCACCTATCTTTGTATAGGACTTTACTGATGATTTAGCATGATATAAGTCATATTCATAATTGAGGGTTTTCTCAAGAGGGACAAATTATGAGATGTGGTTAAGTATAAGATCCAGTTTTATGAAGGGGGCTCCTAGTCACCCTAGGTATGGTGTAAATGCATAATGTTCTCTACAAGTGATGTTTGGGTAGGCTCTGGGTGGTAAAAACTAGTTGATTGGCTGTGATCGAATGAATATAAAAGGCTAATGAAAATTGAGTTACCTGTGATTTTGGCCTAATAGTGGTGGATAGAGAGTGATGGTTTAATAGTTTAGCTAGACTAAGAGGTCCAATAGTGATGGTCGAATGATGACCATGGGATGAAATGTATTCAATAATGATGATAAAATAACATCCCCATTATGATGGCTAGATGGTGATGGCATGACGAAGGTGGTCAAGTGATGAAGGTCCAACAATGGTGGTCATATTAAAGTAATTATATGATGACAATTCAAAGATTATGGTTGAGTGATGCTTCAATATCATTAGTAAGGGGTGGCAGTGATTGGAGGCAACAATCCACTATCTTATCGTTGTTTTCTGTCCATACTTGTTAGACAGTTGTTGTCAGCCCAACACCATCAATGTCATTGACCCATCACAATTACATCAATGCTGCTCAAATTTCATTGTCAGACCATCATTACTCAAATACCACAATTAGATATCCACATATGTCCCCCACTATTAGGTTGCCGCCACCTGTCCATTTTCTTTGGATAACTATTGTCTGTTCACTGACACCAATTCACCAGTAATCACCTTCACTCGACTACAATGGCTTTAGTACTGACATTTGACTACAGCTTGTCGAGTAATAACACATGACTACAACTTCTCATTCACCATCATTATTTTGTGATTTTCCTTAGACCACCAACAAATGTAAAATTCATCACATGTTATCGCTTATAAGATTAATGTATATGATCGAAAGACGCTATCACTCATAAGACTAATACATATTGTTGAAGGATTCCATTTCTTATAAACTTTTGCACATTGTCGATCTCGACTCCACCTGTCGAAATCATTGCTTGTTGTCATCAACAACGATATTCTAAAACTGAAGAAAGCCATCTACATCAAAATTAAACTGATATTGCTTGTCCCTTAACACATCTCCTCAAATGCAAATAATCAAACATGTTATAACAAAATTGGTTAATCACAATGCCAATGCTTCAAGAACTCACCAACTTCCGCCACAAAATCTATTACAAGATTATACTCTAATACATAGTATCGACATCTTCTTTAAACTACAAGGAGTGACATTAGTTATAACAAGTGCTATGTATTTGCAGAATAATTTTAATTGATCCAAGTTTCATAATTCTCATTTAAAAACTCTATCATTTCTTATTAAATCATCTTTATCCATATGTCCAAGTTATTCATATAAAATTAATGTTAATATTTTACTGTATTATTTTATATTTCTTTATACACAAGGAAATTGAATGAGCCAGCTTGATGTGAACTTCAAATTATAGAACAATGAACCCCTAAAAAAATTTATAAACGATAATGTTTTAATTTGGCTATAAATTGATCTAACTCATCAGTATTTACATATCTAACACCTAAACTTTGATTTTTATATTTATACTCCCTAATCTTCTATATCACATCAAAACCATCATTATTTTAACTTTTAAAAAGTGTGCTATACCATTTTTATGCATGGAAAAATGGCATATATGTAAGAAATTGAAGCTTCGGTGTATGATATGTAATTACATAAAAATTGAGTGGTATGTAAGTAAATATTCAATAAATAATTAAGCAAATAAAACCAGTGACATAAATTACAGGCCATAAATGAACCAAACAGAGTATAGGAAAGATAAGAGCTTGAAAAGAGATTTGAGAGATCAAATGCTGTAGATGAAGAGACACATTTTTCTGTCAGCCATATTAACTGCTGCTATTTTGGTCTTGAGTTCATTGAACTCTATGATTGTCCTAAATTTCTAAGAAGAGATAAACTCAAATAATTTTTTTTTTTTTTAGTTTCTTAAATTTAAATCCCAATTATAAGATAGACTGGAGTCATCCCCCAATATCTAGTGCTTTCTACTTCTCAACATTTGGCTTGTGACAAGAACTACTTCAATTTTGTGCCATTCTTATTTCATACTCTAAATAGCAATTTTAAAACTAAATGTTGAATCTCCCATAAATGCTAGCCACTTTTTTTAATAAATAACTTTTCAGAAAATACCCTTTTCCTAAAATGTCATTAACTAAAATTACTTGCCTATCCATAGGAATGAATTCTGGTTTGCAGCCCCACATAGTAGTGAAATAATTACTTTGAGATTGAATCCATCATATTATATTATTATCATCATTCAAGGCAATATACTATTCCTTATTGTATTTGATTGCAAGTGAGAAATTTTATAACTCTTGTGCATGGTTCCCTACATCTATGAATCTTGTGGTTGGGTCATGTAGATGGTGTCTTCAAGTTGTCCATAAGAAAATGTGTTAGATATTCAGTTATGGTCTAGTTATGCTGGAGAGTAACAATAAGAATAATATGAATTGTTGGCATTTTTTATGAAAGGATTGAATGTTTCAGTGTAGTTGATGCCATGAGCTTGTTTGAACCTTTGTGTGGCAAGTCTGGCTTTATAGTGAGCAATAATGCCATCTCAATTCATTTTTATTTTGAACATCAACCTAGAGCCTGCAATTATGTGATTGGTCAGAGGAGGAATGAGAACCCAGACGCCTTAATACTGAAGTAGTAAGTACAGATCTAACATAGCTTTCCTTCAATGTTCAACTTTGACCCGTAGGAGTTGAGAGAGTAATGGTGTGGTTGTAAAGATTAAAAGTTAATTATGGTTTCGAGCAACCTATCTATATTCTTATTATAGGGTGGGATGATAGTGGTAAAATAGTATGAGAAGATTGATGATGAAGAGGTGATGCAACTGAAATGATTGGTGGAGTGTAGTGGTTGGAAGGATGGTTAGTAATATGAGGTAGTGGTGAAGATAAATAAATTTGTTGTAAAGGTGTGTGACTTAAGTGCATTTGTTGCTGATGCTGAAGTTGGTAAAAGACGAGGAAATGATCACATTAGTGTTGTATTGGCTGGTTGTTCGGTGGAGCGTGAGAGTAGTGGTTTCATCAAAGATCACATGCATATAGTTAATAATCATGCCTTTTTGTATTGTAACAACTATAGCCTTTGTGGATAGTGGAGTACCCGACGAAAAGTTCATTTTATGTCCGAGGCTGATGTCAGGGGAAACAGGAGCAACCAAAAATTCTTAAGTAGCAGTTTGTGGGTGTCTTCTATTGAGAATTAGTAAGGAGTCCTAAAATTAGTGGATTTCAAGGGAAGTTTATTAATGAGGTAAATTGTTGTGATTGTTGCAGTTTCCTATAATTTTGATGATAGGAGTGCAATGGCGATTTCTTTGATGTGATGATGTTTACATTCTAAACTCCAGTCTGCTTTGAATTGTAAGGACAACACTTATGATGAAGAATATATTTGGAGGTTTTGTAAGTGTGAAGAGAATTGTAATTATATTCTCCCTAAGCATCAGAGCAAGGTATTTTAATAGCGACAATGAATTAATATTCCATAATTGTATTAAATTGAATAAAATTTTGTGGTTTTTTTAATTTTAAAAACATTGGAAAAAAATGCAGAAATGTGAGTAATCATCTATGAACTGCACATAATATTTATAACTATGAAAACATAATGTTGGGGAGACCCAAACCTCAAAATGAATTATTTCGAAAGATTTTCTAGAGTGAGATACAGATCTAATAAATGTTAGCTTGTGACTTTCTAGAGTAAGATACATGTATTATAGAAAAAGGAAGATAGAGTAATTCCTGATGATGTCTTCTTCTTGGAGACGATGGAGAGTTTTTAATATGGTGACCTCTCTTAATAGAATTAGGATCCATTTTCAAGTTCCTTGATGAGAAGTTGTTTTGGGTTCTCCTTCCTTATTTCTATGTATGACCGATGACCATTATTATTATTGAGGGCAAGTTCAAGATTTAGCTTCTCACTAGTTTGTTCAGTCACCAAATCAGTCTATTCACAACATAGAAGTGAGTATAAGTCATCTAGGTTAATTGATTCGAAATATTTTCATATTGCAGTTTTAAAAGCTTAATAGAAAGGTGGAAGACCATTTAGAGCGTAGAGTATAACATCTTTTGGATCAATCAGAGAACTAGTAGTAGCAAGATGATCAACAAGAGCTTTGATCTTTGATAGTTATTGTGTCAAAGAATTATTTTTCATAAATATATCATGTAGATCATTCTCGAGCAATATCACTTAGAACAGTAGGCATATTGGATTATTTTGGCTATAGTTTGCCAGACAATAACAGCGAATTCGAGATTCTGCACATAAGGATGGACATAGGTGGAAATTATAGAGTATAACATTGGACGTTAATATATCACTCTATCACCATAAATTTATAAGTGTACAATAATAACTAAACTTGAAAGTTAATATATCACTCTACCACCATAAATTTATAAGTATATGATAATAACTAACACTTGAACTTTAATTTTTATATATATCATTATAAGTATTAATATCTTTTATATGACAATTAATTTTTAAAATATTGTTGATATCCTATCCTGCTTTATAACCTCGTATTAATATAATAACTTAAACGACTTTTTTCTTAATAACTTTTAAATATTTTAACATTTATTTATTCTGAATATTGCAAAACTCTTTTCTATGTATTTTGGCGTTAGATACATAAATAAATATAAATTGGGGTATATGTGTGTAAATACCACTAAATTAAAATGGCCTGCATAACTTATGACTTGTATTCTTAAACCTAACAAACATACCATTTCAGCAATGTATTTTATTTAAATTTTAATGGCAAGGACGGCCAACGCGTGGGCCTTTAGCATTATTTTTGTATATCAATATAGTTATTTATATTTCTTAATAAATCATTTAATTTTTAGATATTGTTGATATACAATACAGCTTGATGACCTCGTATTAATATATTGACTTTTAAAACGAAAATTTCCGCAATCTTTTTAAAAATATTTGAACATTTATTTATTTTCAAAACTGCTATACTCGTCCACGTGATCGCATGAAGAAACGTGTTATTCTAAAATCATTGCTCAACTTTAAATAAAATTATTATTTATTAAGAGGAGGCCAAAATTTTTAAATAAATATGTTGCACAATTTTAAAAGAATTATTATTTATTAGTTCTAAATTATATAAATATTCGTGTTACGTGCCGAAGGATTAGCGGTAGAGTAATATTTTAATATTTTAATGTTTAAGTGACTAGACAGCTATGACCCAAAGATGATGGTGACAACATGAAAACGTTACTTTAGTGGTGGTAGTTACCATTGGGAAGTGGTAGGCATTTGAAGCCACAATCATGCATGCACGGGTGCATATGTGTGTTCGTACAAGCAAATGAGTATGATTATGTATTAAAGATGTAATAGGGTTTACAAGTAAGCACAAATGCGAGAAAGTATGCAATGGTGCATGTATAAATGAGCTGATGCACCTTGTTGCAATCTGGCGTGTGCAAGCCATCACTTATGACACGTAAGCAGTTGAAATATATGAGCCTGTGGTTGTGCCACGCGGTGGGGTCTTTAGCTCGCATGTTGTACTGGTTTGGGCCACATGGTAAGCAATGCGAGCTAGCATGTGGTTCGGGGACCAAGTTGGGTCAATATGGATAGTAGGCAACTTGCAGTTGCACGGGTTCTCAATCGGGTCAGGCAAGAACGTGGAAGGTGGATTAAAACATGAGCTAGAAGGCGGGCTACAAACCGCTCCCACATAGAGCAGAGGCCGTCGCGTGATCACGTGCACACGTGCTCACGTATAGTTTCGAGGTGAAATGTATTGAAATTTTCATCTTTTGTCTCAAAACTCTAAATTTAAGCCTATAAATAGAGCCAATAAGAGATTTAGAAGGCACTTCAATAGGTTAGAGTCTCTTCGGTTGTTATTGTACCCCTTAGGGTGTTGTTGCCTCATCTTCTAAGATTGTGTTGCACAATCTTTTGGGTTGTTTTTTGCTCATCTTTTATGCCAGTATTGCCACGTTTCCTAGACTAGTGTTGCCCCTTCTCCTAAGCTGGTAATGTATCGTCTTATAGGCTTTTGTTGCCCCATCTCTTCGGTTGGTGTTGCCCCCTCTCTGAGATCCCAATGTCTAGGAAAACCTAACCCCCACCCCCCAAACACCCGAAAAATAATAAAATAAAATAAAATAAAATAAAAACATGAAGTATCAAAAATCCAAGGTGGTAGTGTCGATGCTTACAACAGATACTCTGATATCGTTTTGAAAAACGTATAACTTTCTAAACAACATGGTTGCGAGGTTTCCAACTCCAACAGATCAAGCATATTTGCCTCCTTTGGGATACAATGTGATTTTTTTGGCAAATTTGTGAGTCTATGGTTTTCACTACTGCCCTTGTCGATGTTTATCCTAATGTCTATTAGAGTTAGCATTTCACAATTCTCTCATCGGGTAATGAAGATTATCATCAGGCTAATCTCCTTCTTCATAAAATGTGTTTCAAAATTGACAAGTTTGTTAACGACACACATGATCGTATATACTTCAGGGGAAAGGTTTGTATCTTCAAATGAAGAATCAAATGAAATATTGGTTCGTAATATTTTTCTATGCAAAATGACTAGCAATTTATTGAATGTTTGGGGAAATTACAAGAGCTCCCTATTCCTATTTAGCTCACCGTGTATGACATACTATAGATGTTTGGATTTCGAGACATTAAAGATCTACAATTTGGGACACATTACATAAACAATGAATGATGAATATTTGTTTAAAATAAGTGTTTCTATCCATTATGCATGATCTTATATTATGATGTTAAATAAATATGAAAAACATTGCCAACTGGCTCCTATTGAACCTTTAAAGTGAATCTTGCAAGATAGTGATTGTGAAAGCCTTCCTCCAAAGTAGAGCAAGAGAAGTGATGGGACAAAAAGAACTCCGACCAGTCCTTCAAAAATTCATATAATTGAGAGTATATTGAATCATTTATGCATTGGATATTAGCAGACTAAAGAATATCTGAGTTTTTTTTGCATGTGTCGATCTCTATTGTTTGATATTCCTTTCATCTATCTAATATTAAATTGCTTGTGTAACTTTCCACACCTTTTGATTATGCATATATTTGAATTCATATCACACTTGTGAAATGTCACTCTTTTTTAAGATTACTTATTAAAGTTAATTAAGGGTTGTTTATTTAGACTTTTTAAACTTTGTTAAAGTTTGTTAAAGTTTCTTTAAATTTAAGTTTGTTAAGGTTCATTTTAAATTCATTATTGTAAAGGGTATTAGAATTTATTTAGGTTTGTTAAAACTCAATAAATTTTATTAAAGCTAATTAAGATTTTTTTGAATTTTAATTAAGTTTATTTAAAGTTTGTGTTGACCTCATTTTTTGTGAGGTCTAGTTTCTTCTTTAGAAGCTTAGGATCTAGCCATAAGGCTTTTCTGCTGACTATCTTAGAAGATTAGCAATGTCACCCACCCTTTTTAAACTCTAACCACTTTTTTGCTCTCTTTGAAATTTTACATGTGTGGTTTTATCCTCTGGCACTTATGAGGTTGGAACCAACATGAGAAACCCCCCATAGGAGTGTAAAAGCCCTAGGAGCACCCCCTTTTGACTTTGGGTGGCTGGAGCTTGGTCTTGTGCACACACACACATAAAAATCACTTACCCTTGACTCCCCTCCTTACTCCATTTTGGAAGCTCATATGGGTGGACCCAAATCCTTAGCCTTTGGCTAGAGTGGTTAGGACCAGCATATGGGAACTTCGTATGTGTTGCATGCTCTTTACTCTAAACCCTAAAATCCCCATTTTCCTCAAAAATCCTAAAACTTACCAAAAACTCCAAATTTGTCCCAATCTTCTCTTGAGCTACACCAAAATACCCAAATTTCCCTAAATCCACCAAAATACCCAAAATTACCAAAATGCCCCTGAAACCCGAAAATCCCAAATTTGCCCAAATTATCAAATTCCCTTAAAAATCATTTTAAACCATTCCAAATCCTTCAAATTGCCCAAAATACACCAAAATTCTCAAAATTCCCACAATACACCAAATTCATCAAAATTGCCAAAATACGCTTCATGACCCAATAATTCCCGAAATCTCCAAATCCCCTCAAGATATCCCCAAAAATTTTTTGAACCATCAATTGACCTCAATTGCACCAAAATTTGACCAATTTGACCAAAATTGATCAAAATCCTAAAATTGCCCCTAAATGTCTAAAGTCCCCAAATTACCCTTCAATTTCCACCAAATTGATTTCAAACTTTCCCAAATTCATCATGTCTAAGCTCAATTGAAACCAAATCCAAGCCTAATTGAACCCAATTTCAAGCCCAATTTAAATCCCTAATTTGACTATATCTCTAAATTCCACCAAATTAAATATCATAACCGATTCAATTTCCCCAAATTTGAACTCTAAACTCTTCATAACACTTCCCTAGACCAATTTGAACCCTCAATTGAACTATAACCAAACTCAAACCTAGCCTAAATCCAACCCAAATAAAAACATTCAATTTTATCTCAAAATCCAAAAATTATAACCCATTCAATGTTTGAGGAATTTTGGATTTTAGATCTATTTGGGGTTAGTGGGTTTAATCTTGAAACTGGGGTTTGGAATTGGGTTTAGTTGGGCTTGGATTTGGTTTTAATTGGGCTTGGGCATGATGAAATTAAGTTTAGGGTTAAAATTGGATGAGATTAAAATCAATTTAGTGGGAATTTGAGGTCATTTAGGGATTTTGAGCCTTTAGGGGAAATTTGGGAAATTTGGGCAATTTTGTTGGATTTTGGTGAAATTTGAGAATTGGGTGGTTCAAATTGTTTTTACGAGCATTTGAAGTGATTTTGGAAATTTTAGGAATTTTTGTGCTATGAGGGGCATTTTAGTAAGTGAAAAAATGTATTTTGGGGATTTTGGAAAAATTAAGCTTTTTGGAATGGTTTGAAATGATTTTTGTACGGAAATTGACAATATAGGTCATTTTTTGAAAATAAATGTTCTTGGGGTATTTTGGTAATGTTAGAAAAGTTTAGGGGTAAAGGGCCAAAATAAATGTTTTGGTGAAATTAGGTTTATTAAAGATTTCAACCACAATGCTAGCCTTTTGGGTGCCACAAGACCAAGGGGATTCCCATGGGTCCTCCATGTGTTGTTCTTAGCCACCCTAGCCAAAGGCTAAGGGTTGGGGGACCACCCCCATGAGTTCTCAAAAATTAGGAAGAATGGGTTAGGAATGAATGGTCCTAGGGCTGTAGGTTGTGAATCAAATCATGGTAAGGTGTGTGAGTGACAGTGTGTGCAAGACTGACCAAGGCCACACCACCCAAGGCCACCCCGAGTCCAGACAATCTTGTGGGGACCCTTCTTGAGCTCCCCAATGCTTGGCTCCAGCCTACTAAGTGCTAGAGGTTAGAACCAAGCATGTGAAACTCCAAGAAGAGTAAATAGATGTTTAAAATTTATAGTGGGGTAGGGTTCCATCACTAATCCTCTAGGTTAGTCATCAGGGAAGTCCTATGGCTAGATCCTAGCCTCAAAAGAGAAGGAAGAGTAGACCTCAACAAAAGTGAGGTCAACAAATCTTGATGTAGAATAGCCTCAATTATCTCGATCGTTGAAACTCTCGAAGGAGTTATATTGGCATCATATTTTGTTGTCACGAGTGTAGGGTGTCTACCTGCATAACTCAAGGTGGTATAAGGTTTGTCTGTATCATCTGATAGGCTAAGACACCCACCTGGGACTCTCTAACACTTCTTCAGAGCAACTAGCTAGAATTGGCGGAGATTTAGGCTTAACCGGTTGAATCTACCATCAGCATGGCTTATTTAAGACATGAGACATGCTCAGTGCCTATTCAACTGTTTAGAAGTCACCTCATGTTCTTCTGGAGCCTCTCATGGCCAGGATAAGTCATGGAGTCCTCCTACGCGTGCTACGAGGAAAGTTAGGGTTCAGGATTCCCTACCTTCGTCGTAGCTTAGGGTGACCATTGGCGACAATTTCCCTGGTGAATGGTTGAGCAAAATATCCAATATTGAAGATCTGGGAGTACATTTCACTCATGTAGAGTATTCCATAGTTTACAAATCAAAAAATTCCACAGTCAATGGTTCTCAATGTAAATCATGATTTTGGGGATAAACCGGCGTCTAGATGCTAATCCAGAGAGCCGGGTGCCCTAAATGCCTTCTCGGACATCTAAAACCGAGCCTTTTGAAGTTTGGTGCAAGTTTCCAGTGCTTAGGAGCCAAACTGCGCACTTGGGTGCTAGTCCGGGTGCTTAGGCGCTCAAAATAACTAAAAATGAGATGACTACACTCAATGGTAATCCATTGAACTAGCTGAAAGCTCCCTCATCATGTTAAAAAATAGATGACACTTTAATGCATCAGTGATCTATAGCAAATACGTGGTCGACAAACAAGGCTACGTGGTAGGTCGGATCTGTCCTCCCCTTATAGGACTCTAGTGTTGGGATCTTTAGTCTCTCCAGAGGTTTTACCTCAGAGATTTGTCTAGAGAATGCATTCTAAGGTTTCAATATGCCCGAACCAACACCGATCGATCGGTGCCTACCCAACACCATCGAAGTACTCTGAATCATTTTCTTGTTCTAGGGTCGACATTACTCTGTGGACGCTAACCCTCTTGAGGGTCTAGATTTGTCTCAAGTGGCATCTAACTTAGAGTCCTCCAACTCCTGGATCTGCTGAATCACAAAATTTCTGGTGAACTCCATGTCGCAGTTGTCTCTATTGTCGGTTCTTTTCCTTGGCCCACTTCTATTTTTATTTGTGACATAATCCACACTCACCACACCTTTTAGAGTGTTAAATCTTGGTTTGTCTGTGAATCACACTCAAGGAATAGAGCATAAGTAAAGAGAGAGGATGAACAATAATGAACAATAATATATCGTGTTTTATTCATAAAATGATCTTCTTATTTATAGGGTAAAATGTGATTATGTTACAGTTTTGCTCCTACTGTTAAAGAGAAATGAACTAGATATTTCTGGAATTCTGCGTGTATGGTTTTATTATTTGGTTGCTCTCTGAGTTGGTTAGCTAAGCTTAATTGAGGTTTAAATAACTTGTGGTTGGTGAGATCAGCTCGATCGGCTAAGTTCGCTTGGCTAAATGGATGAGATCAATTTGGTCGGCATAGCTTAGTCGGTATGGCTTGGTCGGTTGATATATTCCGGCTTAGGAGTGTCAATTCGAGTTAGTAGGTATGGTCCAGGTTCAACCCGAAAATGACCTGACTCAAATAGGATCAACTCGAACTCGACCTGAATAATAAATAGGTCGATAACTAATACCCAAACCCAAGCTTAACCCGCTAACGCGAACCGACCAAAACTTTCATGCTTATTTGAGTCATTTTTGGGTTTTCGGGTTCAACCCGAACCCGACCCAAATAATAAACGGGTAGAATTCACTGACCCGAACTCGACTCAAAAAATATTTGGGTCAACCCTAATCCCAATATTCTAAATCGACTTCAAGTTTTGTTGGCGTGATAGGTCAATATTTGACACTGTTAGCCCAACTATTGATCCTTGACCCGAGATGAGGGGCCTCTCAATATCTCGGAGATAATTGGAAATGCTTGGAAATCAGATCTTCCTTATATCGACTTTCCTGTGATAGTTGGCTCGGATATCCCTTTGTCTTTGTTCTTGTGTCCTTCCGTTGTTTTTGGTCTGTCTAATGGTTCGGTCAGCTTTGGTTTTACTGGCTTTGACATGATCAAATTCAATCAGTTACACAAGTGGGTCATATGGTCATCGTTCATTGAGCAATCATTTTATCGTACTCTTTCCTTCTAGATCGCCAACTAGATCACAATTTTTTATATTCAATTAAAAAATTTAAAATCAAGTTATTATCATCAAAATCATGCCATTTGTTGTTTCTAATTTTTTTTATACATTAGGGATATAGTTTAAATATATTATTTATAAATATGTGTGATGAATCTTTATACACTGAGAAGTCATCAAAGCCAAATCATAACTATTTTAAATCACGCCAAATCTTATCCAGATATTTATAATTCATTTGGTGTCAAATCCTACTCGGGGCAACTAAAAACAAATTAAAAAAAAGGGCATTTGCATGCATACCACTCAACTCTTATGTATTTACATATCTAACACCTAAATTTTAATTTTTACATTTATACAACTTAAAATATTCTATATCACATAAAAAATATTATTATTTTAACTTTGAAAAAGTGAAACACATTATAGTATTCATAGACAAGGTGGCATACATGTAAAAATAGAAGTTTTGGTCTTAAATATGTGAATATATAAGAATGGAGTGGTATGCATGTAAATCTTAAATAAATAAATTAACAAATAGATGGAAGGCAGAAATGACGGGCTATAAATGAACCAAATAGGCTATAGGAAAGATGAAAGATCAAATAGTGAAGATGAAGAAATGCATCTTTCTGTTGGCCAAATTAATTGCTGTTATTTTGATCTTCAGTTCGTTGAACTCTGTGATTGCAGGGGACGGTTGTTGTTCTGAGAACTGTTGCGTCAAGGGTTGTTGTGCTACGGTAATCCCACTGTTAAATTTTAATTTTGTGACTCACATTCATTTTAATAATTTATCAATAATTTATATCATTTATTTTAGAACTCATAATAACATAAGTTCTTTATTTTCTTAACTCTTAACTTATGTTATAATAAAAGTTATTTATTATTATAACTTATGATAACTTAAGTAATTTATTTTCTTAACTCATAACTTAAGTTATAATTCATAATGAATTATAACTTAAGTTATTTAAGTTGATAACTCATGATAACTTAAGTTATTTAATTTCTTAACTTATAACTTATGTCATAATAAATGATAACTTAAGTTATTCATTTTTATAACTCATGAAAACTTATGTTATGTATGTCATAACTTATGATAACTTATGATATTTATTTGTTAACTCTACGTAACCCCTAAATGAATAGAGGTTACTAACTTACGTCATTGATTTTAATAATAAAAATCAATTAATTTATTTAATTGTCATAAATCCTATTCGTTAAGTAACCCTCGATGGATGATGGTTAAATGAGCATGAAAGTGAGAATCGGTCATCTCTCTACCCAACACACCACGTACATTTCTCTTCATCGAAAGTACGTAAAGTTTTAAGGGATTAGAGAGAGAAACTCCATCTCTTCGGGATCAATTTTTCTTCGAGATCAAATTTCTTCGTCATGAATACATGTATGAGTTACTTTATTATAGTATATGTAAAAATCACAAATTTAAAAGATTCTTGCATATTATGTATTTTTGGAATTTGTGTCATAAAGTTCACATACGAATTTCTTACATGTAGTATCGGAGCCTCGATTACTTAAATTTATGATTTTTCATATAATTTTATTTATGTTAATTGTATTAAATTTTCGCTGCGAATTAGATCTTGAATTATACCGCTAAAGTAAATTGATGTGATTGAAATTATTTATTTGATGTCGATATTATGTTTAATTTGTTAGTCACCAAAGTGACCAAATTAGTAAGTTTAATAGACGTCAAATTAAATAAATTCAATTACTTCAATGAGTTTGTGATGCTTTTATGAAATAATTTAATATTTCATCACGAAAATATTAAAATTCATTGATTATAAAATATTTCCGGATCGCTCAAAGGTTGATCATTTGTTTTATAATCTTTGAATATAATTGTAGTCTATTTATATACTTAGTTAAGATATGTTTATATATCCAAAGATAATAAACATATCTAATTTGAGTATAAACAATTATCAATTATTAAATTTAAGTTAAGCATCAATTATATTTATTTTCGTGTATTGTTATATCACCAAAAGGAGATTTCAATACACTATTATTATTTTAATCTGATTTTATATGAATATCTATGTAAGTTTAATGTTCAAAGCATTAATGTGCGAGCATGTTTTATTCATTTGCAGTAACTACTCTCGTTTCTCTTCATTCGCAAGCTACATCCGTTCAAACATTCAATGGGCTTAATTTCTCCGAATGGCGTGAGCAAGTCCGGTTTCACCTCGGTGTTACGGATCTTGATTTGGCACTCACGGCCGAGAAACCCTCTCGCTCTTACCGATTCTAAGTAATGCCGAGCAAGTATCTTTCTATAAAGCTTAGGAAAAATCGAACGATTGAGCTTAATGTTTATGCGAATGATCGTAGCAAACAACATTAAGTGTACATTTTCTAACACCGAAAGTGCTAAGGAATTTATGAAATTCTGCCGAGAATTGTTCTCAATCCGACTCTGTTGATAAGTCTCTTGCTGGGACACTATTGAGTACGTTAACCAACATGAAATTTGATGATTCTCGTACTATGCATGAGCATGTCGTTGAAATGACGAACATAACAGCAAGACTAAAGACCCTGGGAATGGTAGTGAATGAAAATTTCCTCGTGCACTTATCATTAACTCATTGCCTCCTGAGTATGGTCCATTTCACATGAACTATAACACCATGAAAGATAAGTGGAATGTGAATGAACTACAATGTATGCTCATTCAAGAGGAAGCAAGGCTTAAGAAAGGAGCAAATCACTCCATTAATCTCATGGGTCACCAAAGAAGAGTCAGTAAAGAAACCCGGAAAGAAGAATGGAAAGGGCAAACAAGGACCACTAAAGGTTAATGTGTCTTCTGTCCCAATTCACAAAGAGGAACATAAAGGAATTAAGTGTCACTTTTGCAGAAAGCCTGGACACTATTAAAATGAGTGTCAAAAGCACAAAGACTGGTTCGAAAAGAAAGGTAAACCTTGTGTTTCTGTATGTTTCGAATCAAATTTGGCAGAAGTTATTTATAATACACAGTGGATTGATTACAGTTGTACCACTCATGTTTCTAATACGATGCAGAGATTCCTTACAACCCAAATCATAAACCCAAATGAAAAGTTTGTCTTCATGGGAAACCGAGTCAAAACACCAGTTGAAGCCATTGGAACCTACCGGTTAATTTTAGATACTGGACATCATTTGGACCTTTTTCAAACACTTTATGTCCCTTCTGTTTCTCGTAATTTGATTTCACTGTCTAAACTTGATTCAATTGGATACTCCTTTAAATTTGGAAATGGTTGTTTCAGTTTATTTAAACACAATCATCTTATAGGTTATGGTATTCTTTGTGATGGCCTATATAAGCTTAAACTTGATAGCATTTTCACTGAGACTCTGATAACTTTGCATCATAATATTGGTACTAAACGTGGTTTTATGAATGAAAATTCAGCTTATTTGTGGCATAAACGTTTGGGTCATATATCTAAAGAAAGAATTGAAAGATTAGTAAAAAATGAAATTCTTAATGAATTAGATTTTACTGATCTTGGCCTCTGTGTGGATTGTATTAAAGGAAAGCATACAAACCACATACTTAAGAAAGCCGCCACAAGAAGCACACAGCTTCTTGAAATTATACACACCGATATTTGTGGACCTTTTGATGTTCCATCTTTTGGTGGAGAAAAATATTTTATCACCTTTATTGATGACTTTTCACGTTATGGTTATGTCTATTTATTGCATCAAAAATCTCAAGCTATAGATGCCTTGAAGGTGTATATAACTGAGGTTGAGAGACAATTAGACAGAAAAATAAAAATTATCAGGTCTGATAGAGGGGGTGAATATTATGGAAGTTACAATGAATCTGGACAATGTCCAGGTCCATTTGCTAAATTTCTTCAAACTAATGACATATGTGCTCAATACACTATGCCACACACACCACAACAAAATGGTGTTGCAGAAAGACGAAACCGTACTCTAATAGAGATGGTTAGGAGTATGATGAGTAATTCTTCTTTACCCTCATCATTGTGGATGCATGCCTTAAAGACTGCTGCATATTTGTTAAACAGGATTCCTAGTAAGGCAGTTCTAAAGACTCCTTTTGAACTGTGGACATGAAGGAAACCTAGTTTAAGGCACCTCCGTGTTTGGGGTTGTCCGACAGAAATAAGGATATATAATCCACATGAAAAGAAACTGGACTCAAGAACAATCAGTGGTTATTTCATTTGTTATCCAGAAAAATCTAAAGGGTATAGATTTTATTGTCCTAACCATAAGTACGAGAATCATTGAAGCTGGAAATGCTAAGTTCATTGAAAATGGTGAAGTTAGTGGGAGTTTGGAACCACGTAAAGTGGAGATCCAAGAAATTAGGGTTCAAGTTCCTTTACCTGCAATTTCTTCTCGACTTGTTATTCCTACGGTTGTTGAACAGTTTGACAACTTACGAAACAACAAATAAATGATCAAACACCCCATAATGAAACCATCACTAATGAACCTACTTTAGATGAACCACATGAACTAGCATCTAGAAAGTCTCGAAGACAAAACGGTCCGCTATTTCGACGATTATGTGGTTTATCTACATGAGTCCGAATTCGACTTAGGAGTCGATGAAGATCCAGTTTCATTTTCACGAAGCCATGGAAAGTGCATATTCTTCTAAATGGTTAGATGCAATGAAAGATCAGTTGAAATCAATGGAGCACAACAAAGTCTGGGATATCGTTGAATTACCTGAAGGTTGTAAAAGAGTCGGGTGTAAATGGGTCTTTAAGACTAAGCTCGACTCGAATGGCAATATTGAACGATATAAAGCCAGACTTGTTTCCAAAGGTTTTACTCAGAAAGATGGCATCGACTATAAAGAAACATTTTCTCCAGTTTCTAAGAAAGATTCATTTAGAATTATCATGGCACTAGTAGCTCATTTTGATTTTTGAGTTACACCAAATGGATGTGAAAACAACCTTTACGAATGGGAATTTAGATGAAGAGGTCTACATGAGTCAACTCGAAGGATTTTCGGTTGAAGGAAAAGAACACATGGTGTGTAAACTTAAGAAATCAATATACGTACTTAAGCAAGCTTCCGACAAAGGTATCTTAAGTTCAATGATATCATTACGTCCTTTGGATTTAAAGAAAACATCGTTGATCGGTGTATATATCTAAAGATCGGTATGAAGCAAGATCATATTTCTCATTACGTATGTTCATGACATCTTCGTTGCTACTAATGATTTTGGTTTATTATATGAAAACAAGAATTTTCTTTCTAAGAACTTTGAAATGAAAGATATGAGTGAGGCATCTTATGTGATTGGAATTGAAATATTTCGTGATAGATCACAAGGATTTTTAGGGTTGTCTCAGAAAACATATATCGAAAGAGTTCTTAAGAGATTCAATATGGAAGGATGCTCAATAAGTGTTGCTCCAATTCAAAAAGGAGATAAATTCGACTTTATGCGAATGTCCAAAGAATGATTTGGAACGCAAACAAATGGAATAAATTCCTTATGCATCTATTGTTGGAAGCTTAATGTATGCTCGGACTTGTACCGGACTGGACATTAGCTTTGTTGTCGGGATGCTTGAGCGGTATCAAAGTAATCCGGGAATAGATCATTGGAAAGTCTGCAAAGAAAGTTTTGAGGTATCTACAAGGAACGAAGGATCACATGCTCACTTATAAAAGATCTAAAGATCTCGAAGTGATAGGATATTCGTATTCGATTTCTTGGATGTGTTGATACTAGAAAATCAACATTCGACTATCTCGTTCCTTTTGGTCGAAGGAGCAATCTCATGGAAAAGTGCGAAACGGACTATCATAGTCGCTTCTACTATGGAAGTCGAATTTGTGGCTTGCTTCGAAGCTACAATTCAGAGTTTATGGCTACAAAATTTTATTTCGGGACTTGGAATTGTCGACGTATTGCCAAGCCGCTGAAAATTTATCGTGATAACTCCGCAGATAGTCTTCTTTTCCAAAAACGACAAGTATTCCAAAGGTGCTAAACACATGGAATTAAAATACCTTGCCGTTAAGGAAGAAGTTCAGAAATATAGGGTGTCAATTGAGCATATTAGCACCAATCTCATGATTGCAGATCCTTTAACGAAATGATTGCCACTGAAGACATTTAACGAACATGTCGAGAGAATGGGCATTACCAAAACCTTTTATTAGTTTTATGCTCCTTGTATTTTGACACATTGAGCTCAATTTTTCTTGTTTATGATATTTATAAATCTTATTTTTATCGTTAGTGTACACTTTATTTTGCTTGATGTTCAACAAGATTTGTCTTCTAATAGACATTATAGGACCATGATGTTAATTCACATTATGTTAAGTATGTAATTGATATTATGATACATGAAAGGGACTGTGTCGATAAATTGATGCACAACCTCCATGATTCATATTAATTTCGTACTTATTAAATAATTTATGATTTAACCAATATAAAGAAGGATTTATTTTACATTTTATGCAGTATGTTACGCACTATTAAAATTAAGTGAGCCAAGTGGGAGAATGTTAAATTTTAATTTTGTGACTCACATTCATTTTAATAATTTATCAATAATTTATGTCATTTATTTTAGAACTCATAATAACATAAGTTCTTTATTTTCTTAACTCTTAACTTATGTTATAATATTTTCTTAACCCAAATTCTAGTCCTTTCAGAGGGAACATCCATTTGGGGTTTTTTTCTTTCTTTTTTTTTTCTTTTTCTTTTTTCTGATCAATGAATAATGTCATCAAATAGTGTTATGTGAAATATTTGTTGTTTTGGGTTCTTGGTGTGGTCTGTTTTAACTTTATGATTTGAGTGTCTTTTTGTATACGCAATTTGAATTTGAATAAATTTATGTTAGTCATGTGTTTGATAACATGACAATCAATAGCAAATGAGTTTTTTTGGATCATTTTTTTAGTAAGTTTTAAAAATTACTTTATTTAAAATATAAATTATTTTTAATTTTTTGCATGTTAAATAAATTAATTTATCTTATAATGGAATTGATCTCTTATAAAATGCCTCGTAAACCTATAATCATGGTGGTGGCTTACGACTGGAGGAGTTAGATTTAATGATCTGCATTCTAATTATTTATAAAAATAATGTAAATGAGGAATCTCTTTTATGATTTATTTTGAAATGAAATATATTTAGCATGTTCAGCTATGATAAAATTATTTAAAAAGTAATTAAAATTTGTCTTATGTTATTTTTTTCAAATAAGTTTATTTATTTTTGAAGAATAAGGCAAATAAAAATAATAAAAGTCATCCCAAATACATTCTTAAAAAATTATTCTCTACATTTTATTTAAAAATAAATTGAATTTTTTAAAAAATAAATATAAACTATGTAAAAAATACAATAAATAAATATATTTTAAATATAAAAACTAAATAAATATAAAAAGGAAGAACAATACTGATCTTAAAACAACCCTAAATTCATAAGAAAGTATGAAAAAAATGAAATATTTGAATGTCCTATTTTGAAAACATCTTTTTTTATCTGCTAAGTAACCAATAATCTCTGGTTTGATTTTCTTCTCAGAATAAACCGACACTTTAGAAGCCAGCAAAAATCTGTAAATTTTATTTTCATTAAATTTTCTTGATTTGTCAACGATTTCATCTCTAAAATAGGAGAGGTACTTGAAATTTCTTTAGGGCGGATTTGATTGATTGAATTTATAAAGCAGAAATAAATAAATAAATAACCTATAAAGCTCTTCATTTAGCAGCAAACTGATTCCATAGAGGAAATATTTCAGGATTGGTTCCCTTAAATAGAGAAAATTGTTCCATCAAAACTACAATTTCGAAGTCATAGGGCTAGTTTCTTCTTTAGAAGCCTAGGATTAGCCATAAGACTTCTTTGGCTATCTTAGAGGATTAGCAATGATATCCACCCTATAGAATTTCTAACCTCTTCTTTACTCTCTTTGAAATTTCATATGTGTGGTTTTAATCTCTAGCACTTAGAAGGTTTGAACCAATATTAGAAAGCTCAAATTGAGTCCCCATTGTAGTGTAAAGCCCTAGGAGCACCCCCTTTGACCTTGGGTGGTTGAAGCTTGGTCTTGTGCACACACACACTTGAAGTTACACGAGATTTAGCACACACTAAGATAAAATAAAACAATCAGTAGTGACACCAGAGTTTTTTCATGGAAAACTCGTAAATGTAAAAAAAAAATACAGGAACTAGCCTAGCTGAAAAAAACTACTATAAACAGGATATTACATGTACAGTCCCTCGTCCCACAGGCGGGAAATGGTTGAACGCTCTTCGGAGTTACAACGTCGGTGCACGAATAAACTTGTTGTAAGAAGTGGGTGGCGGCTGATGGCAATCGGTGGAGGTCGACAGATGGTGATTGACTGTGATCAGTGGTGGTCAACGACAGTAGATGGTGGTCGACAGCGGTCAACAGTGATCGACGATAGTCGGCTGTAGTCGATGGTGACTGGATTGATGCTGGACTTCTGCTACTTAAAACTTCAATTTTTTTTTTCAAGCTTCAAGCTCTCCTCCCCTTCAAGAGTGGGGTGAGGCTTTATTTATAGTGTTCTAAGTGCAATTAATACATCAATATGAACCACTTTGATCGAATGATCCAAGGAGGTTTCTTTGATCATACAAAGTTTGATGGACATTTGAGTACCTTAACAATGTTAGAATTGAGCAATCTTGGGCTCGCTGGGTTCGTCTTGTCGAGACGCACGATTCGACTATAGGCTTGCTAGATTCGACATTCGTTTGACCTTCAAAATATGTCTGAAAAACTTTTAAGAGTGGTTTAATGACTTGATTTGAGCTTGATTTGACTCGTATTGAACTAATATTAATATCATTGGGGTGCGTCTCATCGAGCCGGTTAGTTTGACTATATGTATGCTAAATTCAATGCTCAAGATAACATTTTATCAAGATTTGACTATTTCTTGCACAAAGGATTGTCTTGAGATCCGTATTATACATCGAGATTCATATCGGATAAAAAATTTGTTGATAGCGTATAAAGTTTGAATAATCATTTAGAAAATGTAATAATACTTGAAGGGTGATGCACAAATATTACAATAATGGAAGGCAAAACAATCAAAAGATTAAAGTCTTCCATTCTAATAAAATTAGCATTAGTCCTCTAATTATACTCTTTTAAGCACCTCTAGACCTAATAATCTAATATAGATTAGAATATTGAAAATTTTCAACTTGTTGAAGAAATTAAAAAAAAAAAAAAAACAAAATTACGAGACCAATTGTAATATTATAACTTCTATCCCAAAGCTGCGGATTCATCAAACCCCAATCATAACTATTTTAAATCATACCAAAACATAAGTTGCCATTTGGTGTAAAAACAAATTTGGAAAGGAGCACTCTTAAGAAATTATTCTCTACATTTTATTTAAAAATAAATTGATTTTCTTAAAAAATAAATATAAAATATGTAAAATACACAATAAATAAATATATTTTAAATATAAAATTAAATAAACATAAAAAGGAAGATCTAAAATGAATCTTAAAACAAAGCTAAATTCATAAGATAGTATGAAAAAAAAAATAGTGATTCGAGTCTTATTCTGAGAACATTTTTTATTTTTCTTCTATGTAATCATATTTTATCATTAGCAATAATCTCTGATTTGATTTTTTTCTTAGAATATTCATTGACACTTTAAAAGTCAGCAAAAAATCAATAAAATTTAAGTTTCATTAATTTTGCTTCATTTGGCAACGATTTCGCAACTTTAAAATAGAGTTCATGGGATTGTTTCCCATAAATGGGGAGAATTATTTCATCTAAACTATAAATTTGAAGTCATATATTTCATAATTTATAGCTCAACATTTAAGTAAAAATAAGAGCATTTACATGCAGATCACATAATTGTTATGTATTTACATATTTATCAACTAAACTTTCTTATTTACATTCACAACACTTAAATTCTTAACATCACATAAAAAATGAAAATATTTTTTTAATGCATAGATTTACATATATATATATATATATATATATATATATATATATATATATATATATATATATATATATCCAACCTAATTAACCTATTTCAAGCACTGAGTTGTGGGATAATGCAAATAGCTCAAGGATGAAATACGGAAGGCGAATTAAATAACAAACAAGTAAGGGCGTATAACCAAAAACGTTAACACATAATTTATAGGTATTTACATATCTAATATCTAAATTTTATACAATGCAAATATTTCATATCACGTAAAAATACCACCCTTTTAACTTTTAAAAAATAAAGTACAGATTTTCAAGCATAGGTAAGGTAGTATGTATGTAAAAATTGAAGTTCAGTTATTAGATATTGTTGTTTGCTAGTAAATTCATGGTGTTCGAGTGATATATTAATATCAGAGTGTTATGCTCCACAATTTTCACCTCTATCGTCCCTTGTACGGTGAATCTCGAATCCATTATTGTTGTCTGACAAACTAGCCAACAGACTCCAATCTTCCACCGTTCCGGAGTGATACCGCTCACATATTTGTGACAAATAATTTCATGACACAATATCTATCAGAGATCAAAACTCTTGCAGATCATCTTGTTGCTGCTTGTTTTTAGGTTGATCCCAAAGATGTTATACTCTACACTCTAAATAGTCTTCCACACCTATCAGGCTTTCAAGATTGTAGTTAGAACACACATCGAATAAAACAACCTATATGAAACTTACATTCCAATAATGATGTGTCATAAAAAAGCCCAGGGAAGGGTTAACTAAACCGGCTACTTTGCGTAAGCTTAATATTGCAAGAATTTAATATCGCTACTAAAAGGGTTGAATATCTAGCAATGACACCAAAAACTTGACTGTAATTATAAATTTGATAAAGAAGTGTATAAAATATTCAATAATCGCAAAGTTTCTCTTATCAACGCAAATATATGTATCGCTTAAGTAATACAGGGCTCTAGCGGAATCCTGGTTATCGATCCTACATGGAAAATATTAGAGGCTACGAACTAGGATTTTAAAAACCAATACAGAATCACAACCTTGTAGTTCAAATTGCTTATTTGTCACTAATATGCAATCGTAAATAAGATGTATTTTAATAAACAAATTCTAATATAATTAACTAATTTTACTAATAAAGTTTGTAATATGAGGTTCAATATATAAGCAAGCATCCTTCTCATTGTCAAGAAATTTAAGTGAATGGATAAATTGAATTAGTTTAAATTGTGTTGTGCCAAATATGAGCATACCTATTCTTTACCCTTTGGTCCAGGAATAAAGAACATTGACTAATCCTATGCTTGGTTACTGTATCTGCGGCTAGGCTGGGATGATACCGGCTCTCACTTCGGAGCTCCCAAGTTCCCCTCGCCTAAGGGTTAACATCTACACTTCAACACCCAAACGATAGGACCGAATTGAGGATTTTAGTCTGTCACTCTAAAATCTCTAATTCTACGCCTGATAAATAATATTTTCCTATTTATTTGCACCCTACTTTCAAGGACTTTGTCCTCCCTGAATTTTAGATGTAATCTTCACTTTAGTTGTAAATCTCAACATATTTTAACAAATCAATTGGCCAAATTGAAAGTAAATTAAAATTGAAGTAAAAAGTTCATCACAACTTCATTATCTTGACACAACTAATTCAAATCACTATTTCACAAAATCTCAAAACAAGGAGAAAGACAGAGAAACTACTTAGATCTCATGGAGAAGATACGACAAAACTTGGATTTCATATATTAAAACAAAGTCATACAAACTACAATAAGTAAATTCAACTTATCTCGAATTCCTCCCCAAGCAAATTCTTTAAAGTTCCTCTGAATCTCTTACTTTCTTTACAGCACACAGAATTCTCCTTCAAAGCGGCAATGAGAAAGGAATCTCTCACTTTCCTTCCACTCTTACAATTTCTTGAAGAATTTCTCACAATCTCACTAATTAAACTAACAGACACACTAGACACCCCCAAGAGATACTCACTAGACTCACATATCACAACAACAACAACCCTAACAACCCCCATTCTTTTCGGCCTCCAATTGTCTCTTTTAAAATTGTAGATGAGTTTTCAATAGTTACCTAAGCATCCCTTCAAAAAGCGTCCTCATTCAATGCACTTTGTGAGAGAACCATCATTCTCTCCGTTGGCGGCCTTCTAGAATACTAGGTTTTGGCACTATTGAGAAAACCTCGCCCTCGGAGGAGTTGATCTCGCCGTCGGCGGCCTTCTTTTCTTTTAAATTTCTGAAGTCTCAGGAAAAATCCATCATCGGCGCCGTCGATCTCGCCGTCGGCGCCCAAGGTCAAATCTTCATATTTTTGTCATTTTTGCTCCAAATTTGCTATTTTTTTGCATTTTTTTGCTCCAATGACCGTAAATCAACATTTTTGCAACAAAACATCAAAAATACATTTCCTTAAAGTGCAATATCATCAAAATCAGTGTAAAATAGGTATGAAAATCTCAACATATTTTTCTTTGGTCGTTAACCAATTTTGAGAAGATGGTGCACCCTAAGGATTGGAATTGTAAGTTTGGTGGAGAGAGTTGGGTTTTGATTTGAAGGTTTGATTTGGTTTTGTAACGCCAAATACGATGGCATGGATGGACTCATTTGAAATGTTTTGATGATATTGATGCAACGATAAAATTTGTTTTAAAATAATTATTAGTGCCAAAATAACAAAGATTTACATTTTCTAATCATAATGATATAGATAAATAAGATGATTAGAAATAACGAAAATTTAAATTATATTTTGAGGATCTTGACTTTTTAAATTTTTTTACTTTATATTTTCTGCTGATTTCACAGCATCATTTTTTCGTTCGTTTTTTCTTTCTCTTGCAGCGTGACTTCTTAATTTCAAATTTTAACGCTCATCAAAAAATTTCAAGGGCATGATACATGAGGCATTTATAGATAAATACCACACAATTTTTCTAAATATAAAAAATATAATTTCAACGTTAGATATATAAACACATATAAATTGGGGTATATGTGTGTAAATACCCCTAAATTAAAATGGCCTGCATAACTTATGCTTCTAATCTGGAAACTAACAACAATACCATTTCAGCAATGTATTTTATTTACATTTTAATGGAAGGAAGGCCAACGGCAAGGCCAATTCGTTGGCCTTTAGCATGCTATTTTTATTATTATTTCAATGGGGTAGTTGACTTGCTCCTTATTTTTTGGATAAATTATATGGAGATATTTTTGTACATTATAACAGTTATATATATATATTTCTTAATCTAGCATTTAATTCTGCTTGATTACCTCTTATTAATATATTGACTTAAAATAAATATTTTCTCAGTCTTTTTAAAAATAAATTGGGAAGCTTTTGGCAGAAAAGAAGGAGCTTTTGCAATTCTCATTGTCTTGTCCATGGTGGTGCCAATGGGGGTGAAGAAGGCATGGGAGAGTGCTCATGGTGATTGGGAGAACTATTGGTGGGTGGCTAAGATCAGCTTTGGTCTGATCTTGGCTCCCCCAAGCCCTGATTTGTCTTCCCAAGGGTGGGTCAAAGAAACCATGACCCAGGAGCCATGTGGCTTCCCCATGGTGAGTGGTATCAAGCTTGTCCTCTAGTGCTAGGACTTGGCTTGGTTTGTCTTTTGTGTCGCCCACATGTTGGGTTATTCTTGTGTCATGAGTAACCCATGAAAAATGGGCCATGGGCGTCATAGGCCTTGTGCTTGGGCTTGATTTTAGGATTTTGGGCTAACCTAATTGGGTTGGGTTCAGTCCAAAATTCTAGACTCTAAGGGAATTTAATAATCCACTCAATTTTATTTATTTATCTATTTATTTATTAAGTGAATTATGGGGGTTGACCCCATGGTGTCAATTGAGTTCCTCACACGGTGTTATGTCATGACCATGATGGGTGCAGTTCAATTAGATGGTAATGTGGTCAACTGGTCAAGATTTGAAAAAAATTGGGCTAGGCCCAATTAGTTTTGACCAATCTTGGTGTCACCAAAATTTGTGGTCAAAAGGGTGTGATAGGGTTTAGAGTGATTTTTAGGGTTTACTAGGGTTGGGAAGGCCTTTAGTGAGGCTATGGAACAAATTAGGTAGATCTCATTTCCCAAAGTGAATTTCATGGTTAAAGTGTCCCTTAGGGTCTATAGGAAGGTTCCTAGGGTTTAGGGTTTTTTTGGGGGATCGAGGGCATGGCTTGCCCATGGGGGTCAATTTGGGTCTATCACTAGGTCAAACCCGTAAACCAACTCAGCCAATGGTTGAGGGCTTGGGCTTGTCCTGGTAAGGCCCAAGAGAGGGCAACCCTGGCCTGGGAGCTATGTGCAGGTGAGTAGGGAGAGTCCCCACAAAAGTGAGATCAACAAGCATCTCATAAGGGCTAACACCGAAAAGCTAAAATTGACATTGCAACCCTAGGTTAAGTGAAAACAAAGCTCACTCAAGACTATGATGTTGGGAACAACACCACAGTCGAGTCTTTCCAGTCTGATGTCGTGGTGCAATACAACGGAATTTTGGTTTATGAGCAAAATAACCAAATTTGACATAATCATTGCATTACAGAGTTATTAGCGTGTGGCTATCGCTGAGGATGACATGAAAATCATGAGCCAATAAGCGACGAAGGGGCATCTCTCACCCTAAAAGATGAAGAGACAGGGTCATACTGCTCGAAGGATATTGATGCGGTCCCATGGAATAATTAGTTTCAAAATATTATAGGATCCCTCAAAAACACAATTAAGCAGGGAAAATACAGGCATCTAACCTAGGTTACTTTAATAACAACCTATCCTAGCATCTCTAACATAGACCTAGGAGCCCTAAGAAAAGAAGAAAGAAGATAGGCAAAGGTGAAAGAGCTATTCTCTTATGTAAAGTCTGTTAAAGCACTCGGACCATGAATGCTTCTAAGGACGCTCTGCACTAGCTCCTTTCTCAGTAATAATAGCAACAATTCCAACAGATGCACCTCCAAGTTGGAACTACAGAGTACACGAAAGAAGAAAAAAGAGAACTCTCCCTACCGTGAGCCTCAAAACTACAAAACTCTTCGATGAGGGCTAACTTCTACTTGAAAGCTTTTGTTGACCAATATATGAAATTACTGGGAATATATAATATGTTTTGGATATTAAGGAGATCATGAATTTTTGATACATAGCTAGTGTTTCAGCCAAAATGGACAAGTTTCTTACTAAATTGTCCAACCCAATTTCTAAAAATGCTAACCAACCATCCAAATCCAATCTTTCAACCTAGCTTAGGCTGCCCAATTTTATAGGGCAAATTATTCCGTACAATTGCACAATGTTGGTCATAGTGTTGTGATACCATTGATGTGGAAGATGCTACGTGAGTTGAAAAGATAGGGAGCATAGCTCAAGATTTGTCTTGTATCAGTTGAGGCACCACTGCTCCAAGCACGACATCAGACCACTATTGACATGGTTGATTTCACGTCAACATCCATCGTTACGATAGTCCAATCAGAAGCCACCATTAGGAAACAAATAGTTGGGGTGACATGGTGTCAGGCATGACACCGGGGTGCTGCAAAAATGTCAGATGCCGTGTCAAATCTCACAAAAATGCTCATCAAATTAGGGTTACTAAAGCCCTCATCACGAGATGGAGTCACATTGCTGGACTAGGCGTCATGGAGCTAATGTGACAATTTCCACCAAAATCTCCTTAGGGCTAACACGAATCACAAAAGTGATCACTTCAGTATTGAGCTGCTCCAAAGGGCGTCAAAGCTTCTAAATGGAACTTGTTTTAGACAAAAAGATAATAAACATCATGAAACAGAGAAACCATAGCACACATATGACATATCAAAAATTCATGATCTCATTAATATCCAAAGCCTATTATATATTCCAGTAATTTCATAGATAGGGGAGACAAAACTTCCCTACATCGTGAAAATGAGGAAATACAAAAAAACAACATCAAAAAGTAGAATGGGATGTTCCATAGCTCCTAAAAATCATGTAACTAGCCACCTACTCAGCTTGTTCCTTTGCAGGACTAAAATCACGAGGAGAATGTTGAAGCATTTTCTCACACCTCTCGTACGCTTCTCTGTGCCACTGGGATAACATATTATGTTGTTGCGCGATGGGTTGGCCAATTTATAATGTGATCCTGCCGCACTGTGAGGTCATCTAACCTCCATGTAAATCAGAAATGTCCTCCCTCAGCCTGCAGAGGTGTTGGGATGTGGGGGTAAGATGAGATGCCTTAGTACGAGCGAGCTAGGCATTTATGCCTAGATTTCTCCAAATCTGGTTTTATTCTGTAAGAGATGAGTTTCAAAAGCGGACATCTCATCGCTTTAGTCTTTCTCTGGGGGTGGAACTGGGCAAGACTGGTCCCTGGCCTTATCGTAAAAGTATGTTGTCATGAAATTTCTGATAATGAGTTTGAAAATGGAAAGGAAAGAAAAATTGCAAGCCCCTGTGTGAAAAATTAGCATACAAAACCATTGGGCCAAGTCCCTTATTTATAGGCAACCGAATGCCTTGGTTCCTAACAAGGCGTCTTGACACCAAACTCAAATAATAACTCTTTTTGGTATGGACCATAAATGTTTTTGGTGAGGCGACATGACACTCGCATCTGTGGTAGGACACCTAGTTGTTTGATATTTGGGGCATTCATATTAAATAGGTTAAATGTGAGTCACGGTTCCTACTCCAGGCGGCCTAATGCAAAAACAAAAAGAGTTTGTTTTGGATAATTTTCTTATCACATGCAGTGTCGTGATGCTGTCATCGAGGCCTTGGTGCATGACCTCTTTTTTGCATTTTTTAGATTTTCATGCTTGAACAATCAACTATGCTCGCACAAGTTCAGTAAAAATCCAAAAAGTGGGGCAACCTCTAAAAAAAGCAACAACGACACCAACAAAATTACTGCAAATTTGAATAATCATTTAGCAAATGTCATAATACTCAAAAGATGATGCACAAATATTACAAAAATGGAAGTAAAAACAGTCAAAAAATAAAGTCTTCCATTCTAACAAAATTAGCATTAGTCCTCCAATTATACTCTTTTAAGCACCTCTAGACCTAATAATCTGATATAGATTAGAATATTGAAAGATTAGAATATTGAAAATTTTCAAGTTGTTGAAGAAATTAAAAAATAAATAAAGTAAATTATAAATACGAATTCTAATATTATAACTTCTGTCATTTCAAATCATACCAAAGCTGCGGAGTCATCAAAGCCCACTGATAACTATTTTAAATCATTCCAAAACTATCCGGATATTTATAATTTTTAACTTGGAAATACCATTTGGTGTCAAATGGGGCATACATACCACTTAATTCTTATATATTTACACATCTAGCAGCCAAAATTTACATATATACAACTTAAATATTCTATATCACATCAAAAATATTATTATTTTAACTTTGAAAAGTTGATATACATTTTATTATTCATAGGCAAGCCGGCATATATGTAGAAATTGAAGTATAGGTGCTAATTATGTAAATATATAATAATGAAATGGCATGCATGTAAATCTTAAATAAATTAATAAACAAATAAATGGATGGCATAATTGATGGGCTATAAATGAACCAAATAGGCTATAGGAAAAATAGAACTTTGAAAAGGGATTTGAGGGATCAAATAGTGAAGATGAAGAGATACATCTTTCTGTTGGCCGTATTAATTGCTATTGTTTCGATCTCGAGTTCATTGAACTCTGTGATTGCACAAGAGCAAGGTTGTCCTGCACACTGTTACGAGGACGATTTATGCTGTACAGAGCCTGTCGGAGATTGTTGTGATGTTGAATGTTATACTGAAGATCATTGTCCATCTCTTTGGGCGAAAGCAACCTCTAATCCTTAAAGAGGGAATATCTATTTATTTTCGGTGTTTGTGGGCTGTGCCTTCGCTTTATGATTTGAGTGTCTTAAGAGAGATTTGAATGTCTTATTTTGAAAACATTTGTAATCATTTTTTATGATTTGGCATAGCAATAATCTCTGGTTTGATCTTTTTCTCAGAATGATCATTGAAACTTTAAAAGTCAGCAAAGATCAGTAAAAAATTATTTTTCATTAATTTTTCTTTATTTGTCAACGCTTTCATCTATAAAATAGGAGAGGTAAAATTTCTTTAAAGCGTATTTGACTGATTGAATTTATTAAGTAGAAATAAAAAACCTTGTAAAGCTCAGCATTTTACTTGATGTTGTTTAAAGTCAAAATTATTTTCCTACTCAAAACTATATATTCCAAGTCATATATTTGAGAATTTATAAATGAACATTTAAGGAAGAAAGAAGGGAATTTACACGCCTATCACATAATTGTTATGTATTTGATATTTCACTGTTTTTCATATTATTTATTTATACAACACTCAAATCATTAACATCACGTAAGAAATAAAATATACTTTTTCATACATAAGTTTATAACACTAGTATTTTATATATATATATATATATATATATATATATATATATATATATATATATATATATATATATAGTATATATATATATGTATATATATGATTTTAATCCAAACTAATTAACCTATTTCAAGCACTGAAAGTGGTGGGATAATACAAATGGCTCAAAGATTAAATACAGAAGACATATTAAAAAACAAACAAGAGCATATAGCTGAAACGATACCACATAAGTTTTAGGAATTTACTTATCTAACATCTAAATTTTATACAATGCAAATATTTCATATCACATAAAAATACCATCATTTTTAACTTTTTAAAAATAAAGTAAGGATTTTGAAGCATAGAAAAGGTAGTATGTATGTAAAAATTGAAGTTCAGTTATTAGATATTGTTATGTGCTAGTAAATTATCGGTGATAGAGTGATATATTAATATCAGAGTGTTATGTTCCACAAATTTCGTTTCTATCCTCCTTTGTATAGTGAATCTCGAATCTATTATTGTTATCTGACAAACTAGCAAAATGACATCAATCTCCCACCATTCTGGAGTGATACTACTTAATAATGATCTACATCACATATTTATGAGAATTAATTTCAAGACATTGTATCTATCAGAGATCAAACCTCTTGTAGATCAAACTGCTACTGCTAGTTTTCAGGTTGATCCAATAGATGTTATACTTTACACTCTAAATGGTCTTCCACCCTTATCAAGCTTTCAAGATTGTAATTAGAACACATCAAATAATTTAACCTAGATGACCTATACTCACCTCTATGTAGTACCAATCCGGTGTTGTTGGGACAAAAGGAGAAGAAAAATAAGGGTCGACTTTCAGGCACACTTATTTTATTCGGTATCCACCTTAGATCTTGAAAGACCTATATCCAAATGATCGGATATGTCATTTGAATAATAATATACTATCTCGAAAGTTAGAAATATTATTTAATAGATCTATTCAATTGAATGATAAAAATCTTTAAAATGTATGAGTATGTGTAACCATAGATTTTTCTTTTACCATTATGACTGTAAGATATAATTTATTTTATTTTGGGGTCTGATATCCTTAGAATGGAAATCCCTCACAATAAATCACATCCCATAAACTTTATCTTTTGAGAATACTCTCGATTAAAACATTGTCTCATATCATATAGGATTAAAAGGTTTGTGTTTTTAAGATTGATGTTTTAGGACTTCAAATGAATAAACACTCGTGATTGGCAAAGATTTTCTTGGAATTGAAGGGTTGACACTTACATTCCAATAATAATGTGTCACAGAAAGGCCAAGGGAAAGGGTTAACTAATTTTGAGAAGATGGTGTACCCTAAGGATTAGAATTGTATGTTTGGTGCATGACCCGACCCACAATTACGCAGTAAATTAACTTTCAAAAGATGGCCAAAAACTTGACCTGATTTATAAATAGCGACTAGTGTGCAAAATCTTAAATGATATAAAAATTAGAAAATATTTTACACACTAGGGGTACTATGCAAGTATACGTACCGTTTCAAATAATATGTAGTTTTCTTTAAAAACCCCAAGCATCGATCCCACGAGAGTGAAGTAAGAAGTCTTTAATCAAATTCTAATCTACTACTAATAACTCTTAGTTTGAAATGTCGATTAAAATTGTGCTTTATCTAGCAACTATTCCTAAATGCAAGTGTTAAATGTAATAGTAACTATAACTAAATGCAAATAATAATTCTAAAGATAACCCTTTTTGGATGAGTTGGTTTGGAGAATTTTGAGATTTTAAAAACTACTATTCTTATGTAATGAAATAGATAATGTATAGAATTGAGATGCATAAAATATTGTATGTGCCAAATAGGAGCAATCATATTATTTACCCTTTGGTCCAAGCATAAAGAACATTGACTAATCCTATGCTTGGTTACTGAATCTGCGACTAGGCTGGGAGGATACCGGCTCTCACTTCGGAGCTCCCACGTTCCCCTCGCCTGAGGGCTAACAATTTTCTATATAAATCCTAATTACATTTAGGCATGGTTAAAATCAAACCTAATTCAAATATATATTTAGTACCTAGAGTTTGGTGGTTAGTTTCAAAATTTAAGTTTGACTAGGTCGAATGAGGTTATGCTAGAGGATTGAACCTTGTAACTCCTAAATATGTTTGATTTGAACAAATTTATCTTAAGGCTTACTACTAAGTTGATCAACTGCTAAGCTGACCAAGTTGAAATGCTGTCGAGTTAGCCAAGTTGACCATCTGCCAAGCTGACATGTTGAGGACAAAGTGTCAATATCAAGTGTGGAGCACTGAGTGCAAAGTCCAAAGTGTAGAGTTTTTTGGGTTAATGTTGAATACCAACTTATGAGTATGAAGTGCTAGCCCTAAGTGCCAACTTTCGAGCCATGATTATCAAGTGTTGAGTCCATATGTTGAGTACCTAGTGCTTACTCACCATAGTCTAAGTTAGAGTTTTAGTTGTACATCTCTCATGTTTTTTTATAACTATATATAGCATTCATTGAAGTGCTTGAGGCCAAAAATCCTTTAATGAATATGAGATATTGGGAAAGCAAAAGGGTTTCTTTCTCTTGATCATGAAGAACTTTCTCTAAAGGGATTTCCCCTTTCTCTAGAGATTAGTAGTTGTCTATCAACACGGTGATGACAATAGTGTCATTGTAAGAGTTATTCTTAGGGGGTAAATCTTCAACAGTGAAGGATATAAGAGATGTGAGCTGAGTTTGGCATAAGAGTGGTTGTCGATAATTCTCTCCATCATAGCCTCTTTAGACTGGGTCGGTGGAATGAGTCTCCACCACCTCTAGAGATGGTTATAATTATGTCAGTGATAAGCATGGCTCGTTTGATTTTCCCTCCACTGGAGCTTTCCTTTGTTATTGAGTTGTTGCTCCTAACGCTACAAAATCCTAAAATTTCTTGGCCTTGATCACCTTTTCGACCAGGCCTTCCAAGTGTTGGCACTCCTACGTCTTACACATGGTTTCAATAGTAGACACAATACTTCTTAGAGTCCCAAAGATAAGCTCTGATCTTCATCGAGGGCACTCACTTGAAGTAATTGTTATGTAGTATAGCCTCGTTATCTTGACCATTGAAACTCTCAATGGAATTATCTTATGTACTTTGTAGTTAGGAAGTGGGCACTCTTTATAGTCAGCCCCTGGTCAAGATACCAGACTTGACTCCCTCGGTTTTATGTTGTCTCGATCACCATGATGTCCTGGGCAATCAAGCATCCTCATATTGAGGATGGGGTGAAAGAAAGTGAATCATGTCTCAATCTCCATTCACGCCTTGAGGGGACCTCTTTTGCGAGCAATAGGTTGAGAACTTTATTCTAGAGGAAACATGATTGAAGTTACTCCTCGGTCAATATATGATTGTTGGTTAGCATCTTTGGTTGATGAAGACCAAGCCCATTTCAGAAAAGTCCTTCTTTCAGCCCAAGAGCTAAGGTGACATGTTTAACCACAAGTTCCAGCTCTCGTACTTCCAACCTCTTCTTTTAGAAGTGTGTGATGAATGAGTGAATGCTCTCGCTCTGTCCCTGACTAGTATGTAGGAGGGCCGACGAGTTTTTCTTTGGTTTCCGGGTATTAGAAATTTGTGACCACAAACATCCATTTGAAGTCAACAAACAATGTGACTACTCTCAGCAGAAATCCATTAAACCAGCTGAGACTTAACTCCCCCATCATTTAAAAAAAAAGATGACATTTCAATGCATCGGTGATCCTTAGCAAATACATGGTTGACTCAAACAAGGCTACGTGGTCGGTTGGATTTGTCCTCCCCTTTAGGACTACATTGTCGGGCCCTTAAGTCTCTCTGAAGGTTTGGCCTCATAGATTTGCCAAGAGAATGCATTTTAGGGTTTTCAAGTCATCTCAATGCACCCGAACCAACACCGATCGATGGGTGCCTAACCGACACTATCGAAGTGCTGTGAGTTCATCTTCCATTTGCTGGGTCGACATTACTCTTTGCTCGTCGAGAACTGACTCTTCCTCTCAAGGGTATATATCTCTTCCACAAGCCGGTGCATCTTTGGTGACATCTAACTAATAGTCCTCCAAATCTTGGAGTTGTTCAATTACAAACTTTCCAGTGAACTCGATGTTGTAGGCGTCTCTGTTGTGGGTTTCTTTTCCTGGGGCTACTTCTCTTCGTAGCTGCACGCTCCACACTCACAACACTTTTTAAGATGTTAAATCTTGTTTTGTCCATGAATCACACTTAAAGAATATAGCATAAACAAAAAGAGAAAATAAATAATAACGAACAATAATATGTTGCATGTTATTCATAAAATGATCTTCTTATTTATATGGTACAATCTGATGATGTTACCTCTTTTCCCTATTTTAAAGAGGGTTGTACTATGCTTTTTTTGTATTTTGCATGCATGAGTTTATCATTTTATTGCTCTTTGGGTTGGTCGGCTAAGCATAATTGGGAATTAAGCTTATGGTCAACAAGATCAGTTTGGTTGGTAAAGTTTCCACTTGAGTGGATGAGATCAGCTTAGTCGAGAAAGCTTAGTCGGTATGGGTTGGTTGGCTGATATGACTCGGCTCAGGGGTGTCAATTTGGGTCAACCGGTCGAGTCGGGTTTGACTCGAATAGGGGCAACCCCGAACTTGACTTGAACAATAAACAAGTCGAAAACTAAGACTTAAACCGAGCTTAACCCGCTAACATGAACTCGACCCGAACTTTTATACTTATTCGAGTCATGTTTGGGTTTTCGAGTTGAACCCAAACCCGACTCAAATAATAAATGGATCGAATTCTCTAACCCGAACACGACTCGAAAAATATTTGGGTCAACTCTAACCCAAAATTTTTTAGTTGAGTCCGAGTTGTAGACGCTCTTAGCGATTGTTATTCCTTGACATCTAATGAGGGACCTCTTGATATCTCATAGATGGTTGAAGATGCTCGGGAACCAAATCTTCCTTATATCGACCTCCTGCGATAGTTGGCTCGGATATCCCTTTGTCTTGTTTTTGTCTAAATGTTTCTTTCTTATATTTTTCAGTCGTTTTTTTTGTCTATCTAGTAGTTCGACCGGCTTTTAGTCTTTTTGTCTTTGGCATGGTCAACTTCAATTGGTCACACAAACAGATCATATAGTCATCATTCGCTAGGCCCTCATTTGTCATATACTTTTCTTCTAAACCGCTAATTCTACTCTGGATGATATTTTCTATTCACATTTTAAAAAAATTAAAACCAAATTATCATCATCAAAATCATACTAATTTTTTATACATTATGGATATAATTTAAATATATTATTCATAAGTATTGAAAATTTTAATTTACAAAATGACATCATATAATTACTAATTTATTTTGTCATTTGTGAAACAGCTAATGAAAGTTGAAAAACCATCACAGAAAAAAAAAGACTAATTATTTTCAACTAAATAAACAATTCAATGTTTTACCAATTCCGATTAAAATTTTCCCGCTGATAAGATTTTTTTTCGGTCTAATCAATCATTCGTCAAATTTAACTTTAGTAGGGTCCGCTTTCGCGGGTTTGACCCTATCAGCTGTGGCTACGAATTTTAGCTCCAAGAAGGTTGTTAATCGCTCAAAATAGTGGATTAAATTTTTTTTTCCAGTCCATTTTAAGCTGATTTTAAATCAATTTAAAATGCTATCATTGAATATATGATTATAAATTTAGCTCCAAAATTTATTTAAATTATAATTTAGATCAGATCAAAATAAGGGAAAAATATTAAAAGTCTAATGATAGAGTTTCGAGTGTCAAGTGAATCCTACTGCTATACACTCTTGATCAAATAAAATATATTTTTATAAAGCCCAATTAACATAGGACTCCGTATCACCGGACTTTGGGCACAGACAACAACCGGAATCCTTATATGACAAGATCTCTAAAATAAGTGAGCCGAATTTTGAGTCAGAATTTTGGGATGGTTAACAGCCATACTCTCAGCCCGGCCTTCCGCCTGCAACCCGCCCATCTACAGAAACATATACTCCGAAGTACTTTATAAACTCAAGAGGGGGAGAGTGGCTGCAGAGTAACTTCAAAGGAGAAAGAAGAGAGATTGAGAGAATGGAGGGTGGTCTGTTTGAGACGAAAGTGGGGAAGAGAAGGGGGTGGTGGTGGTTGTCTGTGGGCTCAATGCTACTGGGATTGCTCCTGATTTGGGTGTACAGGATCTCCCACTTGCCTGAGGCCGGAGAGAAGGGGAGGTGGGCGTGGATGGCGATCTTCGCCGCCGAGCTTTGGTTCGGCTTCTACTGGCTGCTCACTCTATCCGTTCGTTGGAACCCCATTTACCGCTATACCTTCAAGGACAGGCTCTCCCATAGGTATCCCTTGCCTCTCTCTCTCTCTCCCTCTCCCTCCCCCCATAGATCTAATTTTCTTATGTTAAATCTGTTTGACATACTTGACATAAATCAGTTTGACGTATCTTCTTCTTAAGCTAAATATGTTAGATTCACCTAATTATCGGATTTAGTAAAAGGGTGCAATCAAATGCCCCCTAAAGATTGATTTGAGTTGACCCACTAATCTTAAATTGATCTCCAATAATTGTTAAGTTTTATGTTGAACAAGTTACTCAATTAGATTTGGATCTGTTAGGTTAAAGGATAATCAGATTTTAGTCAGATAGCAGGAAGGTCATGACAGAATTCCTTAGATTCAAGCCTGATTTATATTTATTGATTATTTAGTTATGAGAAAAGTACCAATTTGTAATTTCTTAATTCACATCAGTTTAAATTTGGCTAAAATTGATAGTTTCTTTTCTGCATAATTTTTTTCTCATAGAATTTTCATGTTATAAATATATTACTTGCAGTTTATTATAGAATAACTTGTGTAATATTTAAGGTACTGAATTATATATAAAAAATATTATAATATTTAAAATTTACTTGTTACGTTTATATCATGTCAAAAATATAACTATTTTAAACTTTAAAAAGTGAAATACACATTTTTCATGAATTGAGAAGATAACATATATATGTAAAAATTAAAATTTACGTGTTAGATATGTAAATAAATAGAAATTTAGGCATTTAGCTAATTGAGCTCATTTAATTAGTTTTAGCGGCATCTAAATTACATACATACCACCCAATTCTTCTGTATTTAAATATCTAACATCTAAATTTTAATTTTATAATTATACCATCCAAAGAATTAGTTTAGGTGCTAGATCTGTAAATACATAAGAATTGGGTGGATGCATGTAAATCTTCCAAAAAAAAATTTTATTTTGGGTTGCTTGTTGCACTGAGAAAGGTCTTCGTAGATACGGCCAAACAAAGCAAACACGGAAGTATAAAAAAATAAAACAAATCAAACGCGGATCTTGTCATTTGTCAATTTTATGCATACACTACTTTTATTTTATTTTATTTTATTTTATTTATTTACTATTTTGTACTGTTTACGCGGACTTTTTGGCCTTATTACCTGCCTCCGTCTTTGTTTTAGGATAATTTTAATAAAACTGTTGACTGATTACTTTTAAATTATCTATATATATATATATATATATATATATATATATATATATATAAATAAATTTACCTCTTATGTATTATCATCAGTTTGTTTTTTTAATTCTTCCTCGGCCTTAACGCTCTCCGTCTGACCAGGACAACTTTGTTTCTTAACGTTTTATGTTTTAATTTTGATGAGAATATTTAAACTTATGTTAGACGTTGAAAATGATCCAAATTAGACATTTGAAAGAATAGTTAAATCTTTTTTGAGGCCATTTGAGAGAACAAAAGATTGTAAGATAAACTAAACGCGTGTTTCAAAGAGAGGAATATGATGTCTAAGATGGTAAGATAATTGGTCTAACATCTACACATTTATGGTAAGATTGGGCTAATCTAACCATTATTTCTACAGGTTGTCGCACACAACCCATGCTGTCCATCACTAATTGTTGAAAAGAATTGCTTGATGTCTCAAATTGACTAACATTAAGAACCATTGCCGCCAACATTTTTTTTTTTTTTTTTGCCACCCACCATTTGAGGCTGATCTTAGGCATCTGACACCCATCTTCTCCAATACTTGTTAACATTTCTTCTCAAACATCTGATAAGGAGAGAGCAAACAAGCATAACTTTCCCCAACTTTTAATCTTTTCCATTGAACATCGATTGATGATTTATTTGGATGGCAGACAAGCGTCATATAATATCTTTTAGCCATTGAAAATAGAGGTAACTAAACACATATTTTCAACATCTATTAGCCATCAACATCCAGCATATGTTTTATCCATTGCCCTACATCAACGACTAAGTTGACCGCATACCATTACTGGATTTCTAATCTTTTTATTAGCTAATATCTGATGCTTACTAATGACTAACAATCAACATCTATCAATCACTAATATTCAAAGCACGTCCTTTCGCTCACCTAATCTCCTCTCCTGTAAAGAGGATAATCAATTGAACTGCCTACTATTACATTATGTTTGCCAATCAATATCAATCATCATATGATGCTTGCCAATCGCTTGCTTTCAATATCTGCTAAACATTGATGTTTGATGCTCGTCCTTTTAGTCTCCTAATCTTTTCTCTTATTAAGAGAATTGAGCATCTATTGTTACTTCACTTCTAATATTATTTTGTTAACCATCGCTTGATGTCTACGAATAACCAATGTCCAACACTAATATTCCTAGTCAAGTCACCAACCAAGCATCCTTTGTCACTTAGCTTATAAAGTTTACGAGGTTACACCTACTAAACTAACCTCTGATTTCAAGCTGACTTACTTTCCAAAGATGTAGTTAAATAATAGTGGTTAATCCCTCGCAAGGCTATTATATCATCAACTAGCACAACAGGAGTAGGTGGAGTAGAATATTTTCAAGATGAACGAAATCAATTCTCTAGCTACTTTATATCAGTTATAGTTCACCGGTTTAAGAATAGTCTACGTGAGAAGGGCCTAAATAACAGAGAAGTTGATGATGATGGTGCAGGTTATGATGTAATAAAAACTATAATTAGCTGTAATTGTATTTTATTACTAGAAATAATTATTTAACTTGCAATTTATAAGTTCTTTGTTTTTATGATGAGATATAATCAGTATAATTTGTTTGTGCTTATAATCCTAATATTTATAAATGTAGTTTATGTCTGTTTTATGGTTGTTTTGCTATGATTTTTGAAATATTGTCAGTTGTGTCACTATATTTTGTGAGCTGTGTTTTAAATATTTGAATGTAAAACTAAAATGTAGGGTTTAGTTAAATTTGTGATGGAAAAAATGACAGGTGTGCGACAAACTTCCACATTTGATATAGTATTGTGATTTATATATGGCATATTGTGTGAATGAATTCAAGGATCCTACAGATTTTTGACAGATTTGAACTAATGTGCAATAAACAATCAAATTTGCAATAATTTCTAACAAACTTATGATCAACTTTATCACAATTTCAGCTCAAATTAACTCATTATCGATATTGTTCATAATGCTCTTTTTTTTTGCAAAACCATAAAAAAATGTGTTGCTAATGTCGTATATTTTTGTCCCAAATCCATCATTAGTTTGTTTCAAGTCCATTTAAAAAATGTGACAAGTATTCAATCAAAATTTTTTTTGACAAATTAGTGACTAAACATTCATCATAAATCTGATGATTGCAAAATGCATATAATTTTCTAGTGTGGCATTTTTTCCCTTCTCTAATTGTATTTCCTACCAAAAAATGCGTGATATGTTTTTGATTAGTGTTGCCCATTGCAAGATACATGTAAAGTTATGGTCTATTTATCGCTTGACTATCATAGCTCAATATTCAATGTCTGTTTATTATTTGGACTTAAATGTTCTATAAAGCTAAATATCTGATATGAAACCAAAGTTGGCAGCATCTTTAGTTTGATGATCTAATAATAGATATTAGTTATTTTGTATCATGAACTTAATGCATGTATAGTTATTATTAAAAAAAGATTTTAAACATCAAAAATTCAAATCATTTATTCATCGTTCTATCTAATTAATAATTATGCTTCAAATATCAATTTCACAGGTATGAAGACAAACTTCCTAGGGTAGATGTTTTCATATGCACTGCTGATCCCATCATAGAGCCCCCAAGATTAGTTATTAACACAGTTCTATCGGTACTGGCCTATGATTACCCGCCAGAGAAACTAGCTGTTTATCTATCTGATGATGGCGGTTCAGTCTTCACATTTTATGCCCTACTTGAGGCATCAAGATTTGCAAAATCTTGGATTCCTTTCTGTAAGAAGTTCAATGTCCAACCAATGTCACCTTCTTTGTTCTTCTCAAAATCATCAATTACAGAACTTGATCCGAGTTTTTCAGAATGGACTGTTATGAAAGTAGGCTTTCTTAATTTACTTCAAAATTTTGCTGGTGCCAAAATTTTGACAACACTTATCTCTGAATCCTTTTGTTGATGTAGAAATTGTACAAAGATATGGAGAGTCGGATTGAAGATGCTATGAAATTTGGTGACATTTCAGAAGAGATTAAGGCAGAGCATGAAGGCTTTTCAGAATGGAACTCCAAAATAACTTCTAAAGATCACCAAGCCATTATCAAGGTATGAAAGACATTTAAAGCTTTATATAAATTTGAAAGTAGTAAAGTGATATTGAAGAAATAAAAAATATCAATAATGAATGAAGTTGGTAACTTATAAAATAATCTCTCTTTTTTTCTATTTTTAGATATTAATTGATGGAAGAGATAAAAATGCTCGAGACTCTGACGGATTTGCAATGCCTACAGTTGTTTATATGGCTCGGGAAAAGCGTCCTACATATCATCATAATTTTAAAGCTGGGGCTCTGAATGCATTGGTACAATCTTTACATGCACTTGCTTTTTGAAACCAACTTAATATATGTAGCTTTGAAAATTTAAATAGAAGAACATAATTTTGCTCATCTTTATAGTAATTACATATTTCAATATTTTAAAATAATAGTCTTTGTTTTTGTTGGATTTTCATACATGTCTAACTAGATCATTATTAAACATGCAGTTAAGAGTCTCTGCGAAGATAAGTAATGGGCCAATCATTCTTACTATTGACTGTGATATGTGTGCTAATAATGTTGGATCAATCAGAGATGCTTTGTGCTTCTTCATGGATGAACAGAGAGGCAACGAGTATGCTTTTGTGCAATTTCCTCAAACATATACAAACACCACCAAGCATGACTTGTATTCAAGTTCCTTGAGCATTATTTATCATGTAGGTCTTAACATTTGTAAGTGTTTAAGAAATTTATATTTGTTATGAAAGAAAATGAAAATTATAAATTGTATTTTCTTAAGTTCAGATTATAAGAGCACTCTAAAATGGATATTAATAAAAATTATGATTTATTTTGTACTATTTAAAGATGTTAAATGTAATTTTTTTCATTGGCTAAGACATTTTTTTCTGTCAAATGTGCTACATGAAAAAAGGTGGATTTTCCAGGGTTAGATGGCCAAGGAGGTCCACTTTACATAGGTTCATGTTGTTTCCATAGAAGAGAATGTCTGAATGGGAGAAAATATAGTGAACTAAGTAATATTGAGCTGAAAGGCGAAATACCACATATTACAGAAGCAAGTATCAGCACTTTAGAGGAAAGAACCAAGAATCTTGCAACTTGTTCCTATGAAGAGAACACCCAATGGGGAAAAGAGGTTTGCATACACATTTTTTTTCAATCATTTAGTTGCCTGTATTCGCGAGTTCAAGTATTGAACTCCTTTCAAGCACAAGTTTTTCTTGTCAAAATCTTTTTAATTACTATCACAAGTAATTTTTTTTGGTTATTATTACTTATGTTGCCTAAAATTGTGGGCAATAAACCATCAGATGTGTAAATAGTACATTGATCTAAACGAATCATAATCTCCTTCTAAACGCCTCAAGCTAAATGTGTTTTGAGTGCAGATGGGTATGAAATATGGATGTCCAACAGAAGATGTGATCACTGGATTTGCAATTCAATGTCGGGGTTGGAAATCAGTATACTTTTGTCCAAAAAGAGAGGCTTTCCTCGGTGTTGCTCCTACAACACTCCCCCAAGTTCTGATACAGCATAAGAGATGGTCTGAAGGTGACCTTCAAATTTTCTTGTCCAAGTATTGTCCCTTCCTTTATGGTTTTGGAAGAACAAAACTTGGCCTTCAAATGGGATATAGCATCTACTGCTTATGGGCTATCAACTCTATTCCAATCCTTATCTATGTTATCATCCCTGCTATTTGCCTCCATCATGAAATTTTCTTATTTCCTAATGTGCGTAAACCTCTCCCTTTGCATCTATTCACATTCGCATTTATTTATTCTTCTCTTTTGGCATTAAAACTTTGTTTTTAAAATGCAGCGTTTACAAACAACAACTTTTTAGTTGCACTATTTTTTCCGGAAACATTTTTTATTTGCTTTCAATTATGTAAAAAGTATTATCAAACAAAATGTGATGCTAATTTATATTTTCTCTTATCAAATGCAGGTATTCAGCTTTTGGTTCATTCCATTTGCTTTTGTGATTGCATTAAGTTATGTTATTAGCTTGTGGGAGTCACTAATTCATGGTGACACATTGAAGGCTTGGTGGAATGAACAAAGAATGTGGTTATATAAGAGAACAACTTCATACCTTTTTGCATTGGTGGACACAATTCTCAAGCTACTAGGTATAAGCAATCTAGACTTTGTTATTACACCAAAGATGGTTGATGAAGAGGCATCTAAGAGATATGAGAAAGAGATCATAGAGTTTGGGTCCACTTCACCAATGTTTACAATATTGTCTACAATAACAATGCTCAACCTCTTTTGCTTTGTTGGAGGAATTGGAAGAGTGATAATATATGAACGAGTTGGATCTTTGAGCTCACTATTTTTGCAATTCTTGCTCAGTGGGTCTTTGGTCCTCATAAACCTTCCCATTTTCGAAGCTTCATTTCTCAGGAATGATAAGGGACGCATTCCCATGAGTACAACAATTTCATCAATTGCAATAGTTTTAGTAGCTTATTCCATAAGTATATTTTAGGACAAGAAACTACTTATGGGTGCGATATGTTTTTAAAAGAGGGTAGAACTTTCTTCAATGAACTTAATATATGGAAAGGCAAGCTCATACGCTTTGCACGTTATGCTTGTGTAGTGTTATGTTATGTTGTGTCATTTTTGAAAATATAAAAAATAATAAATAAGCTTTTTCTCTTTTTTTTTTATTTTTTGGGATTTTTAGTGAAGTGTTTCAATTGAAACTAGATAAATGTGAGCCAATGCAATAAATAAATTTAAATTATATTGTTTATACTTTGGTGAATATAATGATTGATTATATGAACAAATTAAGCTTTATAAATAAGCAAATATTTAGGATACTTTGATAGAATTATAAGTCACTTAGCTAAGCATAATTTACCAAATATTGATTTATTTGTAATTTGCTTTGCTAATGGGCTTATGAGAGAGTTAAAAATAAATAGGATATAGTTCATCAAAATAATAAATGAAGCTTTGTCCAAATTTTTGTATGATGAATCATATTGAGAGCAATTTGTTAGAACCATCACACATGTAATTAAGGTCCTAAAAAATTCATATCCTTATCTTTCCTAATAGAACAACAACAACAGGCATTTATCCAACTAGGTGGGGTCCGCTGCATGAATCCTTTTTATCCATTGTGTCCTGATGAGTGTCATATTTTCATTTAATTTTAATAAATTAATATCATTTTTTTATAAGATATGCTCAAGTCTTTTTAGGTTTAGCTCTACCTCTTATATCATAAGTGGAATCTAAAACATCTACTCTCATAATTGGATCATCAAATAGCCTGTGTTTAATGTGACCAAACTATCTTAGATGACTCTCTAATCTTGTCTGCCACTGGAGCTACACCAAGCTACATTCATTTCACATTTTGTCTCTTAAATGTCAACCCATTCATCCACCTAAACATTCTCATCTCAACAGAACTTAACTTTAGGCTTCTCTTTTAAAGGCCAACATTTTATGCCATAAAGCATTGCAGGTCTCACCACCATATTGTAAAATTTTTCTGTAAGTGTAAGCGATACTTTTTTTGTCACAGAATATGCTCAATGCCTTACTCCACCAACTTGAATTCTGCTAATAACATCCCCATCTATATCACCATCACTTTAAACAATAGACTTGAGATATCTAAAATATTCACAACTTTTAATGATTTGATCACCTATAGTTACAACTTTGCTACTAGATCTACCACTACTAAAATTACCTTTCATGTGTACAGTTTTAGATTTACTCAAACGAAAGCCTTTAGAATCTAATGTAGACCTGTGTAATTCAAGATTTTTCTGAACTCTTTCTAGTCATATCCACAAGAAGGATATCATCAACAAAAAGGAAATAATAAGGTACATCCTTCAGTAAATGCCTTAGAAGAGTATGCATAACTAAAGCAAAAAAAAGAAATGGTCTTAAAGATGATCCTTGATGTAATCTAACAATGAAACAAAAATATCTAAATGTAGAGCTCAAAATCAATATTGAGTAATGGTGTCGCAAAAGGGTGAGATTTTGATTAACTTATATGACTAATTGAAGGTATTAAAAAAAAATCAATTGAAAAATAAAATGATTCATGCTAAAGTCCTTAAAGGGAAGTCCTTATATCCTCCTACAAGTATGTCGAGCGTACTAATTATAGCAAGTTGAATCTAAACCAACCAAAGACATTAAAGCACATGAACACTCTTTTAATGAAGTATTACAAGCAAAAGAATATTTATATTTTTAATTCAAGTATATATTTTTTTATATTGAATACAAATTTGTACATATCCTGCAACTTCTATTTTCTCGTATTGAGTCTACTAAATATATGATGTAAAAGAGTTATATATAGTAAAACCTAATACTCTTTCAATAATGAATTAGTTGTAAAAAATAATATATATCATAGTTATGTTTATACTTGATTTCATGCACTTGAATATATTTACACAAGATAAATTTTGATTATAAAATTTAAGTCAAGCATCGAATCAAAATAGATTTTGAACTTCTTATAATAAGTTAAATGTGTCCTAAAACTAAACTTAAAATTGAATTTGAGCAAGAAATTTAATCTGAAGTTGAAACTAAAGTTGATTATGAGATCAATTTAAAATTTAAGCATAAATAAACTTTTTACAACTAACTTTCAACTTATAATTATATCTTAACTAAAGTTAGAATATGAATTCAATCTTGAATGAATCAAAACTCCTAATACAAAAAAAATCTATTTTTTTATTGTAAACATGAACTTCAAACAAAAAACTCCTGAATTGCAATTAAGCTTCTTAGAGATATTAATTTTATTAACAAAATTGAAAGCAAGCAAATAAAATAAGTTGTACTAACAATGAATTGAACAGTCTTTTGAACAAATTAATAACTTAATGCTTGATGTGAATGTAAATAAAATATGCCTATTAGAGATGATTGTATGAATTGCTTTAACGCTTGATGAAATTATGATTGATTGTTATTTGATCTACATTTAGCCTTTAGTTTGGCTGTGAATTATTGTTTCGCCATTTTTTATTAATTCAAGTTGTTATTTTGAAGCTTCTATTCTAATACTAAGATTTGAGGCTATCATATTATGATTGTTTTTTTTTTTTTTTTAATGGCTAAATTTAAGCTCTTTTAGATTATCACATGTGGCGTGTTGATTTTTTAACTAAATTGTTGTATTTGAATTACTAAATTAAAATTGTCACAAACTAAAATGCTGACATATTTATTTGTGTAATGATTATGATGATATTTTTTAATTGTTCCTTTACAATGTATGTTTGTAAGGTGTATCTGCATATCAGTATGCAAAGTTTGCTATCAATTAAAGAAGTTTATTATTGATGTTTACGATTATGTGAATTAATTACTAATTTGGGTCCTAGAAAAGCCATCATATAGGACACTCTAAAAGGTATGGCTATTGCAATCAATTTTGATATTTTCCAATTTACACTACTCTACTTCGTGATCTCAATGTTATTCCTTGGTTGTTCATTTTGTGTTCTTTATGATTATAAATATGATAACAAAGCTCTAATTGTTCTTAATATTGTATGTGATATTAGCGGCGCAATTTTGAGTTTTTCAAATACTTGATGAAAACATCTTGCGACAAGTCTCTCTATATAAGACCTGCAACTTTTTTTTGTGATTTATATTCATTTTCTTATATTAAAATATATTACTTATGAGAGAGTATAGGTAATTAAACTTTATCCAATGTAATTTGTGCCTTTTTGTTGTATAAAATTTGATTATTTTTAGATATTGAAATTAATCATCATTTTTCTTACACTACTTTAGAGTTTGAAAACTATTTCATATCATTTAGGATGAAAGAAGCTTTTTAGTGCTTTCATAAAAAGGATAATCATGTTTTGCTAAAGGCAAGATTTAGTTACCAATGAATTATCATTTTTTGCATGATTTATTATGCATCTAATTGTATATTGTATTTATAACAATAAATACTTTTCGATTCAATATTGGTATAGTTAATGGCTATATGATGAAGAATTTTTCAATGCCTTGAAGCATTTTGATTTTAAAAATCTCTCATGTTCTCCACATCCCTCTTGACAGTTAGATTTACTCAATAGAGTTTAGAGACCTAACAGTTTAAGTAAAAAAATTAGTAGAACATGGTCTTTATATTCTAAGGCACTAACATTTTTTTTATAATTTTTAGCATTTGAGTGTGTTTGGGTATTAAGAAAGCATGGATCTTTACTCCTAATTTTATGCATCATGATTGAAGCTTCTTTATTTACAATGAAAATGTGCCTAATGCTTTGTGACCCTTTATATCTAATTTACTTAAAAATGACAAGGCCAATGAATATTGGTTTACCAAATTTGACATAGTAGCAAGTAGGAGCTCGATGGTAGTTGGCCTATTGCCTAAAAATTCATTATTTCAATCCTATCAATTATGCACAATCATAGACTCCGCACAATTGAAACTTAAGGAGATTCTCTTTTATACCTTGGGAAAAATTTAAACTAATTTCTTGGAAGAGGGTTTTATTTTGGCTGAAATGACCCTTGATCGATCTTAATGACCAATTTGGTAAAAAGGGTTAATTGAGCCCTTAGGAAAGTTTAAATGGGTTCAAATTTTATTTTATGATCATCAGTTTCATTTGAGATAAAATATAGTGAATTTAAGTTAATTTGAATGAGAATTGATCAATTGGACTCTTAATAGAAAAGTTTATCAAACTAAGTCGACCAAGGGATTAAGAGCCTCAATTTTAATTAAAAATGGTCCATTGCCACCTTTTTGTATATTGGAGTCATTAGGAATAAAAACCCTGAGGATGACTTAGTCAAGTATGTTTAACCAAGCCAATTAAATTCAAATGGAGAGTTTAATGAAGGGTCTATAATCATTAGGAAGAATCTTATGATGTCAGATTTAGTTTTGGGATCATTAGGTTTAGGGGTCCTTTAAGGTGGCTAAGAGTTGAACTAACCTTAATTGAGTTTGAATTGCATTGAAATTTACTAGTGTCACAGTGAGCATAATATTGTACTAATATCTATGTTAAATGAGTCGATGTTCAATTTGAGCTCATTCGAGACTAAGAGAAGAAATTTTGATTTGGAGTAGCCATTTATTGTGGTATACTAAGGAGTCCTAACTCTATGAGTGAAGATGGGTGATTTAGCTTATTTAACTTCATCATTAAAAGAATGATCAATATCCCTATCAATATACATAGATTAATGATCACATTACAAATTTTCCTTACATTGATATTCCTATATACATTTTGGTTATATTACATATAATGCAAGATTGTAAGATAATTTATTTTTTACTTTATGATTCAAGTAAATAAATGACATCATGGATTTAATTTATTTTGGCGGAGTTTAAATAATAGCATACCTTATTCGTCGTGTATAATTTCTACCTTTAGCTTTTATGATATGCATTCAATGATGGAGCATTAGGATGGTGTTCATCAAGCACAATATCTCTTTTGTAAATTGCGACAATTTTTTCTTATTTCTTAAGAAAATGGAAGCTTAATCATCAATATAATTTCTTTAATGGAGTAATTTCATTACTCTCTCTCACTTAAGGATAATGTTGAGTAGTCCTCCTTCATGATTTGAGAGTCCTCATTTTATATATTATAATAATCATATATCAACTATCAAATTTGCCTGATTTCAATACCCTATCAAGGGGCCATTTTTGGTTGATACCTACTTGAGCCTATAGTTTTTTGATTAGTTTTTTTTTTCATATTTACCCACATATGTTCAATTAGGAATACAAGCTACCTACTTTAGTTAAGAGCATTCTAAGTGTCACACTTAAAATACATGTGATCATCAGAATTTTGATTCATGAAAAATTAGTATCCTATAATCTTTGAATCCATTTTGATATACCATATCTTTAAGAGAAATATTTGAAATATTCCTCTCATTTTATTTTCCATCAGTTCTCATAATAAAGAAATATTTATGGATTTTCTTCATCTGAAGAGGTTCGATTAGACATCTTCTCCCCAAATGGATTGATGCTTTATTGAAGGACACACATTACTTAAAAAAAACAAAAAAATAAAAAAAAATATTTATGTATACTTTTTAAACTCATTAAAATATGTTGTTCACAAACTACATTATAAAATTTACCCCTTGATGCTAAGAGAATACATGAACTAAAAATAAATTAGAGATGAAGTATTAAGATTTAGAGGAAGAAGAGGAAAATAGTGATTTGAGTTGTGAGATTTAAAGGAAGAAGAGAAACATAGTGAAAAGATGCTTGACTAGAGATGACCAAAGTAAGAGATGATTGAACGTAGTTGGGAGAAGAGGAAACAGTGGGAAATGAGGTTGACTATCAGCTATGATTAAGTACAAATTTCCAAAAAAAAAAACAAAAAAAATATTAATAACATAAAATTTCTAGATGTGAAGCTTACCAACATACTTTCCATTGATAAATTATTAATTATCCAAACACAATTTTTTTAGTGGTCATTAAAGTCCATTGGAAATTTTAACAAGAATAAATTCATCTAGAAATTCATCAAGTGTTGAATTTTCTATCTTATTGATTTTATTTCTAGATGAATACATTTGTGTTATGGAAATCTCTAACATGTATTCATTTCAAGTTGCATTTTTACAATTGAAAATTCAAAATGCTAAATTATCTATAGCATTTAATTCCTTGGAGAGGAGGCACATAATAGATCTACTTTTATCACATAATTGAGTCATTGAAAAGAATTACTAATTTACTTAATATTGTCCAATAATGTAATTCCCAATTATTCTCTTCTAGTTGAGTACAAAAAACACTTTGGATTAGCAATTTAGGAATTTGTGTGAAAAGCAATCATTGAAATCATAAAATTTTTTTAGCTCAAAATTTGATGAAGAGATTCACTTACCTTGAGTATTAACCCCCATTGACTATTTCACATTGATCATAAAATAGGATTCACAAGGTGTCTCCTCGAGAATTGTATGAATAAATATTGATTCGTGTGCTTTAGCATTCTTTCATTGGAATGGGTTGATGATTACAAGTTTGAGGTACTCTTATAAAATTTAAAGAATCATAAATTTAGAAGATATACCTCATTCATCACAATTCCATTTGTTGGTTTGGGTCCTTAGGGAATTTAAGGTTTCATAGTGCATGCGGTAAACTAAAAGATTTGTGCGGGATAATTTACTTGTTAAGAGAATGTTGATTTTCTTCTTCTTTGTGCTTTGGTATATTTGGTATTAAAAAATAGCTAGTGAGTACTCTTAATTTTGTTCACTGTGACCACAACATAGTTTACTAATGGATAAAATCTTTTCTTCTCTTTTATGCATAAAGAACTGGCTCGAGTTAATTCACACAAATTTTAATGTCTTTAGTGATGTGCATATTTTATTTTTGTTTATTGTGATTACTTAGTGCACACTAATTGAATGTTTTTCAAGGCATTTATATGCATAACACAATTCAAATTTTATTTATTTACATATCCAACATTTAAATTTTGATTTCAGATTTACGATGCTCCAATATTTCATAAATATCATTATTATAAATTTTAGAATTGAAATATATTTTTGTATACGTAAGCAAAGTGTCCTAAGTGTACAACAACAGCAACAACAAAGCCTTAATCCCACTAAGTGAGGTCGGCTACATGAATCATTTTTCTCCATTGCCTCCTATTTATTGTCAAATTTTCGTTTAATTCTAATAAATTGAGATCATTTTTTATGCAATAAGCCCAAGTTTTCCTAGGTCTACCTCTGCCTTTCTTAACATAAGTTGTATTTAAAACATCTACTCTCCTAATCGGATCATCAGGTGGTCGACGTTTAATGTGACCAAACCATCTAAGGCGACTCTCTCTAATTTTATCCGTCACTGGTGCAACACCAACCCTATTACGGATAAATTCATTTCGCATTTTATCTCTAAGTGTAAAGCCACTCATCCACCTAATCATTCTCATCTCGACAACACTTAACTTAACATTATGCTTCTCTTTTAAAGGCCAACATTCAGCACCATAGAGCATTGAAGGTCTCACCACCATCTTATAAAATTTTCCTTTCAGTCTAACCAGTACGTTTCTATCACACAATAGGCCGGACGTATTCCTCCACTTCAACCAACCAACCTGAATTCTACTATTAACATCCCCATCTATATCACCATTGCTTTGAACAATGGACCCGAGATATCTAAATCGTTCACACCTTTTAATAATTTGATCACCCAAAGTTGCACTTCTTTCACTAGACCTACTATTACTAAAATTACATTCTATGTATTCAGTTTTAGTTCTACTCAAACGAAGACCTTTAGACTCCAATGTAGACCTCCATAATTCAAGTTTTTTTTGGACTTTTTCTCTTGTCTTATCCACAAGGAGGATATCATCAGCAAAAAGCATACACCTGTTATGAAAAACGACGACAATAAAGCAAATTGGAACGAGAAAAATTACACCAGAAAATACGACACAGAGATTTACGTGGTTCGGCAAATTGCCTACGTCCACGGAGGCTGCAGGATTTTACTATACTTTGAGGAATTACACCGTCGAGAGTCTCGACGTTTACAAGAAAACTCTTTCTCTCTCTCTCTCCTTCTCTCCCCTCACCTTCTCTCTCACTTCCTTCTCTCTCTCTTTTTTTTTTCTCTCTACCAAAGCCACATAACAATGTAAAAGAAAAACAGCCCTTTTCTCGTCCTTATGCACGCACCAGCCAAGAGGAGAGAAGCTCTCCTCTACACAAAAGCAAGCAACTCGAAAAACCAGGGGAAAAGAGAGGAGGGAATTCTCGCTTTAGCTTTTCTTCTTATGTAAAGCTCAAAAACGGATTAATGGAGTAGGTGAGCAATTTAAGAAAGAAGGCACATTAAGGCAACCTTCCTTAATTGCCATGATGAAGGAATCACGGCACTTTAGGGAAGAAGGAAATAATTAGCAAAGAAAATTGATTAATTAAGAAATAATTAATTAATCGCCTTAAATAATGATGGACCGGGCTCCACTAATCCCAACAATTCTCCCACTTGGAGACCGGACACTAGTTGCGTCACCCACCGGCTTCCTCATCCGATGGTCCGTATCGATCTTTTCTCAAACGTGATATCCTCCACCTCCGCAACTCAAAGTCCTCGTTCTTTTGTTTAGAAGGCCAACCGAAGCCGCGCACGCCTTCGTCTCAAGAGTAACACCCTTTGTCAACATATCAGCACAGGTTCTCACTTCCACGAATTTTCTCAAGCAACAACTGTCCGTCATCTAATAATAACCGTATGAAGTGGTACTTGATCTGAATATGCTTGGTCCTAGACTGAAATGTTGGATTCCTGGCAAGGAATATGGCACTCTGACTATCACTGTAGAGAATGCCCTTTTGATCCTTCTTGCCTAATTCATCCAAGAAGCCCTGTAGCCATATCATCTCCTTTGCAGCCTCTGACACTGCTACATACTCGACTCTCGTAGTAGACAACGAAACCGTCTTCTCGCAGATTCGAGCACCATGATACGAGCAGTATCACCAAGAGTATAAACATAACTCCGTGGTGCTCCTTCCAGTATCAATGTCTCCAACTAGATCAGCATCAACATAGCCACATACCCGCAGGCTCTTTCCGAGAAACACAAGCGGGTTTCGTAGAGCCTCTAGGTATCCGAAGATCCACTTCACAGCCTTCCCAATGTTCCTTTCCTGGATTACTCATGTATCCGCTCACAACTCCCAATCGCATGAGCAATATCCGGTCCGGTGCGAACCATAAGCATACATAAGTGAACCAATAGCCGAGCGTAAGGAACCTTACTCATATAGTCTCGTTCCTCATCCGACATGGGTGATCGACTCTTGCTAAGTCCGAAATGATCGCCCAAAGGTGTGCCAACCGGTTCGGCCTTGTCCATATTGAACCTCGTTAAGCACCTTTTCACATATTCGACTTGTGAAAGTCTTAACGTACCTTCGACTCTGTCTCTGATAATTTTCATGCCAAGGATTTGCTTTGCCGCTCCTAAATCCTTCATTGCAAAGTGTTTTGACATCTGCTTCTTCAGATTATTGATCTCATCAATGCTAGCTCTGCAATAAGCATATCATCCACATACAACAATAGGATGATATATGAATTGTCAAAATATCCGACATAGCAAGCAATGATCCGCTTCGACATCCGCCGTACCTCGCAATGAGCATGAAATTATCAAATTTCTTGTACCACTATCTAGGAGCTTGCTTTAGGACATACAAGCTCTTCTTCAGTCTGCAAACCGAGTCTTCCTTCCTTTGTACCACAAATCCTTCAGGTTGGTGCATGTAGACATCTTCTTCAAGGTCTCCATGAAGAAAAGCCGTCTTCACATCTAACTCGCTCAAGGAAGAGATTTTCGGTAGCCACCATGACGGTACCATTCCGATGGTTGTAAGCTTCACCACGAGAGAGAAAATCTCGGAATAATCAATACCATGCTTCGCCGAAAACCTTTAACAACAAGTCTTGCCTCGTACCTTTTATCGCCATCATGTTCGCCTTTACCCGATACACCCACTTGTTGTGTAAAGCCTTCTTCCCCGGTGGAAGATCCGTTAGCTCCCAAGTCCGATTTTCTAGCGGAGAATCCATCTCCTCCTTCATGGCTAGCTCCCACTCGCTCGAATTTTCATCTTGCAAGGTTTCTTCATAACTCCGAGGTTCTCCACCATCCGTCGCCAGAATGTAGTTTAAAGTAGGAGAATACCTCTCGTAGAGAGCGTCTAGCCCTTTCCGACCTCGCGAACGTAGTTGGAGTAGTGAATGCCTCCGAACTCCGATTGCGGAATAATGGGAATGGGTGCCCCGGACCCACTCTCGTCGTCATTCATATTTTGATCATGTACCGCGACCTCCGGTAAATCATCAAACTTTACCAGCTCGGATTTCTGCAGATGTCGTTTCGGAACCGTACTAGACTTGTCTTTGTACATCAATTTCTCATTAAAGATCACGTTCCTCGCTCCTTATGATCTTCCGATCTCGATCATCCTGTAAACGATACCCAAATGCATCATCTTCGTAGCCAATGAAGTAACACTCTTCGACTTCGCCTCAAGCTTACTTCGAGCATCCGGATTAATAAGAACATATGAAAGACAACCAAAAGTCTTAAGATGAGAAAATTCGACCTTTTACCGCTCCGGACTTCCTCGGGTAATTCACGGCTTAATGGGACGGATGGCCCCCTCGTTGATCAACATGATCGCAAAGGCCGACCGCATCCGCCTGAAGGTCGGTGGTAGTCCGACGTGCAATCTCATGCTTCTAGCCCTCCTCATCGATGGTCCCGTTCATGCGCTCCGCAACACCATTTTGTCGTGGTGTCCCCGGAATGGTCTTCTCCATTCTAATGCCCCGAGCCGCACAAGTACTCTCGAATCCACCATCAATGTACTCACCACCATTATCGCATCTCGTACATTTTAGTTTTAAGCCTCGTCTCTGTCTCAACCATGGCCTTCCAAGTCCCGAACACATTAAATACATCAGATTTATGCTTCAAGAAATAGTACCCATACCTTCTCGCTATGATCATCAATAAATGTGACGTAGTAGCGAGAGCCTCCAAGAGATGCCACTGGGGAAGGTCCCCACACATCGGTGTGTACAAGTTCTAATTTTCCTGCCTTTAGCGCTCTGCCACCTTTCAGGAAACTGACCTTCTTCTGCTTTCCCATGATGCAACTTTCACATATGCCAAGATCAACTGACTTCAGTTCTGGCAGCTTGCCTCTGGACTGAAGCTCTTTCATGCCTCTCAGACTCATGTGTCCCGACTCGCAATGCCACATGTCCGTCGTGCTCTCTCGCAACCGTAGTATCAACATCGTTAATTAAACCAAGAGTCATATACAACGTACCGGTCTTCTCACCTCGAGCCGTACTCAATGCTCCTTTAGTTACCTTCCGTGTGTTATTCGAGAATACTACCGTATGCCCTCCTTCATCTAGTCGCCCAACGTAAATTAGATTTTTCTTCGACTCGTGAATATGTCCGACCTTTCGCAAGAACCATTTGCTTTTGTTAGGGAGTGCAATTTCAACATCTCTCATCCCCACTACGTTCAAAGCCGCTCCATCGCCGAGGTACACCTTCCCAAAGTCACTCGCAACATAGTTTAGCATTAACTCCGCTGGGAAGATGTATGAAAAGACGCCCCGAATCCGAAGATCCAGCTTGTCAACGGAGCCGCGAACCGCGAGCAACGGCGCATCCCGAACTTCTTCGGCCACCGCATTAGCACCGGTGTTCTCCATCTTCTTAGGATTTTTGCGGTTCTTCTTTATGTGACCGCGCTTGCCACAATTCCAGCAGGTTGTTTAGTTGACCGAGCTTCGACTTACTTTTGCTTCGTGCTTTGATTTCGATCTTCCTCTCGTTTCGAGTTCCCGTCATGTGATCTCCTCCGGAATCAACATTCAGCGCCGAACTCGAACCCGAAGTCTCGCTGTAATCTTTCCTCGCGCACCTCCTCGCCCAAAATTAAATCACGAATATCATCATATTTTAGCTTAGATTTACCTCGCGAATCGTCGACCGCCATCCTCATAGCCTTCCCGCTATTCGGCAATGAAGCCAATAATATCGGCGCCGTATCTCATCATCAAATTCAATTTCGACAGACGACAATCGATTTCGTGATGGTATCGAAGTCGTTCGGATGTTAGTACAACGGATGTACCTTCCGCCATCTTTAAATCGAATAATTTTTTCATCGATGCACCTTGTTATTTGCCGACGGCTTTTCGTACATGCTCGACGGAGCCGCCACGAGATCCGCAGATGGTTCTTTCTTCGATAACGTTGTGTGCAACTCGATCTCGACGAGGTCAATCGAATAACCCCGTAACTCCGTCGATCCAACGTATTCCGATCCGCCTCGTCCATCTTCTCCGGTCGTCGTCCCAGCAATGGAAGATGAAGTTTCTTCCCATGAGGTAGTCCTCATCTCGCATCCGCCGAGAACCGAAGCTCCGTGCCGTCGAATCTCTCGATCCCCGAAATCTTCACTTCGTCTCCGATCATCGTTCTTCTTCGGATCCGAACCGGGCTCGATACTGAGTTGTTATGAAAAACGACGACAATAAAGCAAATTGGAACGAGAAAAATTACACCGTAAAATACGACACGAGATTTACGTGGTTCGGCAAATCGCCTACGTCCACGGAGCTGCAGAGGATTTTACTATACTTTGAGGAATTACACCGTCGAGAGTCTCGACGTTTACAAGAAAACTCTTTCTCTCTCTCTCTCCTTCTCTCCCCTCACCTTCTCTCTCACTTCCTTCTCTCTCTCTTCTTTTTTTCTCTCTACCAAAGCCACATAACAATGTAAAAGAAAAACAGCCCTTTTCTCCTCCTTATGCACGCACCAGCCAAGAGGAGAGAAGCTCTCCTCTACACAAAAGCAGCAGCCGAAAAACCAGGGGAAAAAAGAGGAGGAATTCTGCTTTTAGCTTTTCTTCTTATGTAAAGCTCAAAAACGGGATTAATGGAGTAGGTGAGCAATTTAAGAAAGAAGACACATTAAGCGCAACCTCCTTAATTGCCATGATGAAGGAATCACGGCACTTTAGGGAAGAAGGAAATAATTAGCAAAGGAAATTGATTAATTAAGAAATAATTAATTAACTGCCTTAAATAACAGTGGACCGGGCTCCACTAATCCCAACAACACCAAGGTACATCCTCTTGTAAATGCCCAGTAAGAGCATCCATAAATAAAGCAAAAAATTATGGGCTTAAAACCCATCCTTGATGCAACCCAACAGAAATAGTAAAATAATTGGTCAATCCTCCTTCAGTTCTAACACATGTAACAACTCTAACATACATATCTTTAATGACTTGAATATAAGTTATATCAACACATTTCTTCTCAAGGACTCTCCAAAGAACATCTCTAAGAAAAACACTTTTTTATTTTCATCTTTAATACACTGTACTTGAGTTAAATATTTACTTTTATTTTCTCCTTGTTTGGCTAGTTTATATATATATATTTTTCACCGTACTTAGAATCTAACATGTTATAAAGATCACTAAAAGCAGAATTTTTAGCGTCACAAAATTTTAAGTGTTAGATTTGTAAAAACATACAAATTGAGTGGTATTTATATAAACATTCCTCATATTTAATTATGCTTCAGCTTTAATTAAAATGTTAGAAATAGTTATGTTTTTTAATGTGTTGTTAAATATTTTAGTGCTATGCATATAAATATTAAAATTTAGTTGCTAGATATGTAAATATGAAAAAATTTTGTGCTATGCACATAAATTCCTCAAACATAACCAGCGAGAAATTATGGTCTACTGTTGATAATATTAAAAATAAATTGTTACCTAATTTGTCATTATTCAAAATGCTTCGCAAATTGCTCAAAGCACTCGAAGGACAGTTAACTTGCCCGACGTTATTTAAGCATTTATTAATAGAAGGATTTACATCTATGATACATAAAATATTTATTTATATCTATGACCTCAAACGTCCTATTTATTAATCTACACCTCATTTAAGGGGTCGTTTGGAACAGCTTATTGGGTGCGATGGTGGTACGAAAAAGCCGTCTTCGTGTTTGAAAAATACGTTCGGAGCCGGATTAATGCCACCACAATAAAGAAGAGTAGAAATAATTTTTTTTTCTACAAACAGCTGCAAATAAGCCGTTTTTAAACCGCAGAAACCAAACAGTTTAACAGCTTATTCATTTCAGGGGCATAATAGTCATTTCTCCACAAACAACTGCAAATTAATTATTTTCTAAACACTCAAACCAAACAGACAGACAGCTTATCTGGATCAGCTACTTATCAGCAGATTATCAGAATAAACAGCTTATCTAAATAAGCTAGATAAATTGTAGCTGCCCTAAACAGACCCTAAAATTTCAGATAAATTTCAGGCTTTCCGCTATTCAATCCCTTTCTGCAAATTTTTATTTTCATTTTTTTCCTCTGGTGAGATCATAAATATTTCCTCTCGATGTCTCTATCAGTTGTCTTTTCTAAAGAGTATTATTGCTTTGAAAATTCTGTCATTGCAATGGACTATTTACTTGTAGGAAGATTTACATATATACCACTTCATTTTTATGTATTTACATATTTAATACCTAAAATTCCATTTTGACATACAAGCCACCTTTTCTATGCATGAAAAGATGTATTTCACTTTTAAGAAGTTTAAAATGATGATATTTTTATGTGATACTAAATATTTCATTGGCATAAATGTAAAAATTAAATTTTAGATATTTGATATGCAAATACATAAAAGAAGGGTGGTACGATGTAAATGCTCCTCATTAGAAAGATATTCTTGGGTTGGATAGTGATGGGATCATTAACCAAGATGTCTATTTGAGATACAGTGTTTCGTACTGGGTATGAAGGCGAAAGGCATAGCTAAGAGACGCTTCACAAATTGACTACATTTTTAGCTGCCGTACTTGTAAATAAGTAACATTAAGCATAGGGCTGTCAAAATCGCTTGCTGTTTGCGAACGTTCGGCTAGTGAAGAAGCTCGAGTTCGGCTTGTTCGCTAAGTTAATAAGTCTTAACGAGACGAACACGAATAAAAATTTGTTCCTTTATTCTCGGCTCATTTTAGGTCGAAATAAGTATTCATCAATTATATACATACTTACATGAGTATATATATATATATATATATATATATATATATATATATATATATATATATATATTGATTTAGAAGTATTTTTAAAAAGTTTAAAAGATTTATAATCAATTAAAATTATTAATTAAGTAAATAGAATTGAAATTATTAAATTAGATTCAAATGATGTTTTAATGCAAACAATAATTCTTAAATCTTGCCACAACTCTTAATATTTTATGGTTACATGATTAGAGTTGTCAAAATGAGTCTTTATTCATGAACAGCTCATGTTCGACTCTCTAAGCAAGAGCCGAACACGAACACATTTTTTGGGCTCGAAATATAAACGAGCCGAATACGAGCTGAGCCTGAGCTCGCCCGTGTTCGGCTCGTTTACACCCCTAATTAAGCGTTAAAATATAAATTCGAGACTTTTAATTGTCATATATGTAAATTCTTGAAGGAATTAAAATAAAAAATAAAAAATAAAAGGTAAATGGGCCCCTCAACCTTAAAGACCAGGACTTAGAATTTTACAAGTCAATAGAGGCACGGAGCAATTATTGGATGAGTGATGTTACAGAATAGAATACTGACAAATATTATTTTCACATGGGTTCGTGGTCCCCCTATCCTTGCTATAACCACTTGATGAAATCACTATCATACATTCCTATCATCAAACCATAAATAAAAAGTAACTTTGTACTCGGGAAATAAATGAGATACTGCAGATTTTTATGACCTATATTCTACTTTAGCTTTTATTCTATTTACTGCTACAAATATCTGCAGACCAACTCAATCATGTTAATTGAGGCAGTAAAAAGATTTTTCTTCCGCATCTTCCACCCGTGAATGTAGAAGTTCCACCTCACTTCAATATTAAGGGTCTGTTCGGGTCAGTTGTGGCATATCCAAACTTTATTCAAGTAGTTCTGTCCATATGTTTGGTTTATAGCATTTTGAAAACAACTAATTTACAGCTATTTCTGGATATATGATCATTCTGCTCCTAAACTGGATAAATTGTCTAGCAGTTTGGTTTGAGCGTTTGGAAAATAGCTGATTTGCATTTATTTCTGGATAAATGATCACTCTGTCACTGCGCAGTTGTGATGTTTGCAAATACATCAATTATTTTTTCTATACAAGTCAAATACTATTAAATTTTAACTTAAATACATCAATTATATGCTTATATATATATTTTTTGCCAAACTTACAATGATGCACATATCCACACATTTTTTGAAGCGAGAAACGTATCCCAAATCTTTTATGGGGCATTTACATACATAACACTCAATGCTTATAAATTTGCATATCTAACACCTAAACATTCATATTCCACTCAAGGAGCACATATAGATCTCTGTCCTTCTCTAAGTGAATATGATTCATATTGAACTTCACTATAAACATTAGCATGGTGCAAATCCCCGACTCCCACACTTTTCACATAAACAGACATCTAAATAAAAGAAAGATAACGAGCTACAATGTTCCAGAAAACCAAGCCAGCCAACTATAATTCAACTAGCTTAGTGACTTTGATAAATCAATTGTTCAACTAGCCTTCAATAGTAAGATGAAGCATCAAATGATTTCCCATTTTTGAAAATAGTTTTGAGTATCCATAAAAATATAAGTAGATATCTAACCGATTGTATCCCATAGAGAAAGAGAAAAAGATATTCATAACCAAGCAAATACCTAAAGAACCACCATTTTTATCATACACAAACAAACACCATGCCATATAAAAATACATACCCAAGCTGCACCAATTTTTGCCATAGTCGTAGGCTTTCCATACCAAAAAGTAATCAAATTATCTATATATATATATATATATATATATATATATATATATATATATATATATATATATATATATATATATATATATATATATATATATATCTTACTTGTAACTAGCATTAAAAATACTAAAAATAATGGATTGTCTGAATCCTGTGTTTGAAGGTCATAACCTCAACATATAAATTGAAGGAGAATATCTATCCTACTCCTCATGGGAGATTAGTTCATCCCATTATAAACTTGAAGCATTGTTCATATCTCAGCTAAATGGGCCCAAGTTGTTTAATAATCCTCCATCCAATTCATATCTCAACTAGATGGCTTCTACAAGCCAACATAGGAATTCAAACATGCAAAAAATGCCATAGAAAAAATGTCACAGAAAAAACCTTATCTAACAATTTAACCAAGAATGTAATAGAGATGAATTTACTCCATGCTTAAAACCTTATCTAACAATATTATGTTGTGCAATTATCATCATAATCATATACCTTAGTAGATATTCATCAAGCTAAAATTGCTAACAACTTTTCCTTATTGATCTTCGAACATCATAAATTTAAAGTCAATAGAACACTTGTTACTTATGACTCACAATTGGCTAAGGGGTATTCTTGTATTTTGTACACCCCTTAGCATCTTCTTTTATCACCTTGTATTATATATAGAGGTGAGTGGGTGAGGCTTGATATGAGCAAAAAGGGATTGGTGAGAGCCTAGAGAGAAATTCTGTCCAATAATTCTAGAGAGGAGATTAGGCTATGGCGCAGGTGAGGAGAGCATCCTAGGGTCTTGGGAGCCAGAAGATCCTCGAAGATGAGGGCTCATCTTAGCCTATGTATTCTCTCGCAAATATCTTAAGTAAGATCGACGATGTTTTCCTCCGTGGATGTAGATCCATTTGGATCGAACCACGTAAATCGCTTGTGTTTCTTGTTGTGTTTTTTCTTTCTTTTCTTTGGATGTTATTCTAGCTGCAACGATTATCCCACAACAACACTATATATCAAAACCTATAATTGATGCAATACTTCTGAATGTATGCATCTCGTGACTGAAGGCTTATATAAAATTTGAAGTTCGTGTGTGGAAAAATTAATTAAGAGTATTTGACTCAACATATCCTGAACTTTTCAGTTACTCATCAACTTTCTTCTTTCATTCTTCATTCTCAAGATTTTTACTCATGTCCAAAGTTTTCATGAACAAAGCATGGCTAAGTAGATTTCTCTCCTAATTTTTGGATTTTCAGAATCAATTTTTAAACAAGAAAATCAACGGGTGTCCAGATCTTCTTTTGCAAAATAACATATCCTTAGCGTAAACAGACACACTCACTAAGCAGAAGCAAAGTCAGAAGAAGTTTCTAATAAAGTAAGCACACAATGGCTGATTTTCTCACGCCTTCTTCCAGAGAGAAGACCAAGATAAATGCTAATACATAAACAAATAAGCATGCATTCACGTTTAATCTTATGGACATATAATACGACACCACCTCTTCATGCAGGGTTAGATGTAATATTCTAAAGATGAAAAGTTGTCACTTGGGGGTAACCGGAAAAAAGAAGACATTTACATACGTACCACCGAATTTCTATGTATTTACATATCAAATAGCTAAACTTTATTTTTACACTTATGCCGCTCAAATATTTCATATCACATCAAAAATAATATTTTAACTTTTAAAAAGTGAATGCAGCTTTCCCTGAATAGTTAAGGTGTTATATATATACAAATTGAAATTTAGCCGCTACAACTCTTCTGGAATCGCCAAATAGCCTTCCAAAGGGTTAAATTCAAACTAGGTGCTACTCAAAGGCCACTTGTGGAGGCAAGAATGCTAAGATTAATGATTGGTTTTTCACTTGGAAAATAAGATGTGAAAGAAATAAACGCATGCAAAATTTGATGTAGCTATGATGACAGATAATAATAGATCAAAAAATTCAAAAAAATGCATAATAAATTATTTATCACCAATTGTTATAACTGCGATTATGTGAACTTCTAAATTAAATTATATGCACTTATTTGAATGCACTTTATAATGTGTTGATTGTTTTCTAGTTAAATATGGATATTCACACATCAAGATCATGGATGCACAACAGATTTTATCCAGATAGAAAAGGGACCACCGATGAGTTCTTGAACTTGGTATAGGCATTTGTGATTGCAGCATCGTTGCTTCTATCAAACCTATTTAAGGGTAGATTTTGATATCTATGCTCAAAATACAGAAATCGAGCACACTTAATGCCTGAAAAAGTAAGATATGATTTATATCATCGTGATTTTCAGGCTGATTACTGGATTTGGACTTTGCATGAAGAGGCTGACCCTACAACGTTCAACTTAGTTTCTTTGACAAGCTATGATCCTCCTCCTGGATTTTACTCAAGTAGATTTGAAGAGACGATCTTTGATGGGACAATGTTGCATTACCCCAGTCAAGTGCAGGAAGAGACACCGAATCAGGAGACTCAAACTTTTTATGATTTACTAAATGCTGCTCAAAGGCCATTGTAGGAGGGATGCACTTCTCATTCTGAGATATCTATAGCCCTTAGAATGCTAAAAATTAAAACATAGTTTAATATGTCTCGAGACAGCGTCAATCCGTTTGCAACATCACTAAAAGAGACTAATCTACAAAACAATTTAGTTTCAGAAGACTTACAATAGATAAAAAAATTAGTCTCCAAATTTGGGTTGAAAACAAAGAAGATTAATTGTTGCTTGAACGGCAGTCATGAAATTCCTTTGTAATGGACGAACTTCGGGGAGACAAAAAATGTAGCAAACATAGCGGACTAATTTATTTGCCTATAACTTAACTGAGGAGAAAATTAATCTCAAAAAAAGCTTAAATCAATCAATCACTTAAAATATTGAATTTGTAAATCTAGCACCCTCTTTCATATATCTTTCAAACTCTCACTAAAATATCAAAATTCATGATAAAATCACAATTGATATTTTTCACTTTTATCAAATTATCAATAATTTGATCTTGACACTCATAAATACATCAATTTATAGTTTAAAAATATCAGATGAGTATTAGATTTTTATAAATAATAATGTTTCAAGATAGTAATAATAATTACTAAATTAAAAACAAAAGAAACCCAAAGCAACTTGTTGAAAAAACTAAACCAATTGTCGTCGTAGACGTCACTTTTTTTTTATTTTAGTGCAGCAGACGCTAAATTTTGTTTTCTTTGGCAAGCTTGTCACATTTGCTACGTGGATGACGATTTTATCAAATTTTTTAATTTACTATTTCTCAATACAAAAAAAAATGAAAATTGTTAAAATTTGTCCGTATCAGTTCTTAGGTCCCCAGTACAAGCGACTGATGGTTGTCGGATTGCTAATTGGTGCATTTGTAATCTCGAAACAGATTTTCTAATGGCCCAAATAGTCAAATATAAAATGCAGATGGTGAATGGGAGGGAAGAAAGAAGGGTAAAGTAGAGGGAATGGAGGGAATGGAGAGTGCTCTATTTGAGATAAAAAAAGGGAAGGGAAAGGCGTTGTGGTTGTTGTATGCGGTGTCAATGCTACTGGGGTTGCTTATGATTTGGGTGTACAGGATGTCGCACTTGCCTGAGGCCGGAGAGAAGGGGAGATGGGCGTGGATGGCGATGTTTGCCGCCGAGCTATGGTTCGGCTTCTACTGGATTCTCACTCTCTCCACTCGTTGGAATCCGATTTACCGCTATACTTTCAAGGATAGGCTCTCACTAAGGTGCCTCTCTCTCTTCTCTCTCTCCCTGAGATTTGTAAATGCATAGAAATTCGGTGGTATGTATGTAATATGTATGTAAATGCCTTTTTTTTCCGTTTACTTATTGCACCAAGTGGCAATGTTTCTTATTTAGAATATTAAGTCAAACCCGGAATGAAGAGGTTGTCGTATTATATGTCCATAAGATTAAAGTTGAATGCATGCTTTTTTGTTTATGTCTTACCCTTTTTCTTGGCCGTCTCTCTGGAATAAGACGTGAGAAAATTAGCCATTCTGTGCTTAATTTATTATAAACTTCTTCGGACTTTGTCTGCGCTAAAAAAATGTTATTTTGCAATAGAGATCTGGACACTTGTTGATTTTCTTGTTTAAAAATTGATTCTGAAAATCCAAAAATTAGGAGAGAAATCTACTTAGCCACGCTTTGTTCATGAAAAATTTGGGCTTAAGTAAAAATGTTGAGAATGAAGAATGATGATGAGTACTTTGGCAAGTTCAGGATATGTTGAGCCAAATACTCTCAATTAATTTTCTACACATAAACCTCAAAATTTATATAAGCTTTCATTCAGGACAGTCATACAATAACAAGTATTTGTTGGATCAATTATGGGATTGTAATGTAATTAATAAATATGTTGGGTCATCATTTAATAAGTCAAAATTATTGTGGTCTAATTAAGTATAAGATTTATGACTTTAGACACATTTCATCATGAAATTATAAGTTATGGATACTATAAGTGGCAAATTCCAATTTGATGAGATGCAGAATTGTAATTAAACGAAATTTTAGTAACTCACCTTTCGGTTACATTAAATAGGGAGGTAATTGGTCCCTGGCTTAGTAGAGTAAGAATGAAAATTATTCTCTTGTTCCCCATCAACGAGAGACTAAGGAAAACTCCGGAAAGTCTGCAGATTGGAAGATCGTTGCTTGCAATCGATCAAATGGATTCAGGTACGCTTCCGCTATTGTATAAATTAAGTATTTCTCATCAACATAAATGTGAACGAAACTAAATATTATGGATTAAGTTCTAACAATTGGTATCAGAGTCAGGTTCATGTTCAAGTTGAGATTCCGCTTCTCTTTTCCTCTCCTCCTTCTTAATTTTGTCCCTTTCGTTCGCCTTTACCCGCGAAGGAATAAGGAATTGTCAGCAAAAGGCTGCGGCGGCGGGGCTACGGCAACAGGAATGCCGCAGCGGGACTACGACGTCGGTGGGTGCGGAGGCGCATCCTCCGACGGCGACAGAATCCGGCGCAGCGGAATGCTGCGGCGAAAGGGAAGACGCCGGAGGTGGCTCCGGGCGGCGCCGCAGTTCGCGAACTCGTGAATTGCTCGCGACCGTTCGCGATTCGCGAACTGTCTCGAACGGTTCGCGAACCGGTTCGCGGACCTGGTCCGCAGACCCGGTCCGCGTACCCGATTCGCGGACCCGGTTCGCTGAAAATTAAATTTTTTTTATTTTAAATAACTCATTAATTAATTAAATTAATTAAATTGCTCATTTTAATTTGAACAATAAAATGAGTTATTTAATTTAATGAGTAAATTAAATAAAAAAAGTCAATTAATTCACTCATTTTAATATGAGTAAATTAATTATAAAGATTTTCTTTAAGTATTAAATTAATTAACTCAATTTTTAGGATTGATTAATTTTATAAAATCAATAATTTTGTTTTGTAAATCATGGGCTTTATGGCTTATAAATTTGCCCATTATTTATAAATATAAGATTTTATAAAATTAAATTAAAGTTTAAATTAAATTCGAATAAATGATATTTTATAATTATCCATCATTTTTAATGAACTTATTGAAATATGATGTTGCCAAAGTAACCTCTTTTGTGTAGATAGTTCATGACTAAATGTTGGATGTTGTGTGATGTGAGTTCATACGTGTATTAATTAATTGCAAAGGAAAATTAATACTTGCACTAACTCGCATACACACTTGTGATTGCAGATGACGTAACAATTATAAGGAATAATATATGAGTAATAAATCGATCAAAAGATAGATTTATTACTCGATATACGTTATTGTTAATGTTTGATCATTATAACAAGATTACAATTAGCAATTAATATTACTCGTCTAAAGACTTAATATTAATGTTGCAGATAGGTGTCTTGAGATGGGATTTATCATTAATTGAATTTAAAACATTTTATTAATGTAATCTTTGTTCATTTTTCGATTGTTCGCAATGTATCCGCTAATCTCATTCGGTTCCAATCCTAGGGTGATAACTTTAAGGATTGGAAGAAGAACATTCACATCGTTTTCGTTGCATGGATCTAGATCTAGCGTTAAGAATGGATAAACCCGCTCCTCTTACGGATGCTAGTTCCTCCGAGGAAAGGAGAATCTATGAGAAGTGGGACCGTTCTAATCGCTTGAGTCTTATGATCATAAAGCGCGGCATACCTGAGGCCTTTAGAGGTGCGGTGTCTAGTGAGATCATTGATGCTGCAAGTTTCCTTGCTGAAATAGAGAAACACTTTGCAAAAAACGATAAGGCTGAAACTGGTATTGTTTTAAAGAAACTGATTTCAATGAGGTTCAAAGGCAATGAAAATATAAGTGAGTACATCGTTGAGATGTTTAACATTGCTTCAAAGTTAAAGAAGCTAAAGCTCGAGTTGACGGATGATTTACTCGTGCATTTAGTTCTTATTTCTTCCTCCACAGTTGACTAATTTTTTGTCGACTATAATATGCAAAGGGAGAAATGGACTCTTAATGAGCTTATTTCTCATTATGTGCAAGAGGAAGAAAGGTTGAAGCAAGGAAAGATCGATAGTGCTCATTTAGTGAACACCTCTAAAGAAAGGGACACTAAAAGAAAGAATGAAGCTGCAAAGAATAAAGTGTCTTTCTCAAAAGAAACAAAATAAAGTTCAAAATCCTGAAAGTATCAGTTGTTTCTTTTGCAATAAAGAAGGACATCAGAAGAAGGAATGTGCAAAATATCACGCTGCGTATAAAGAAAGGTACATTTCTAACTTTGGTCCGTTTCGAGGTAAATTTGGCTTCGCACCTAGAAACACTTGGTGGTTAGACTCTGGTGCTACTTCTAACATAAGTGTTTCAATGCAGGGTTGTCTGAGCTACTGAAAACCAAATGATGCTGAAAGATGCATTTATGCAGGAGATGGAAAATCGGTAGAAGTGGAAGCAATTGAGCATTTTAGATTGTTATTATGTACTGGTTACTATTTGGATTTGATAGATACTTTTGTTATATCATCATTTAGACGGAATTTGGTTTCTATTTGTTGTTTGGACAAATTGGGTTATTGTTGTTCATTTCAAAACAAACGTTTCAATTTATCTATTAATTCTAATATTATTGGAACTGGTTCCCTTATGGAGTATGATAATCTTTATTTGCTTGACATCAGTTGTTCTTATAACGAAACTCCGAATGTGGAATCACGAGCGTACTAAGCGTAAAATTAATAATGAAAATTCGAGAGTATTATAGCACAAGCGTTATAGGTCACATCTCTAGAAATAGAGTTGAAAGACTTGTGTCGGATGGAATTCTAAGTTCAATTGATTTTACGGATTTTAATGTCCGTATCGAATGCATTAAGGGAAAACGTGACCAAAAGAAAGAAATTAGAGTGCATATAGAGCTACGAAGTCTTAGAATCGATACATACGTGATGTTCGTGGACCATTTTTACAAACTTTCGGAATGGTCAACAATATTTTGTATCGTTCATAGATGATTATTCAAGATATGCATACATATTTCTTATTAAAGAAAAGTCCCAAGTATTGGACGTGTTCAAATCTTATAAGGCTGAAGTTGAAAATCAACTAAGCAAAAGAATAAAGAAAGTCAAATCTGATCGTGGTGGTGAATACTACGGCAGATATGACGGCTCGAGTGAACAATGTCCGGACTATTTGCTAAATTCCTAGAGGAATGTGGAATTGTCCCTCAATACACAATGCCAGGTTCACCTAAGCATGAATGGTAGTAATTGAAAGACGAAACCACACTCTTAAAGATATGGTAAGAAGTATGATCAATCATTCTACTCTACCGTAATCATTCCTGGAGAAGCACTCAAGACAATGAACTTACATTCTAAATAAAGTACTAACTAAAACAGCTGTAAATACACCTTATGAGCTTTGGACAGGGCGAAAACCCAGTTTAAAGTATTTTCATGTTTGGGGTTGCCTAGCTGAGGCAAGGCCTTACAAGCCACTTGAGAAAAAGTTAGACCCTAAAATAATGAGCAGCTATTTATTTGGTTATTCTGAGAGATCTAGGAGTTTCAAGTTTTATGATCCCAAATTAAAGATAATTTTTTAGATGGAAACTGCAGTGTTCTTTGAGGATATTGAATTTAGGGGGAGAAATCAGGTTAGAGACTTTGTCTTTGAGGAGGAATCGGACCATACTACTCTTATTGAAGAGGAATTGGTTCCTATTCCTATAATTACATTTGATAATGATCAGGATTTTACTCCTGACATTGATCAAGTTGCAAATCAAGAACAAAATATTGTTAATCAACCCCTTGAGGAACAAATTCAACAACCTCAAGAACAAGTTCAAGAGCAAGTGCTTTTGCGGTGATCCACTAGGGAAATAAGAAATTCTATTTCAGATGATTATATTGTATTTCTTCAGGAACATGAGAAAAATATTAGTATGATGGAAGATGATTCTATCAACTTTCATCAAGCTATACAAAGTTCTAATTCAGAAAAATGGATTAAAGCAATGAATGAAGAGTATAAGTCTATGCAAGACAATAAAGTTTGGGAACTTGTCCCATTGCCAGAAGGAAAGAAACTCATTGGTTGCAAATAGATTTTTAAAACCAAAAGGGATTCAAAGGGTAATGTGGAAAGACATAAAGCTCGTCTTGTAGCTAAAGACTATACTCAAAAGTAAGGGATTGACTGTAAAGAGACCTTTGCTCCGGTTTCAACAAAGGACTCTTTTAGAATAATTATGGCACTTGTTGCTCATTATGATATGGAGCTACATCAAATGGATGTTAAGACCGCATTTCTCAATGGAGACATTGATGAAACGATCTATATGGTGCAACCGTAAAACTTTGTGTCGGGATACCCAAAGAATATGGTTTGCAGAACCGACAAAATCTATTTATGGCTCAAACAAGCTTCCGTCAATGGTATCACAAATTTTATCAAGTGATTCTATCATTTGGCTTTGAAATGAATGCAGTTGATGATTGTGTGTATCATAAATTCAGTGGGAGAAAGCATATTTTTCTGATTTTGTGTGTGGATAACATACTGCTTGCCACAAATAATATAGGCATGTTGCAGGAAACCAAGAAATTTCTATCAAATAATTTTGAGATGAAAGATCTTGGTGATGCCTCATTTGTCTTAGGAATTCGCATTCACCGAGATCGTTCTCAATGTATTCTTGGATTATCACAAAGAGACTATATCGATATAATGCTTAAAAGATTTGACATGCGAATCTGTAGACCAATTGACACCCTCGTCGTTAAAGGAGACAAGTTCGGCCTCAATCGGCTCAAAGGAAACCTCGAGATTCAGGAAATGCAAAAGATTATCTATGCTTAGCAAGTAGGGAGTCTTATGTATGCTCAAGTTTGTACGCGACGGATATTGCGTACATTGTTGGAGTTTTAGCATGATACTTAAGCAACCCGTGAATGGATCATTGGAAAGCGACCAAAAGAGTTATGAGGTACTTAAGGAGAAGAAAAGATTACATGCTTACATATAGGAGATTAGATAATTTGGAGATCATAGGGTATTCTGACTCCGATTTTGCTGGATGCCGAGACAGCAGAAGATTCACATAAGACTACATATTTTTGTTAAGTGGTGGAGCTATATCCTGGAGGAGTGCAAAACAAACACTAATAGCTTCATCCACTATGGCAGCAGAGTATGTAGCATATTTTGAGGCATCCAACCATGGCATATGACCGAGAAATTTTGTCACCGGATTGCGCATTATGGAAGGAATCGAAAGACTACTAAAGTTATTTTGTGATAATAAATCGACTAGTATTGTATTCCAATAACAACAGGAGTTCATCCAAGTCAAAGCATATTGACATCAAATTTCTTGTTGTGAAAGAAAGAATACAAAGTGGTCGATTCACATAGAAGCATATCGAACAAACTCCATGATCATGGACTCCTTTACAAAGGGTCTAATACCTGTGGTCTTTCATGAGCTTACTGCTCATATGGGTGTTATAAAGCTTGAGGAAATTTAGATTCATTGGGAGTTTGTTAACTTGTGTTTTTAGCTCTATGTTTTATTTTGTATACAAAACATATTTGAATATTTTCTTATCAGAAATGAGACATTTTATTCGCTTCGAGACACTCGTACTGATTAAAGTTCGATCTCACTTAAGTAAAGTAGGACCAATTGAAAATCGACATGAACGGACCATTTTACATGTAATTTTCATTCCACACATTCATGATCGATTTATGTCATTCGATTATATTAATATATGCGACTATTGATCGGTTTAGTTGTGACAAATACAACGAAGACTGCTTTCGATCCTATATCGATACGATTAATGGATGAGATTAGTAATGTCTTTACAATGATGACAACAAATTTTGGCGCACTAAGCGTTGACACATTTATCTTATACATATATAGTTCAGTGTGAGATTGTTGGATCAATTATGGGATCAGTAATGTAATTAATAAACGTGTTCGGCCATCATTTAATAAGTCAAAATTATTGTAGTCTAATTAAGTATAAAATTTATGACTTTAGACACATTTTTCATGAAATTATAAGTGTGTATACTATAGCGGCAAATTCCAATTCGATGAGGTGCGTAATCGAATTAAGCAAATTTTGTAACCACCCTTTGGTTACATTAAATAAGGAGGTAATGGTCCCCGGTCTGTAGAGTAAGAAATAAAAATTATTCTCTTGTTCCCCATCAACGAGAGAGACTAAGGAAAACTCCGGAAAGTCTGCAGATTGGAAGATCGTTGCTTGCAATCGATCAAATGGATTCAGGTACGCTTCCGCTATTGTATAGATTAAGTATTTCTCATCAACATGAACGTGAACGAAACTAAAGATTCTGGATTAAGTTCTAACAATATTGTTATTTGTAAATCAATTAGAGGTTTTGACATATAGTGTTTTACCAATTTCAAACTTATAATGTTCCAAGATTAATAAAGTAAAGCTGTTAGCAATTTTAGTTCGATGAATATGTACTATGGTATATGATTCTGACCATAATTGCACAACATAATTTTGTTTGGAGGTAATTTCATCTCTTCTGCATTCTTGGTTGAATTTTGACTATAACTTTAATTAAATTTTGTTAGATTTGAAGACAAACTGCCAAGGATAGATGTTTTCGTATGCACTGCCGACCCCACCATAGAACCCCCTATAGTAGTTATCAATACAGTTTTATCAGTCCTGGCGTATAATTATCCGCCGAAGAAACTAAGTGTTTATCTATCTGATGATGGTGGTTCAATCGTTACATTCTATGCACTGCTTGAGGCATCACAATTTGCAAAGTTTTGGATACCCTTTTGTAAGAAATTCAATGTGCAGCCCATGTCACCTTCTCTCTTCTTCTCAAATTCATCAGTTCAAATACATGATCAAAGTTTCTCGGAATGGGCAGCTATGAAAGTAAGTCTTCTCAATTAACTTGTTCAGAATTTCAAACACTTCTTATTTGTCTCTAAATCCTTTTGTTGATGAAGAAATTATACGAAGAAATGGAGAGTCGAATCAATGCATCAATGAAACTTGGTGACATTTCTGAAGAGATTAAGGCTGCGCATGAAGGTTTTACTGAGTGGAACTCCAAAACATCTTCTAAGGAACACCAAGCCATTATCAAGGCATGATGCTACTCTACAACCTCATATGATCATTTTGCAAATTGTGAACATATTTTCTTCTGTTTTGCAGATACTAATTGATGGAAGAAATGAAAATGCAAGAGATTCTGTCGGATTTGCAATGCCGACGATTGTTTATATGGCCCGTGAGAAACATCCCAAGTATCACCATAATTTTAAAGCTGGGGCTTTAAATGCTTTGGTAGACTTAGTAGAACTTTGCTTTCCTCATATTTATGCTATAGAAACACTGTCTATAAGTAATACTGCCTTCTTAGTATTTCAGACTTAGTTTCTTATGAGTATTTGATTTTGTGTTCTTCCCTTTTAAACATGCAGTTGAGAGTTTCTGAGCAGATAAGCAATGGACCAATTGTTCTCACTATTGATTGTGATATGTGCGCTACTGACCCTAATTCAATCAGGGATTCATTGTGCTTCTTTATGGATGAAGAGAGAGGCCATGAGTATGCCTTTGTGCAATTTCCTCAAAGCTTTGTAAACCTCACTAAGCAAGACTTGTATGCAAGCTCCCTCAAAATTGTTAACAAAGTAGGCCCTTATATTTGTATAATTTAAAGAAATTTTAATTTGAATTGAATGAAATTATAAGAACACTCTAAAATAGATATCAAACAAAAGAAATGTGGTAAAAAAATTGCATTATTTAAATATGTTGACGGTGCATCTCGCTTAGGCTTGAAATCTAATATCTCAATCAAATTTATTTCCTTGAAGGTATATTTTCCCGGGCTAGATGGACTTGGAGGTCCAATGTACTCTGGTTCTTGTTGTTTCCATAGGAGAGATTGCCTCAACGGGAAAAAATATAGTAAACTAAGTAAAATTGTGATGAATGGGGAAAGACCACAGGTTCAAGAAGAAAGCATTAGCGCTATAGAAGAAAGAACCAAGAACCTAGCAAGCTGCTCCTATGAAGAGAACACCCAATGGGGAAAACAAGTTTGTATTCATACTTTATTGGGCATTTACATGCATACCACTCAATACTTATGTATTTACTTATCTAATACCTAAATATTCATATTTACATATGCATAACACTCAAATTTTTAATATCACATCATTAAGTGGCACCATCACTACCTTTTCAATAGTAAAATACACATTTTTATGCATAGGTTATTGACACCAATGTGTTAGAAGTGTTTATTATGTGATTACATAAGAGTTGTACAATATGAACTTGATGTGTGGTATGTATGTAAATTTACATATTTACTACTCAATTATTATGTATTTACATATATAACACCAAAGCATTTATATTTACATCATACCGCTCAAATTATGTTTGCAGATGGGGTTGAAGTATGGTTGTCCTGTGGAAGATGTGGTCACCGGATTTTCCATTAAATGTCGAGGCTGGAAATCAGCATATTTCATTCCTGAAGGAGAACCTTTTCTTGGCCTTGCTCCGATGACACTATCACAGACTCTGTTACAGCAAAAGAGATGGTCTGAAGGCAACTTTCAAATGTTACTTTCCAAGTACTGTCCTTTCTTTTATGGTTTTGGAAGAACAAAGCTTGGCCTCCAAATGGGTTACAGCATTTGCTCCTTTTGGGCTGTTAATTCTATTCCAACTCTTATCTATGTCCTCATTCCTTCCATTTGCCTACTTAATGGGATTTTCTTATTTCCTGAAGTATGAGAACTAACCCCTCTCTTTCTTTCTATTTGCACTCCTCCTGGGGCTAATCTGTAATAACTCGTGTTTAAATGCAGGTTTCTAGCATTTGGTTACTGCCATTTTTATTTCTGATTGTCTTGAGCAATGTTGTTAGCTTGTGGGAGTCTCTTTATTATGGACTAACAACAAAGTGTTGGTGGAATGATACAAGAATCTGGTTGTATAGAAGAACTACTTCAGATCTATTTGCCTTGGTGGATACAATTCTAAAGCTGTTGGGTGTCGCGGATTCAGCCTTTGTTATTACTCCGAAGGTGGCTGATGAAGAGGCATCTGAAAGGTATGAGAAAGAGATCATGGAGTTTGGATCTGCTTCGCCGATGTTTACGGTATTGTCGGCAATATCAATGCTCAACCTCCTTTGCTTCATGGGAGCAATTAGAAAAGTGGTAATGGATGGAGGAATGGGAGATTTTAGCTCGTTGTTTCTGCAATTTTTGTTGTGTGGGTGTTTGGTGCTCATAAACATTCCCATCTTCGAAGCTTCATTCTTCAGGAGTGATAAAGGATGCATTCCCATGAGAACCACATTTTCATCTGTTGCAATAGTCGTTGTTGCGTATTTCATGCCTGTTTTTTAGGAGAACTTTTGGGTACAATATGCTCATTTTTAAATAAATGAACAAAAATTTAATACTGATATTATCTCATATTATTGAGAATAATTTATCTGGTTGTGATACTGTAAGTGCTTCGACAACTCTTACTGTTTGTTCACAGTTCATATTCTTATCTGTTTGTTATTTTTGGTTTGTGAGTTGCAATGACCAACATCACAGTTGTCGCAATTTGGCACTGTTTAGGGGAATTACTTCCTCGTTCATCTCATCTTTTTCAAATAGAGGCAACATGATCATTTTTCCAGAAACAACTGCTAAAAAACTCTTTTCACACAACTCGCACTAAACAAACAAATCAATTTTCCTACAACAAACTTTCCTCGCAGTAGTTTCCTGCAAGAAGACAACAGAATGAAAAGTTCGGTAGTCTACGCCACACAGACCCTCAATGTTTACTATTTTCTTTTAGAACAGAACAGTATGGATTATGGAAGCTTTCTTCTCTTTTTCTTTTGGTAGAGAGTAAAAGTTGAAGCTGAGAATTTTTTTTTTTTTTGGTTGAAGCCGGAAGAAGGGCCGAACGGGCAGGTGCCGTGGGCTCGAAGCCGCTTGGGTAGGCTCGAAGCCGCTCCGACCCGTGATCCTAACTAGTCGTGTAATTCTTTTCCAATGGACGAACTTCGGGAAGACAAAAATGTAGCAAAAATAGTGAAATAATATTTCTGCGTACAGCTCAACTTAGGTGGACATTAGTCTCAGAGAGCCTAGACCTATCAATCACTTAAAATATTGTTATTTGTAAATCTAGCACCCTCCTTCATATATTTTTCAAATTCTCACTCAAATAATGAATTATAACAAAATTCATGATAATATTCTCAATGATTTGGGGCAGTGCTGTAGTTCAAAAATATGAAAATTTTGTAAATGATAATATTTTGAGTGTTATGTATGTAATAATAATAATTATTATTACTAAATATGAAAAACAAAAGAAACTCAAAGCAATTTTGCAAAAATTAAATCAATTGTCGTCTAACTTTTTTCTTGTCTTTTAGTAAGGCAAACCGGTGAATTTCGTCTTCTTTTTTGGCATGTCTATCAATAGCTTGTCACACGTGCTACGTGAGAGTACTTATTAGGTCCGGGTTCTGGATGCTGCTTGAGTCCGGAGTCTAGAGGCGAGTTGCCACATGACAAGTGAGCCCCGTCATCATACACTGCATTGGCCAGTATCAAGTGGCGTCCCGCTACTGGATTTCCGCACCTAATATTTTACGGCCTCATGGATGATAAATTTATCTATTTTATAATTTTTTCTCAATATTAAAAACTTGGAAATTTTTAAAATTTGTCTGTATCAGATCTTAGGTCCCCAGTACAAGCGGCTGATGGGTGTCGGATTGCTAATTGGTGCATTGGTAATGTCGAAACAAAGTTTTTAATGGGACATATCCTATCGTCTTTGCCTGCCAAATAGTCAAATATAAAATGCAGATGGAGAATGGGAGGGAAGAAAGAAGGGTGGAGTAGAGGGAATGGAGAGAATGGAGAGTGCTCTATTTGAGATAAAAAAAGGGAAGGGAAAGGCGTGGTGGCTGTTGTATGCTGTGTCAATGCTGCTGGGATTGCTCATGATTTGGGTGTACAGGATGTCGCACTTGCCTGAGGCCGGAGAGAAGGGGAGATGGGCGTGGATGGCGATGTTCGCGGCGGAGCTATGGTTCGGCTTCTACTGGATTCTCACTCTCTCCACTCGTTGGAATCCGATTTACCGCTATACTTTCAAGGATAGGCTCTCACTAAGGTACCTCTATCTCTCTCCCCCCGAGATTTGTAAATGCATAGAAATTCGGTGGTATGTATGTAAATGCCATTTTTTCCGGTTACTTATTACTGCACCAAGTGACAATGTTTCTTCTTTAGAATATTACGTCAAACCCAGCACGAAGAGGTTGTCGTATTATATGTCCAAAAGATTAAAGTTGACTGAATGATTATTTATTTATGTATTACCCTTTATCTTGGTCGTCTCTCTGGAATAAGACGTGAGAAAATTTGCCATTGTGTGCTTAATGTATTATAAACTTCTTCGGACTTTGTCTACGCTAAGGAAATGTTATTTTGCAATAGAAGATCTGGACACTTGTTGATCTTCTTGTTTAAAAATTGATTCTGAAAATCCAAAATTAGGAGAGAAATCTACTTAACCACGCATTGTTCATGGGCATAAATAGAAATCTTGTAAATGAAGAATGAATGAAGAAAACTGATGACTAATTGACAAGTTCAGGATATGTTGAGCCAAATACTCTTAATTAATTTTTCTACACATGAACTTCAAATTTTATATAAACTTTCATTCACGAGATGCATACATTCACAAGTATTGCATCAATTATAGGCTTTGACAAATAATGTTTTACCGACTTTAAACATATGATGTTCGAGGAGTAAAAAAGAAAAGTTAGCAATTTTAGTTTGATGAATATCTACTATGGTATATGATTATGACCATAATTGCACAACATAATATTGTTAGATAAGGTTTTAAGCATGGAGGTAAATTCATCTCTTCTGCATCTTGATTAAATTTTGACTATAACTTTAATTAAATTTTGTTAGATTTGAAGACAAACTGCCAAGGATAGATGTTTTCATATGCACTGCTGACCCCACCATAGAACCCCCTATAGTAGTTATCAACACAGTTTTATCAGTCCTGACGTATAATTATCCACCAAAGAAACTAAGTGTTTATCTATCTGATGATGGTGGTTCAATCGTTACATTCTATGCACTGCTTGAGGCATCACAATTTGCAAAGTTCTGGATACCCTTTTGTAAGAAGTTCAATGTGCAGCCCATGTCACCTTCTCTATTCTTCTCAAAATCATCAGTTCAAATACATGATCAAAGTTTCTCGGAATGGGCGGCTATGAAAGTAAGTCTTCTCAATTAACTTGTTCAGAATTTCAAACACTTCTTATTTGTGTCTGAATCCTTTTCTTGATGAAGAAACTATACGAAGAAATGGAGAGTCGAATCGATACATCAATGAAACTTGGTGACATTTCTGAAGAGATTAAGGTTGTGCATGAAGGTTTTACTGAGTGGAACTCCAAAACATCTTCTAAGGAACACCAAGCCATTATCAAGGCATGATACTACTCTACAACCTCATATGATCAAATTTTGCAAATTGTGAACGTATTTTTTTCTGTTTTACAGATACTAATAGATGGATGAGATGAAAATGCAAGAGATTCTGTCGGATTTGCAATGCCGACAATTGTTTATATGGCCCGTGAGAAACATCCCAAGTATCACCATAATTTTAAAGCTGGGGTTCTAAATGCTTTGGTAGACTTAGTAGAACTTGGCTTTCCTCATATTTATATTATAGATACACTAGCTATAAGTAAATACTGCCTTTCTTAGTATTTCAGACTTAGTTTCTTATGAGTATTTGAATTTGTGTTCTTCCCTTTTAAACATGCAGTTGAGAGTTTCTGAGCAGATAAGCAATGGACCAATTGCTCTCACTATTGATTGTGATATGTTCGCTAGTGACCCTAATTCAATCAGGGATTCATTGTGCTTCTTTATGGATGAAGAGAGAGGCCATGAGTATGCCTTTGTGCAATTTCCTCAAAGCTTTGTAAACCTCACCAAGCAAGACTTGTATGCAAGCTCCTTCAGAATTGTTCACAAAGTAGGCCCTTACATTTGTATGATTTAAAGAAAATTATATTTGAATTGAATGAAGTTATAAGAGCACTCTAAATTAGATATCAAACAATAGAAAATGTGGTAACAAAATTGCATTATTTAATATGTTGACGGCGCATCACGTTTAGGCTTGATATCTTACATCTCAATCAAATTTATTTCCTTGAAGGTATATTTTCCTGGGCTAGATGGACTTGGAGGTCCAATGTACTCTGGGTCATCTTGCTTCCATAGGAGAGATTGTTTGAACGGGAGAATATACAATAAACTAAGTAAAATTGTGCTGAATGGTGAAAGACCACAGATTCAAGAAGAAAGTATTAGCGCTATAGAAGAAAGAACCAAGAAACTAGCAACCTGCTCCTATGAAGAGAACACCCAATGGGGAAAAGAAGTTTGTATTCATACTTTATTGGGGCATTTACATGCACACCACTCAATTCTTATGTATTTACATATCTAATACTTAAATATTCTTATTTACATTTGCATAACACTCAAATTATTAATATCACATCAAAAGTGGCATCATCACTGCCTCTCAATAATAAAATACATCGTTTTATGCATAGGGTTTTGGCACCAAGGTGTTATAATTGTTTATTTTGTAATTACATAAGAATCGTACAATATGAACATGATGTTTGGTATGTATGTAAATTTACATATTTACTACTCAATTCTTATGTATTTACATATATAACACCAAAGCATTTATATTTACATCATACCGCTCGAATTATGTGTGCAGATGGGGTTGAAGTATGGTTGTCCTGTGGAAGATGTGGTCACCGGATTTTCCATTAAATGTCGAGGCTGGAAATCAGCATATTTCATTCCTGAAGGAGAACCTTTTCTTGGCCTTGCTCCGACGACACTGTCGCAGAATCTGTTACAGCAGAAGAGATGGTCTGAAGGCAACTTTCAAATTTTACTTTCCAAGTACTGTCCTTTCTTTTATGGTTTTGGAAGAACAAAGCTTGGCCTCCAAATTCACAGAATCTGTTACAGCATTTGCTCCTTTTGGGCTGTCAATTCTATTCCAACTCTTATATATGTCTTCATCCCTTCCATTTGCCTCCTTAATGGGATTCTCTTATTTCCTAGTGTATGTGCACTAACCCCTCTCTTTCTCTCTATCTGCACTCCTCCTGGGGCTAATCTGTAATACCTCATCTTTAAATGCAGGTTTCTAGCATTTGGTTACTGCCATTTTTATTTCTGGTTGTCTTGAGCAATGTTGTTAGCTTGTGGGAGTCTCTACATCATGGACTAACAGCAAAGTGTTGGTGGAATGATACAAGAATCTGGTTGTATAGAAGAACTGCTTCAGATCTATTTGCCTTGGTGGATACAATTCTAAAGCTGTTGGGTGCCGCAGATTCAGCCTTTGTTATTACACCGAAGGTGGCTGATGAAGAGGCATCTGAAAGGTATGAGAAAGAGATCATGGAGTTTGGATCTGCTTCGCCAATGTTTACGGTATTGTCAACAATATCAATGCTCAACCTCCTTTGCTTCATGGGAGCAATTAGAAAAGTGGTAATGGATGGAGGAATGGGAGATTTTAGCTCGCTGTTTATGCAATTTTTGTTGTGTGGGTGTTTGGTGCTCATAAACCTTCCCATCTTCGAAGCTTCGTTCTTCAGGAGTGATAAAGGATGCATTCCCATGAGAACCACATTTTCATCTGTTGCAATAGTCATTGTTGCGTATTTCATGCCTGTTTTTTAGAAGAAGGATCTTCTTTTGGGTACAATATGCTCATTTTTAAATAAATGAACAAAAATTTAATACTGATATTATCTCATATTAATGAGAATAATTTATTTAGTTGTGATATTGTAAGTGTTGCGACAACTTTTACTATTGGTTTTTTATATGATTTGTTTCCTTTCCTTTCTTTATATGTTCTAAATCTCCTCTATAAAAACATGACTTGGGGCTTATGAGAGGAGTATGTATGGTGTGGAGAAGTGTTAGGTTGTAACCTCTAGTCTTTTTTTTTACCTCCCCATCTGGTGTTATTGGAATCTACGACCCCGTATATGTTGGCGAATCAATTTAATGCCAAAGCACGTAAATCTTTTGTGCTTGATTGTTGTTGTATGAATTTCTATGGTTTTGCATTTTTTTCGCATAATAAATAGTGTCAGAGCTTTTGCTTCATAATCAGAGCATAGTTTGATGTCAACAATAACAAATTTGGTGGGTGTTCTCGGTGATTTTTGCATCAGCTAGTTGGGCATGTTTTGCCGACATATTTGGCGGTCTAGGCGACGGAGGCGTTGCACAAGGAGCCCATCCGGCGGGCTTTGGTCTGGCGGCGGTTTGGGCGGTAGACCTGCGGTGGTTCGAGCGTGAAAAGGCAATATGCGTCTCAAGCTTCCCTGGTTCGATTCTCATGGAAGGCTGGGAGCTAGATAGATGTGGGCTCGGAAAATTCACGATCACTCACTATGAACTCTCTGCATTTATTTTATTTTTGAATTGTTAAAAATGCTTTGAAAGGTCAAATTTTCATAAGGCAAGATAAGACATTACTCAGAGATTTCACCCTCACTTTGTGAGAACTTTTTGATCTGGGTTCGAGGTTTCACATATGCGCAAGCCCCTATGGTTAATTATCATTTCCGATGACGAGAGAGCACTTTTGATTAATGCTAGTCATTAGAATTGAATTTTTAACATATAATAATAGCAGACTTATGATTTAATTTATAGAATTCACCACTTGAAGCTTAAAGCGGATGGTGAGGGACGAAACCTGATCAAGATCTCATGGTCTATGATCTACTTAGTTAGAGGACTTAGGCAACAAAACCTGACCGAAAGATGCTTGTTAGCAGCCATGAGTTGCATCGTCCAAGAAATCTTTATAGATTTGGCGTGAATGTTTCTCTAAGTGGACAAATTTTAGTCGACCTTAGGTAACTGAAGGTTTTATGCCAATTAATTGTATCATTATGAATCACAAATCAAATAGTAGAAAGTTATTGGGGAACATACGGGCTTTGGTCGTAGCCTTAATATAATGGTCTCATTTGACGACAACCACCCAGTCATAAGGTCTAGTCGTAAACGCTATATTATGATATAATTTGGTAGTATAACAATACAGACAGAGGAATCAGGTCACATCCTTACTGACATGAAATTACTTTGATTGTGAATATATTGATACATTTGATATGACATTCGCTCTTTGTGAGCTGAAGCTAGTAAAAAGTTTGTCACTCCCAACAAACTATTGCGAAGAGCAGATGGATTTTGCTTTTAGCTTTTAGTGATGAATTTTAGCTTCAATACATAGTTGGTTACTTTGAAAATCTTGGTTTAAAATATTGACCCCTCTGATTGAAATCTTCGATCAACACGGTCATCATTGAGGTCTTAAATATTTTAAACTTTTATATATTAAGGGGTCAACTTTTATCTTTATAGTTAGGAGGATCAAACAAAGTAATTTGGACTTTGTAAATTCTTATTTTAGGATTTGGACATTTATTAGGATTTACTAGTCTCATCAATTCCAGTCCTTATAAGAAGGATTGAACTAGTTTAGTGATTTTGACTCGTAAATTCTTATTTTATGATTTGAACATTTATTACAGCTTACTTGACGTGTCAACTCCAGTCCTTACGAGGAAGATGTTCGACTAATTGGTGGGATTTGCGACTTTGTTCTATAGATAATGCAGCCCAATTAGCCCGAGCAGCATTCTCGAAACTAATATTTGAGCATTCAATATATTTGGTTGGAGCACATGCAGAAGTTTAACTTATATATATGAATAGCTTAAAGAATTTGGAGATTTGAAAGGCTAGTGTAACCCTTAAACCATAGTTATGCTTTGCAATTTTAAACAAGTGACTTTGAAATCACATATCAGATTCTTATCTATATGAATCTCTCAAAGCATACATAATTTGAGAGAGAACAAACCGAGTCTCAAAATGTTTTCATATATTCCAAATTATTTCCTTTGACTTAGGAATAACAAGAAGTTATATAGCTTTTAAGACCTTTAGCCATTTTGAAACTTTAAGCTTTTATTTAAAAATTATCACATGCAGTGTTGCATCTCCTAGCTTTGAGAGGCAACTTAGGGCATGTTTGGTTTCGCTTTGGAGCCTGTGGCGCGTGCGTTCGACGCGAATTTGAGCGGAAGTTGGAGGGTTTCGTGATAGATTCGCGGCACTGTGCCACGAAGTCATCTCAAAGCCGACTGCGGGATAATCCCCGCGGTCACGACTTCGAAGCAGCTTCGAAGGGTTTTTTTCTCTCGCTGCCCTCGCTTCGCCATTCTCTGGAAATCCCTAATCGCGAGCCCTGCTCGTCTTCCCTCGACAGATAGAGAGCGAATCGCGAATCCAAGGTAATGATCCTTCTCTCCCGAGTCCCCCTCCGCTTCCTGTTGTTCTTCTACTCCTTCCTTCTTCCCCTTCGTTCGCGATTCGTTGTGGGAAATGGCCTTTTTCGTGCGATTCGTTCCGTCTGGAACGTAACTGGAGGTTTATGATTCAATACCTATTTTATGGCATATGGATCGATCATTTCATGGTATTTTGTGGCTTTTTTTTTTGGTTTTACCGACATTCCTTGCATCAACCAGTTTTGTAGTTTAGAACAATTTCTGGTTTTTGTACTTTATAGTTACATCATTGTTATAGCAACATAAGGCTTCATTCATAATGCTAACGCAGCATCAACCGGATCCGTATCCGATGCATTAAAATGTAGTTGGGTGGATGATCTGAATATATCTGATCTGAGTAGTATGACTGCATCTATTTATGGATAACTTTTGTATGAAAATGCAGCAATTTTTGTAGTTGGGTGGATTCACTTTGTTTTTGTTATGGTGCATCTCTGAGTAGTATTACCTGTTCACCCCTTTTGTTTTGTTGAAAGCGTGAAAGGGAATTTTTATCGATCAACTTGTTGTAGTTTATGACTTTTCTGTTCTATTAGATCATTTGTGATCTGTTGATAGCAGTGCCTTTTTCTAATGCCTGCTGATATGGAGCTGATGGTAGAATTGCGGTATACATGTATAGAAGAAAAATTCAAAACAGGGATCCACGTGCCTCTTCTTATTGAATTTGAACCTTTAATTTTTTCATACATAAGCATCAATACATATGAAACATGCCCAGTTTTTTGGTTTTGCTGGGTTTAATAAGAGATGATTATGTATTCACATGCATGAAACATGAGAAATTTTTTCTTTTTTTTTTTAAATGACTACAGGACAGTTTTGTTTGATGAAAATTAGAAATTCTGTATGAGGAATTGTTGATCAGGGCTTCGAAACCTTTTAGCCTGCTAATTGGTCCTTTGAGATTAGTATAAAGAAAGCACATATGCATATATTCATTCAGATTGGTGATAAGCAATTTGCGAGATATCTTGTTTGTTTTTTTTTTCTCTACTGTCCATGTTTATATGGATTGAATGGAAATTGGGAAAGTTGTTTTGAAGTCTTTAAACTTTTATATGGGTTGAAAGTTGATTCATATAACTTATATTTGTGGAAGCATTGAAGTGCATCTCCCCTAGATATCTTGTACACTGCATCTCCCCTAGCTTCTATATAAGGCTGCATTTCGGTTCAAGATTTGAGGGAATGTATTTGTCCTAACTTACAGCAAACAGAAACTTCCAATTTTAAGTGCATCTCCCCTCACTCGAATGCTTTGAAGTTCAGAGATTATTTTTTCTTTCAATTTTACCTTTTTTCTTACTGTATTCTGAGTTCGAAGTTGCCAACATCCAATTTTACATTTTTTCTGATGCAATTGCCAATTTTAATATGTAGATGTCATTTTTTTGTACCATAGTTTGAGAAGTTGTTTCTTGCAACTTATGCTGAAAGTAGAAGGTAGGAGTGTAACCTATGGTGTTGTCATTTTGATATAAGTTCTAAGTGGCTATGTTATAACTGTTTTTTCTGTTCTATGGGGTACAATTGATTGTGTTGAAAATACTTTCATTTCAATAAAAAAGAAAGATGGCATAACAAGCAACACATATTTGCTGCATGTTCTTATTTCGATTTGCATGAGAAGGGCTTAAAAATATACAGAAAGCTGGAGAAGGCATATGTTTTTTAGCAATTGTTCTTGCTAGCAGCTTCCTATGGATGCTGTTCTTTGATTATAGAGATACAATTGGTCTTGCTAGCTGCTTCCTTAAGGTCGGCCCATTGAAAGAAATTCATTTTCTGTTGAACACATGTTATATGAAAGTTGGTATATGCAGTTCTTATTACATTGGAATTGGTATCTCCATATAGTCTGTAACATCTGGTATAATTGGTGTGTAACTTTAGGTAAATTGGAGTTTGAGTGTTTATGGTACTTTGAAATGCTATGTACTTGTTCTCTATTTCGACAATAAAGAAATATCATTTCTTTCCCGTGGATGTAGGTCAGTTTGACCGAACCACGTAAATTGTTCTCTTTTCTGTGCTTACCTGTACTATTACCTGTATTTTGTTAATTGCTTACCTGTATTTTGTTAATTGCAATTTATATCTGTCAATGCTAGTATGAGTAAAGATATAACTAATATTTGTCATATTCATAGTATGGCTAATAAGAACAAAGAAGTTGCTACTCCTGCGTACTTTGGAGAAGGACATAAAAATAATATTCTGCGATGTGTGCGTAGCGGAAGTCGAAAAAGGGAATAGGCCAAATTCTTTTTTTAGCAAAGAAGGCTGGCAAAACATTGTTACAAATTTTAGGGAGGTCACAGGAGAGATTATGACAGGCTACAGCTAAAAAATAAATGGGACCAACTCAAGAAAGAGTGGAAACTTTGGAAGGATTTAAAACAAGGATCCACTGGCTTGGGCTGGGATCCGTTGAAGCGAACAATTGTTGCTTCAGAAGCATGGTGGACTGAGAGGCTTGCGGTAAGATATTATTAAATTACTATTTGTAATGTTAATCATTTTTATTTAGGGGGTCTTCTAATAAAATTTTATTATATGTTACAGATTTTTCCTTCGGCGAACAATTTTTATTATATTGTTGGTTGTTGTTGGAATAGTCCTACAGTTTTTTTCACTCTACTGCTACTACCACGTGCTTGAGAGGATTATATGTTTTGCTGTAGAACTCTATGAATTTTTTGAGAAATGCAATCGTTCTCTTGATGTGTTTTCGTTTTAGATCTTGTGTAGACATATGATTTAAAAATAAAAAAATTTTAATGCTCTTAATATATATAGATGTCTAAACAATATGAAACTAAAAGAGTACTTTTATAGATTAAAAAATTTTAATACTTTTAAAATATGTAGATATATTATTTAGTTACGTATTTTTTAAAGCTCCTAAATATTTTATTAATTCGAACAATCTATTTAAAAAATAAAAATTTCAAAATATATATTTTATTAAAAATATGATTTAATCATGCTCGTAAATATTTTATTATTAAATTAATTTAAGATATAATAAAGCTAGTAAATATTTTATTAATATACTTAAATAATTTCATTTATATAGTGAATTATTGCATTGAAGCAATAATTCACTATATAATCAAGATACAATAAAGCTCGTAAATATTTTATTAATATATTAAATTAAGTTATAATAAAGCATGTAAATATTTTGTTAATATACTTAAATAATTTCATCTATATAGTGAATTATTGCATTGAAACAATAATTTACTATATAATCTAGATATAATAAAGCTAGTAAATATATATTTAAAATATAAAAATTAAAAAATATAATTTAAATTTATTAGTTTGTATATTTAAAATATAAATTTTTTTTAAAAAAATTCATTTGCAAATACTGTATATACTATATAAATATATCCCAATTTTAAAACAGTTTTAATAAACGAGTGCGGTCTCAGTCATTTTCTCATCTGCAATTGTTTTCCCATTACCATGACAACAAACAGATAACACCTACATTTGCCAGTATGCAAAGTGCTGAAATGCTGTAGCTCTACCAAACAGGCCCTTATTCTACTCGTAGCTGGATATTGCGAAGGCAGTGCGGTTAATTTCAAATTTTTTATTAAATCTCTATATTTGAATTATATTTCACTCCCCACTAGAAGCCTAACTTTGAACAACTCAATTTTGAATTGATTTCAAAGCTGCAGGAGCTTATGTCTATATATATATATATATATATATATATATATATATATATATATATATATATATATATATATATATATATATAAAGTCTTGTGAGCTTAAACTTTCAAGCCCAATTTGTAATATTTTTAAGCAGTGAAATTTTATATTTTAATAGCTTAGGACTTTAGAAAAAATTTTACTCTAAGAGCCTAAATATTCAAAAGTCCAAGTCCCCAATATTTTAAAATGCTTAGAGTCTAAAATTTTAAAAAAGTGATGTTTCATTTTTATTTTAAAATTCCAAAATCTCAAATATTTTAAAAAAGTTACATGTCCAAATCACTCAATATTTCGGCAATCTCCAGACGTTAAACCCCATTGGGGGCATCGAAAGATGTCAACACTCCCATGTATCTTAATAGATGAGCTGATCGGTATCGTGAGACACTGCAGTCAGGGAGCAAAAGTATAAATTGAACCCGCGATCTTAAAAGACGCTACAGAACTTCAATATACTTACACAAAAGGATAAACCGCAAACCAATATTTTCGAAGCAGTAGTTTGCTTTCACCAAACGGTACCCAATTATCCATGGATGGTTACACATTTTCCCACAAACGGTTGTTTTAAAATCCCAATTTTAAAAAGATTTTTCAAACAAGTTCGTATTTTTTCCCGAACAGCACATGTACTCGCACTTCCTCGAGTGAACATTTTGCTAACTACTACTCTGTCCCAAAAAAATACCCTTCGAGCCAGATGACGTTGATGGCAACAACGACAATTCAATAATAGTACCATTTTTTTTATAGTACGTGGTAAAATAAAAATCAGAAAGCCAAAATGAAATAAAATATTTCATGCTTGATGCTCAAGTAGATGTTGGGTACTGGAATAGCAAAGCAGGGGGCTCTGGTGTTTGGTTCCAAATTGATATAGCAAGGGGACTGGGTTCGACTTAATAGGCAGAGGAGTTACGTGCCCTGCCAATTCTTGCGAGAGGAGATCACAGCAGGGAGAAGCAACGATCGCTTGAATAGAAGAGGAGGTATGGAATCGTGTGGCTAAGGAAGATAAAGTCAATCACGTTAGGGTTGAAAAAGAATTGCATGAACAGGAGGAACAGTGATGATATTGTGCGTGACTTCGGTGAAGGAGAAGGAACAGGTCATGTGAGGTGGGGCTTTACTGCAGGAGAGGTGTGGTGCTTGCGACAGAGAAGATGACGATGACAGCGACTTAGTCACGTGAACAGAGGGACGAAAGTGCGGTTAGTTAGGGTATAGTGAAGTTTTGAAGAGGCTCGATTGGAAATATTCGTGACTTGAGGAACAGGGGAGAATGAACAACGAAGAAGTTGAAGGATCTGCGTGAATAGAAATGCAGCGAAAACTTATGAAACTTACGACAAAGGAAGAAGACAGCGTAGGCGCAGGGAAAATGTAGATTCGTGTCGTTGAGAAGTACGCGAAGACAAGTTTTCGAATGGGGGAGGAGAGAGGACAACATTGGAACGAAACAGTTTTGATGAGTGCCAACGAATGTCAATGAAGGAGCGACTGTTTGTACCTGGCGCTGAACGAGGAAATACTTGTTAATTTGAGCGCGGGATAAATAAATATTTAAGTTAATTAATTTAGTTTAATTAATATATATGTTTTCTCTGTTCATTTTAAAGGATTCAGAGTCTATTCATATGTAGTTGTATAATTCTATTATTTGAATAAATCTTCCACCCGAATCTTATAAGTGATTCAACGATGGGAAGGATATTAAAAAATGATATATGACAACAAATAAGAAAACAAATAAAAAGAAACAAACAAGACTTATATATGAGGAATCCTCTTGTGATGGGTTGAGAATATACGTCCGAACTAGATTGGATCGAAGTACCTCGAAACACAACATCTATGAAGAAAATTCTACATAAGCCACTCATATTCAGAAAACTAAAGAGAATTTTTTTTTTTGGGTCAAGAGTCTCACAAAAGAATGTATCCCTATGGTTAAGTACACCTTGGAAGATACTCAAGAATACTCTCGATAAAAGGAGTTTCGTTAATAAACTTGGAGAATAGATCATCAAAGAATGATTTTTTTCAACAAGGAGTAATAACTAGGTCAACTTGAATCCAAATGGAAGCCTATACTGAGCCAAATGGGAGAGGGTAAGTCCCTAAAATCCACAAATGGACGACGGCCCGCTGATAAGCGAGGCCCGGAGAAATAACTAGGTCAATTTGACAGGAACATCCCTATGCTCCAAAACTCGCTGAGCCGTAAGGGCACATGGAGCCAGTATGATCATTGCGCATATTTCAAGAAGTTGGCCAACGACGAGTTCATTTACTTTCTTCTGTATGTTAATGATATGTTGATTGTATCTGTCAGTCGGGTTGAGTTTGATAAGATGAAGAATCGATTTTCTAAGTATTTTGAAATGAAGGAGTTGGGTGAAGCTCGCAAAATTATTGGCATGGAGATTCTTAGGGACAAGGCAGTTGGAAAGGTTTGGCTTTCATAAGAAGCTTAGGTTCGGAAGGTGCTAAAGAAATTTAGGGTTAATGACTCGAGCAAGGAGGTGAGTCTACTCATGACATCTCACTTTTAATTGAGTTCAGATTAATGTCCTAAAGATGATTAGGAAAGAAAAGATATGTGATCTGTTCCTTAAGCTAATATAGTGAGCAGTATGATTTATGTCATGGTTTGCACTAGACCCGACATTGCACAAGCAGTTGGTGTTGTGATTGGGTTTATGTATGATCCAAGAAGGAGTCATTAGCAGGCTGTGAAGAGTATTTTGAGGTATCTGAAGGATACAAATAATGTTGGCTTAGTGTTTGAGAGGCAGTCATCTATTGCAGATTTGTGTGTGGGCTACATGGACTCAGACTATGCAGGAGATATAGATAGACGGAGGTCTATGACATGCTATTTATTCACATTGGCAAGAGGTCCAGTCAGTTGTATGTTATTTTTTCAATCTATTGTTGCTTTACCTACTACGAAAGCTGGGTACATGACATTAATTAAGGCAATGAAGGATGCAACATGGATGCAAGGCCTATTGGATGATTTGGGAGTTTATCAGGAGTCTCTAACGGTGTTCTGTGACACTCATAGTGTAATACTTTTTGCTACAAATTCATTTCATCATACTAGTACCAAGCACATTGATGTAAGATACCACTTTGTTCGGGACTTAATTGAAGAAATCAATGTTCCGTTGAAGAAGATAGATATGAAGGAGAATTCAACGGACATACTCACGAAGGTACTACCAGTCAAGAAGTTCACTTATTGCATGAGTTTGGTGAACATCCAAGCTCAAGATTGATTGCCCAGTCGGACATTTTGAAGAACTATGCGAGGCTTAATCCCTTTGGGAGTGGGGTACATAGGTAACCATCTTGGTGCTGTTGTGAAATTTAAGGCGAACAAATGTAACAATCGACACAAAACCAGAAGAAAACACAGAGATTTAACGAGGTTCAGCAAAGATATGCGTACGTCCTCGGAAGCAGAGCAATGAATTTACTATTTTAGAGAAGTTACATAGTTCCGTTCAAACATACCCATATGGTTACACCTCTATTTATACAAACCAAGAGAGTGGTAGGTGGGAGGTAGGAGAGCAGTAGGTGAGATGTGATAGGTGAGCGGTAGGTGGGAAGGTAGGTGAGCTGTAGGTAAGCCCTCTTAATTAGGAAGCTAATTAATATGCGGTGGACCGGGTCTCCACATTACCCAACAATTCTTCCACTTGGAGACTGTAACACTCACTGCACCACCTATTGGCTGCATCATCTACTAACTGTACCGACATTTTCTTCAAACATGATATCCTCCACCTCTGTAACTCAAAGCCCTTGTCTTCATGCCAGAAGACCAGCTGAAGTCGAGCATAACTTCAGTTTCTCATGAGTAACACCCTCAGTTGACATATCACCGTTAACATAGCCTTGTAACACCAAGCTCTTTCCTGGGGTACTCCTGTATCTGCATACAACTCCCACTGCATGAGCACTATCTCGCCCCTGCTGAAAGCCCTTTTTAACAAGTTGACATATCACCATCAACGTAGCCTTATAACACCAAGCTCTTTCCTGGGGTACTCTTGTATCTGCATACAACTCCCACTGCATGAGCACTATCATGCCCTTGCTGAAAGCCCTTTTTAACAAGTCCAGCCTTGTACCTCTTACTGCCATCAAGCGCAGTCTACACTCGCTACACCCACTTATTGTGCAATGTCTTCTTCCTTGGTGGAAGTTATGCCAGCTCCCAAGTTTGATTCTCTGATAGGAAATCTGTCTCCTTCTTGTTCAACTCTCACTTGCTCCCCCCAACCCCTTTAATGAAGAGACACACATCTTCATTCCAAGAAAACTCTAACTACCGGTATAGAACCATACCTAACAAATCTCCACCTTTGCGAATATCCCGCCCCTTAGGAGAAATACATCAAGGAGTTTCTTACACCAAAGTGGGTTGATCAACCATGCAAATTACAATACTTTTCCCGCGATTTTCCTATGATCCACGAATCAAAATGTTAATCCAAATATTCGTGCCAACACCTCGACAGAACCGCTGTCCCGCGAACTCTGAATCCTTCGTCAATCATAAGTCACCGCGTTGAAAACTCTTGGCACCTATTCGCAGAATACTTCTGCAAAACCCTTCGCCAAATCGACGCATAGTTAGCCTAATTGCGAACACCACATCTCGAAACTCCTTCCCGCTATATAAGTGTTTACTTTCGTGTGCCCGCCACTAAGGCTATCGTGCCAACAGCTTGCCGGCAAGCCTACCGCGCAACCCGGCGGCAACTGCAGGAACCTCAAGTCGTGAACCCAACCTACTCCGCTCAATCCGCGAAGTCCTTCCTGTCGCTTGCGCCTCGTAAGTCCTCCGTCGAACCAACTGTTCGCAGATCCTTGCACCTGGTGCCCGCAGTAACATTTGTGTCTCCTCCGGCCGCTCGCGCTATTCAGTCAATCCGCTAAACCTGCCAACCGTCGTGCCCAACGGCTGTCCTGTGCGCACTCCTGCTCGCCTATCGCAAACTACCGTACAAACCGTAAAATGGTTGCCCCGCACGAACTCTTGTTTGCGCTTTCCGGCGGCTGTGAATAAAACTCCACTTGCGCCTTGCCGCGAACTGCGCTGAGCCAAACCTGCTCCTGTCCGGACATCTGCGAACTGCCAAACCTGCTCGACTGGAACCAAATACTCTCGGTTCCCTTCCCGTGAGCCTCCTTTGTCGAGAACTCAAAGCCTTCTGGAGTCGCTCAAATGCCTCCGTGATGACTACCTGTTACGCCGGAACCGAACTTCCTTCTCTGTCGCAAACCAAATCTCAAAAAATCATTCTTCTACTTCGTCGACCACCTCCGCCCTAGAACCTTGATTTGATGTCAATTGTTGTGAAAAATGATGACAATAAAGCAAAAATAGAACGAGAAAATTGCACACAGAAAAAATAAACACCAAAGCGACACACAAATTTACGTGGTTCGACAAATTTGCCTACGTCCACGGAGCTGCATAGGATTTTATTACTCCGAAGAATTACATCGTCGAGCGCCTCGACATTTACAAGAAAACCTCTATTTCCTTCTCTCCCTTCCTCTCTTTCTCTCTTCCTCTCTTTCTCTCTTGGAGGACTTGGCTTGGCCCTTGCTTGGTTCTTGCTTGGCACTCTTTCTCTAAGCCGAAAGAGGCTATTTATAGAAATCAAGAGAGTGGTAGGTGGGAGGTAGAAGAGCGGTAGGTGAGATGGGGTAGGTGAGCGGTAGGTGGGAAGGTAGGTGAGCTGTAGGTAAGCCCTCTTAATTAGGAAGCTAATTAATATGTGGTGGACCGGGTCTCCACATTACCCAACAGGTGCAGATGCTTTGGAGTTGGAGCTCATTTGATCATCTCACATTTATCTAGAAGTAATAGATGAGGTGGAGATTATTGAATTTATTGCTTTTATTTAAGGGTTTATTTTATTTGATTTGTTTTCTTTTTTGTTTCTTTCTTTTCATCCTCTAAGTGTCCTCTATAAAAAAAAATAAAAAAATAATAATAAAAAAAAGACTTTGGGCTTATGAGAGGAGTATATATGGTGTGGAGAAGTGTAGTTGTAACTTCAATCTTCTTTTTATCTCTCCCCATTCGGTGCTAGTGGAATCTCCCTCATCGTAGATGTAGGTGAATTGATATAATGCCGAACCACGTAAATCTTTTGTGTTTGATTGTTTATTGTGTCAACTTCTATGTTTTCGCATTGTTCCGTATAACAGAGATTTGGCTCTGATAATGCTTCATTTTCATAAATAAATTTTTGCTTTTTTTAACTTATTTTGTGTTTGGATTTGTCTCAATATAATTTAGTGAAGAACAACTAGACATTCAAATGGGTGGCATTTTAGGATAAATACGTTACTCTCTATTTTTGGATAAATTCATGCTGAAAGTTTTAAACATTATTTTTTTTCATTTCAGATAATTTCAAGTAAAATGTTTCTCTCAATTTAAGCATAAAATCCAAAATCTTTGGAATTTTTGTGTAATTGTTTTGTGATGGTGGTGTTGTGCAAGTGTTATTTAGCATTATTTTTTGGGGGGATTTACATACTTACTATTCAAAATTATCCAAATTACGCATCTCACGTCTAAACTTCATTACACCCATAACACACAAAACAATACAAGAACAACAAAAATAATTCCCCCACATTAAAATTTTTGACCCCGTCAGGTGTAGGTGATGCCCCTCTCCACCAACTATGAGCTATGAGTTTGAAGATGTTGATGATAAATTTTTCATTTTTTTGTGCTATTTTGAGTTTCGAGAGGAGGAGGATGGAAAGAGAGTGGAGAAGAAGAGGAAACGGAGGCGTCTACCCATTCTCGACATGTTAGAAGAAAATAGATGATATGATGCTAGATGAAAATAATACAAAAGTCAAAAGGATATTTCATTTGATATTCTGAAACGAAAAATATGATCTACATATAAGGCTCCCCATCACGCATCCGATGAAGTCCAGAACTCATTTCCCCCTCAAACATAGGCTCAGTAACTTTTATCTCAAATTGTGCCCTGGAAGATCACAATAGTACAGAATCCAGTTTCTGGAATCACACTCGAGATGGAAGCAGAAAATATTGTTTCTAGAGTTTGAGTTGAAATTATATATGGCCTCAACAGGCAAAAAAAAAAAAAAATTACATCCGGATGTATCTAGAGTGCAATGGTGGGGCACCACGTTTCAAGTGGGCCCCACCAATTTTTAAACTGCCCAATGTCAGTGTATTAAGTAAGGTGGGACCCACTTGATACGTGGCGTCCCGTTATTGGACTCCAGACGCAAATTACGTTCGGACTTGCAGATGTAATATTTTCTCCTCAACGGGACCTCATGATAGAATTTTTTTATTTTAAGTGATAAGTGTTTTTTTTACGAGGGCCAACTCCAATAAATAGAAAATATTATACAAAAGAAAGAGAAGATTCTCTCATTTTTATACCTCCATATAGAAATCTTTGTTAACTCTCTAGGATTTTCTTTTGCATTTTCTCAATGAGGGCCCTTATTTTCCCCTCATTTGTGTGTGTTACAAAAATAATTATTCATCAACTTTTTTTTCATATCATTGAAGAAGTAACACTGCGTCAGAAGTAAGCACAATGAAAGGTAACTATCACTCTTTTTAATCTCCACTTCAACAACTTAAAAATGCATCGTAGATCACATGTCAAAAATAAAATTTCATATTGATTATCTAATTAAATGAGATTTTAATTGATAGCTAAGAAAATTTTGATTAGGTATACCAATCACTTCTTATCAAAAGCAAAATGATCAGATGAAAAGCTTGTTTTATATAGAAGCAACTTACTGTTAGTCTTATCAAATCTATTACTAAACACTTGAAGCAACATTTCTAACTCAAAGTATTATAACTTGATAATTGTACAAGAAAAATGTGTCAACACAAATCTAAAAAAATCCAACAACTGCAAGAGATAGGACGTGGCAAGTGAGGATCCGTTAGGAGAAAGCCTAGGGGCCCGCATTGGACCACTCAACTCATGCTAGTCAGGGCCAGGAGCCGGCCGATCCTCATATCTGGAGGCAACCAACAACAAGTCCAAGGGGTATTCTGACAAAAGCTCTATACGGCCAACGGATTCAACGAAATCTATTACAAGGATAGGGCAACAACTGTAGCCGCCAGAACGTTTGACCAACAGCCCACACTACTCAACTGACCTACAAATGACGGTCATCCAGGTTATACATCCGACCAAATGCCTTTTAGGACTCTCAGCCGTATTAAGGTCTATTACAAGTACCATATACAATCCCTACTTAACTAGAGGCAAATTTATAATTTTTATTCCCCTTATCTATAAATAGGTGGTTCATTTCATGAATAAAAGTTGCACATCTCTCTTTACGTTCTATTTCTTGGGTCTGATCTAATGGATAAATCTGAATTCAACAATAATGATATAAATTCATAAATTTTTCAGCATCCCGCCTCAACTTCCATGCATTAGAAATGTCTACCATATGCAGAACCATTATATTATTGTTTATACAAAAACATTAAACTTTCAAATAAATTACTCCATTAATCATCTCTCAAACTTCAAATTCTTTGTTTGAGACAATTTACCACAATCGTGCCAATTTTTAGTCTCTGTCTTTATTTTTTAAAGCTGAGTTAGCAGATTTATAATCCCTCCAATAAAAACTTCATTAAGCTGGAATAAATAAATAAATTTAAAATAAGGCATACACTTTGTCTCTAGACTTAATATTTTATGAACATCAATACAATGTTAAAAAAAAAAAAGAATTAAATTAATAAGCAACCAATAAATTGAATCCTATTGTATTTATCTGACTTGTGAAAGAGCAATTTCCTAGTTTAATACTTAATCAATTGCTATTTATATATTTATTATTTCTTTAAGAAAATAATCTTAGATGTCTCTTATAAAATATTACTAAAAATATTTATCAAATTAGAGACAATATATATTGAAAAAATATATATATTACTTGTGATTTTTAGCCACAATGACAAATTTTACTATTGTTAATGCACAAAATATTGTATATAATGATTCAAATAATATTTTTCTAATCAGAGATTTCAGTCCATTAAACTTATTAAACATATTGCTCAGCGTATCATAACCGTCACATACTTGTCTAATGCTTAACCATATTTTACAAAAATAACTTCAAAATTTCTTTTATGTTTTGAAGCAATATCTCACTAATTCCTTTAAGATAAGCTATTCTATCAATATAATGTATTATAATTGCTATCTTAAGACAAATCTAATAAAATTGCAAATAATACATTACCTAAGTCATAAATGATAGCAATCAAAATCTAAATAGAAGAAACATAAATAAGAAATAGGTTATTTATTTTTATAATTATTTTTAGGACAACCTTTTGTATACTTTCATGATGTATCTTTTGTAATATTCTATTCCATTTAATATTTGTAATAATTAAATCACTACGGATTAAATCTATATATTTTATTTCCAAATTGTGTTGGACAACAAATTATAATCATGTGGTTGTCATATCTCTTTTTTTTATTATTTGAAATGAAAAAAGTGATACGATAATCTTAATCTTCTCTTCATACTCAATTTACAATCTGGTGGAATTAAGAGTGTAAGTGAGTCAAGCCACCTCGTGTGCCAGCTCGAGCTCGACTTCGTTAAGCCAAATGAGCTAAGCCAAGCTCAAGCCAACCTCAAATCGACTCGTTAGCTCGAGAGCCGGTTCGTTTAAAAATAATTAACAAAAATATATACTTGAAATATATTTAAATTTAAGAAATCTTCTCTAAATTATTAAACATGTAAATGAATAATATATTTTATTGTATGTTAAGCTATTTCAATATGATGATTTATTTATTTATTATTTAATTATAATACTAGCTTAAATTAATATTTTCTTTTTCTGTTCCATACTAAATTAACAAACTCGATTGTGAGCCGGTTAGAACTCTTAGAGTTAAGCTAGAGCTCGAACTCAATTAATTAATCAAACTCAAACTGAAATCGAAGGTGCAAGGCTCAAGCTAGACTCAACTCATTTACACCTCTAATTGGAATGCGTCAATATTAATTCCCATGGATTTTTTTTTAAATTGTATTAAAATTATCATTAATGATAAACTCAATGTGTGAAATTCAACTTCAATTTTCTTTTTGAAGTGTCTCTACACAAAATTGGTAAAACACTTAATTTGCTAGTTAGAAAAAATTATATATTAACAAAGGAAATGTAAATAATATTATGAAATATTTGGTAATGATAAAATTTTTAATCTATAAATTTTATGCACTTGCAACACATGTTTTCTAATACAAGTTTTCTTTTTTAGTAAACAATTGTTGAATCCAAATATGTCCGGGAAGCCTGCATAAGGAATAGAGTGCTGAAAGAATGGTTAGAGAGAGAAAAGAGAGCAATGGCACAATAATGATCGATAAATTTGTGTAACGTTTATTCATGAAATAGATCCTCTATTTATAGGAATGTGTATTTGTACATTTGCATGTTGCAACCCTAAATTACGTAGGTATGACAGGTGTATTCTAGTCCGTACATGAATATTACATATGAGACTCATGGGTTTGGTTGGGATGCTGTTTGTTGAAGGGCCACATCAACTGCCTTGGAGTTGGAGGATCAGTAGCACTTTCTCGATTTACCCCTCATGCATCTGAGACGCGCCGTCTTCATCGTAAGTGAGATCGGCCGATTAAGCATGTGGTCTTAAGTTTTCCTAGATAGATCCAACGGGGCCACATCATCTCCTCCATCATCCACCAGATGTCTTTGTTATTCGGGCTAGCATTTTTTCGACGTACAACAATAATTTGGATAATGTCAAGCCTTATAAATTAGAAAACTAATTTTCTCATAAATCGAGCATATTTTTTATATTTTTAGTTGTTATTTATCTCAGTTAGTAAGGTTATTATTCTAATAAAATTTGTCAAATTAGAGAGGCAGTGAACGGAGCCAACGGAGAGCAACAAATGGCTATAGCGGTTGAGACAAATGGCAGTAAACGGAGCCAAAGGAAAGCATCAAATGGCTATAAACAAATTATTTTCCTATTTTGATATTTTCCCTAATATATTTTTATTATTATTTAAAAGAAAATTAGTTTATTAATATTTTTTGCACCACACACACACATATATATATATATAAAGAATGGGAATTTAGAATGAAAGTATTGAATAAACCACCTAATTGTTGAAATAAACTCCTAACTAATTCTGGTAGATATCAGATGTCTATATAAGGACTACTTCATTTATAATTTGTATTGAAAATAAATCTTTCAGTGAAATATATAATTTATATTTAATCTCATTTTTTTCCTCCCCTTCTTCTTCTTCACTTTTGTTCTTTTCTGTTCTTTCTGTTCTTCTTTCTTGTAGGAACCTATTTCATTTCAGAAATATCTTCCCAGAATTAGCCTAAACGAAGCTTCCCGTCATAATTCCGCTAGATTGTTATTTTTCAGTTCGGTTTTCTAATGTTGAACAGTGTTTCTAACAAGCAACTCTCTAACTCAAAATTTTGATCGTTAGAGATAAAGTTACTATGACTTATATTCTTCTTTTATAACTTTTTCAGCATGAACCATCACTTTTATAAAAGTAAGCAAAACAACATTAAAATAACTACATTTATTTGTGAAACAACCATTAGATAACTTTGTTCTCATGTCATCTCATAAAAGAAACATTAGTACATACAAATACATATATTACACGAGATTTTTACATAAGCAAAATTCAAAGAATATATTGTGCATTTGATCTATATTTTACTCATATTTACATAGAAGTAGTATTACAACAATACAGCATATTCAATATAAAATAAAATATTAAGCAAATGCACAATGTATCGTTTAAAGTGCTCATTTCAAAATATATTCATGCATTGCACCTCAAACAACATGGCAAAAGCTTCCAGTTCTGTCTTCCTTTCTTGCAACAAATCTTCCCATCTTCCCCATTCAACTTGCCATAAAATTTTTTGCTTCTCCTTCCAACATTCACTTCAACCTCATCTTCAACCATTATATCCCATTCGCTCTGTCCCCACGCTTCATCAAAAACCCTATCAAAGCTCTCTTTAAATGAAGTTTCAAGCTGTCTCCAATGAAACGGCTTTACTGTTTCATCTTCCTTCCTTATCATCTCCACTGCCGCCATGAACGGATCGAAGTCCTTGCAACCCTTTAATCTCCCAGTTTTGCGTGGAGATTTTGGTGACAAAGCGATGCGAGGACTCCGTGGGCTCACCGCTCCACTACCCACCTCTTGGAGGCGAGGTGGGAGCTTGAGGGAAGTTGGGGAAAGAGGCATTACCTTGCCATTGCGGAAGAGATCGTCGGCAAAGGCGATTGGAGGCTTGTTTCCATCTTCGTCATGGAAGAATGTGAGGCTGCCGGCCTCATTGAGCTTTGTGGCCGGGGAGTGGGAGGGGTCATGGGGAATGAAGGAGGTGATTTTGGGGGTGGAAGGGGAGCTCAAGGATGGCTTTGGGAGATGATGGAGAGGAAGGAGCCCCATTAGTTATGGGACAGATATTTGGTGCAAGTAACACTGACTGTAGAATGACTATATTTTTGATTTTATAGGTAGGAGTTGGGATAGAGTGGCGAGCGGTGCACGTCTGGATTTTGTTGTGGTATATTGTTTTTCTTTCTAATTTTCTTTATAAAATTAGCATTTGTTGACTAGAAAATAGACATAAATGTTTTATGCATATGACTCGAATACATTTGTGTATTGGGGTTATTCACAGACTAAGACCAATTCGCGATTGGAGTACATTGATTAATGGATAGTGCTTATTTACTAGCATCTTCTAGAGGAGGGCTACATAGTTCATTTTTTCGTAAGAGTGATATGCTCACAGGATAAATTCTTAAGACCGATTAGTTTTGGTGCTCGTTTAGTCAAGACGGCGAGATGACTAATTTTTTTAAAATGATAACCAATTATGTTGATAGAGGACAATAAGCTCGCTTACTTGTCACCAAATTGTGCAACCTAAGAATAATTTGCTTAAAATAATTATAAGATTTTAAACTATTTGTTGAAATCTACAAGCCACATTTCTTAGAAATATTTTTAAAAGCCCAATTATTCATAAATAATTCATGCGTGTCATTTTGACGGTTGACCTCCTCCTGAAAATAGTCTGGTCGATCCAAACGATGCCTTTGAAAATGACCGACCTAAACCCCGTTGATGTTGTCACACGGAACTGGAGCAACATTACCCATTGAATACAACCTTCACAACCAAAGTGTGGTCACCATTTTAAAGTTTGACGAAGGGAACTTATATGAATGGCTATAAGTAAAAAAAGAGAGATTGGAGCTCACGGTCACAGCAAGCACGTCTGAGAAAAGTTCTTTTGCAAATAAGGCGTTGTATTTAAAAAAGTTGATCCAATTGCATGGGTACATACCATAGGAAAGCTCGATCAAGCATGGATCGGCCCGTTCATCATCAGCAAATAGGTCACACTGAGAGTTTATGAACCACACACACACACACTAAGAAGTTGTCTGTACAACTTGGAATGAGGATGATCTAATATTTTTTTATTCGTAAAAAGTAATATATAATATAGCCCTTTTTCTTATGAAATATTTCATTGTTATCATTCAGATTCATAAAGCAACACTTTCTTTAAACATGCTTTGAATCTTGTAATGATAAGTGTAGCAATGCACGCCCGATATGCATTGATCAAGTCAACACGGCAAGCTAAGCTAGCCGTCTCAAGGGGACTTGATTGAAGTTAACCACGAGGATATAAAATGAAAACAAGAAAGTTAAAACTTCCACTTCATTCATTTAGGTGGATATAAAGTACAATAGTTCACCTTTTATGAACATCCAACTACTCATTCATTTACCCAATGCATTACTCATTCTAGTACACTAATCGAACGTGTCTGCATAACATATTTAGCGTCCATCTGATAAATATATCTTGGGTGCCCATGGATTTTTCGACTATAGGGCCTCCCCAGAAGCTTATCTGGGAACTTAATCTACCAATGACACCGTCATCCAACTAAGAAGGTGGACCTACATAATTCCTTCATCTTTTAATTTGACTGGGTTATTCAATGGCCACTCATTGTAAGAACCTTTACCATATGGCCTTATAATATAGTTCAAGCCCTAAGGGCTAGATTCCTTCTTCCTTTTTGTAATAAAACATCTTGCATTAAGAAATGAATGAATCACTCCAGCTGCAAATATTGGCAATTATCTCTATGAAGACAATGATAAGGTCCAAATAAGTCTGGCATAAGACACCGCCCGTCAAGAAAACAAAATAAACAAGAAATAGTTGAGAAAAAGGCATGTGCATATTAAGAATTGAATATGACCTTTCATACTCTTTTGGCATACCAGCAATTAATCATACTCCACAGAAAAATAGTTCAACAAAATTTGCACCAAGGTATATCCAAAAACTCATTTCATTTATAAAATAGATTACACATTCTTTCATTTGTTTTGCCAAAAAGAAAAATAGGATAATACAAGGCACTCACACGTTGGACAATCTGTTTTCATTCCATCATCCTCATTCCAAACAAAGTTATCCCCCTTCAATTCGTCAACTATCACTAGTTCAAAGAACTGCATATTTGTCTAATAGGAGGAAATCAAGTAACCCTTCTCCAGATGAATAAGGACATAATGAATTCAAGCACGAAACAACTTCTGATACTTAGGTACGAGCAGAAGTGTACACGATTTGAGATGGCTAGACTCAATTCGTAAACAAGCTTAGGAGACGAGCTTTTCAAACAACAAGCTCAAGCTCATCCAGGCTGGTTTGCAAGCCTACTCGATTAACCTAACCCTAATCATGTTGACGTATTTTTAGTGAGCTATTACTGCATCATCCTCCTCCTCCAACCACCAATGCCTTCTCCGATGGGCACCCTTAAAAATTGAATTTTTAATTTGAGCTTGCCAGTCAGCTCACGAGTTAGTTGCCATCACTAAAAGCCGAGCTTGAGTTTTCCATTTGAGATCGAGCTCGAGCTCAAAATTTGACATATGAGCCAAGCTCCAGCTTGGATTGGCTTGGCTCGAGCTCTACTCGACTCATTTACACCCCTAGTATGAGCTTTTCGATCGTCTTTATGATAGGCATCCAACTGACACTAGAACTCTACCTCTAGCCCCTTCACCTCCACTGCAAGTTCTTGCGGACCTGATATTCATGGTGGAGAGAGCTCACCAAGGTACTTGAAGCATGCCAAGCCAACGCACGTGAGCAAGCAGCTTACAAAGTCCGTTTGTTTGGGTTGAGTCAAGTGAAATCATAACCACTGAAAAAGATGTAAGTACAAGATCAAAAGTGGAAATGTATCAAGCAACAAAATAGTTTTGAGAGTTCTAGTCCTTCCTATGTTGACTTGAGCAAACTGATCCCCTTAACTTACCATCACCTTCGATTGTTGTCCTTGCAAAGGGATCCACCCCAATTGAGACATCCCATAAAAGGACAACCATAAAGCTTTTTGTGGAGGCTCCTCAGTAAGGGCTTTTCCCTTACGTTGACGCCCGATCTCAAAATAAATCTGCTCAGAAGGAACCTCACTCTCAATACATGCTCTCTCAGCTCCATCGATGGCACTTCTTTGAAAGGGGGCCAAGTGGCAACATTTCCCTACTCATAAAAGCCCTCCTCCCTTGGCTCATCATCTCTCATCCCTACCGGTGATGTCTTCAGAGAAACCTACATGGATATGCTCCTCTGTGCCAAAGATAAGAATCTTTAATCAAGATGGACATTCGGTGAAACTACTTCTAGGGGAGCTACCTAACATATTCTCGGGAAGCCTCACCTCAATCTCAACTCTACTCCTACTAGATCGTGTGTTGTCAGTTGGCTTACTGTCACTTGGAATATATGTAATACGTACATACAACATTTCTTTATGATAAGTGTGTAGCTCAATCATGATTAGCTTTTCCTCCTCTTTTCTAGAAAATGATGGTCAAGCGAGGGATAAAAAAAATGATCAATACATGGAAGGCTCTCAGCTGCTTGTTCCTCTACCCTCTTTGCGGTCAAAGCCATATCCTTCTTCTCCGCTTGGCCTGTCTAGCATCAGAGACTCGCCACTTCGTCTTAGTCATCCTACCATACTTATCAAAGCCAAAGTCTTGTTGATCATTGAATCTCTAGATATTTTTGAACATCTAAATCTCCCATTGTGATCTTATTAGCCTCCCGTTGCACCACGAGCAAAACCTTCACCTTGGCTTGGAAATGAGATGACATTCAAAGTTATTGGGATCGGTCAGCCATTCTCCTAGACAACAAAACAAAACTTTAGCTTCCATTATTTTACCTTGTTTTTGAGGTGAAAAAGATGAAATTAACTCACAAATAAAAGTTGGGCATATCCACCTGAATAAAGCCAAAAAGAGAATAGATGTTTAAAGAGTTCGACCGACCAAACAAACATCATCCAACATGCAATGACTATGAATGCCATTATCGTAGCTATTGAATTCGACATCACTTAAGTGGGGACGAAACCTAATAACTAAAAAATTTCATGCAAGTCCTCACACAGCGGGAATTAGAGGCCAAGTTGAAGCTGGTGATGATAAATTGCCAATTCATTCTTCTTCACGATATTCACCCTCTCTTGCGGATCAGAAACCCTGAGCCAGATGGTGTGTTCATTGTTGTGGCTTGAATAATATCCCAACAGCTTAGGTTGAGACATTTTAAACAAAGTAAAGAGAGAAGGCGTTGTGAAATCAAGAGAAGCACAATGATGAAAAATACGAGGAGCCACTTTCTTGTGACGGGGAGCTATTTCTCAATCTAAATATGGGTAGAAAGCTTGAGAGAAAAGAGTACGAGAGTAAAGAAAGTATCTCCACAACCATTACAACCATTTTTATAGAGCTAGAGAAAATCCCAACCGTGGCAGGGAAAAATTATAAATGGCCACCTAATAAAAACTAAAATAGAAAAGACTAGTATGAAGACCAAGAAAAAATATCATTTCACTTAATAACATCTTTTACACAATCATTTCATAGCTCAGACTCAGCGCGGTGGAAGAAAGAAACTTATAGATAGATTTGAAATCACCTCAGTCATGACATACCCCTGTTGAACCAGCATACATAATAAAAATTCACCGCCAAACCTAAACGGACCTAACATTGAACTCGGTTTGGGCTTGGAAGTTCTGAAATAGCTCTCGCAAGCTCCTATTAGAGAATAGAAGTCATCTGCTTCACCACTGAAATCTCTTTTTCTAGTTGTGTCATGTAGGCTGATATAGTGTGCGCCTTCGAGCTCTGCGAAAGGTTGACATTACTAGCAGACAAGCTCTCAATCACAGCCAGGAGATGAGTCAACTCCTCATGATCCACCTGAGTGAATCATGGCTCTCCCTTTAGTGTCTCGGTAAGGAATGAGAGATCTTCGAAGCAGTTGTCCACACCATCCACTTCGGCAAGCCGAGCACCCCCTTACCACATGCTTTCCAAACTCGACCGACGCTACAGGAACACCATTTAAACCAGCCAAGTCTCGTCATATGGCATACACAAAAACAATGACAAAAACATCATAGCTCAATAGTTCAATACTATTCCATCAAGAGCACCAAATATACCTCTGACCCTAATCGCCTCGAACATAGTTTATCCATCACAAAAAAGTTTTCACAAAGGAAACTGAGGTGCTAAGAAAAGGGAATGCATATAAAGAAAATTTGGAAAGACATTGCCTTCTATTTATAAGAAGACACAGACACATAAATCAAAGAAGTATCAATCATTTAAAATTAATTATTAAGTATCGAACATTATTGATATTTTTTCAATGTAACTCTTGCCTATTGTAAACATAAAAACACATACACGTGTAAATCAGAGACCTTTTGGAAAAAGCACAATGATAGATTACTAACACTTCTTAGGCTCTTAAGTTCGGATCCTCTTTTCCTCTACTTCTTTTTCTCTATTACCTCCTTATCTACACTCTATATATTGGATGAGAATTACAAATAAATTTATGTGCAACATATACATGCGACCTCATTCTTTTGTATTTACATATCTACTTTTTGTTTTACATTTATACCACCCAAATCTCTCAAATCACAGTATATTTTTTTTCACTCATAGATGTCATACATAGATAAATGATAGGTATTTAAAAATTAAAATTTACATGTTAATATGTAAATTGATAACAATTGAGTGATATATATATATATATATATATACAGACTGTTGACTAGGTTGGTCATCTGGATTAACGAACAAAACAAATAATATCTAGATATGGAGTAATACTACGTGTATAGGACGCTTTCTTACAATGAAAATTACATTAATTTGGATAAGTTACGCACAATTTTAACAGGTCAATCAGAACCAGCTTTTACACTTGCAAGTAAGAATTTAATAACAATAACTAAACCGCATTACGTGACTTGTATGTCACGATTCCATGAAGAGCACATTTCTATATTCTTACAAGTAAACTAATCATCATAATTTGGCGTACCCAATTATTTAGAATAGGTGACATATAATTCCAATAATGTTGCTGGCCTAAGAAAGTTTGCAGGTGCCATTTTAATGAATATTTATTAATATGTTTCTTACATTGAGTGGATATTTTTATTCAAAAATGACCCAGCGTATTTGACTGATTTTTGCCTCCTATGAATGTTTTTATGTGAGTCTAAGAAGTTATTTTTATGCAGAAAAATTTAGGATTGGAGTAAAGATCTGTATATAATTGATACGACATGAATCTTGAGGCATTCTTTTCTTTACTTGAGCTTGTGTTGAGATCTCAGTTGTCTCGTAAAGAAGATTTCAATATTATCATTAATCAATTCGGTATCTTAATAGGTGTTGATGCGTGTTTGAAGATTTTCAGCAGTAGAATAATGCATTGTCATCTTAGCATTGCATTAGAATTTAACACAGTCAGATAAATGAAAACAACTAGAAGATTTTATGTGAAAAATTCGTAAAGAGAAAAAATCAAGGGGTCTAACCAAGTTGTAAAAATTCACTTTAAGTTGATGATTACAACCACCTACTTCTCCCATAGGCGAGAAAGAGTTAGAAGATCTCCCAAGTTACAATGTTGACGTGTGGATAAATTTGTTATCAAGATGTTGAGATCTCATGCAGTGACCGATAGCAATCGGTGGTAACCGACAGGTGGTGGTAAACAGTGGTCGGTATTGGTCGACGGAGGTCAGCGGTCGGCAGTAGGCGATGGCGGTCGACGGTTGGCGGTTGTCCGTGGTCGACAACGCTCAGTTGTGGTCGTCGATTGTAATAGTGATGCTGGACTTCAGCTCTTTCTCAAGTCTTAAGCTCTCCTTTCTCTTGAGAGGGGTGGGCTCTATTTATAGAGTTCTGATTGCAATTAATACAGGAATATAAACCACTTTGATTAGAGAACTCAAAGGGCTTACCTCGATCAGATAACATTTAATGAACATTTGAGTGTCCTAATAATGTCATAATCCAGAGATCTTGAGCCATTGAATTTGTCTTGTTGAGACGCTTGGTTCAACTAAAAAGTCGTCGGATTTGACATCTATTTGACCAAATGCATCATAAAAGCTTCTAAAAATTGTTTAAATGCATGATTGCGGCTTGATTTGATTAATATTGGATCAATGTTGGTACCGTTGGGTCCGTATCGTTGATCTGTTCAGTTTGACTATAAGTTTGTTAAAATCAAACTTCTAGATCACTCTTAATCAAAGTTTGAACATTCTTTGCTCAATAAATTGCTTTCAGAACCATGCTATGACTCAAGATTCATGCAAGATGATAGAAATTTTTCATGACATATCAGGTGTAATGAGTGTGAAGGTAAAGTGAGAACCCAAAGCAACTTCTTCTAGACTTGAAGGAAACACCCAGCTCATAATCCGACATGAATCTCGAGACATGACACAAATTTTGAGATAATTTTTTTGGCAAGATGTTCAAACTTAGATTAAAAATTATTCAGAACTCTGGTTATAGTAAACTTGTAGTCAAACTGACTAGCTCAATGAGACGTGCCCAAAATAATAATCAAATTGGTCCAATCTAAGTCAAATCAAGCCCAGACCAAGACGATAAACCACATTTAGAAGTTTTTATGTGCATTTTATGAATGTCAAACGTGTTCCGAATATGGCAAGATCATAGTCAAATCAAGCATCTTGACAAGAAAACAAATGAACAATCTCAAGATTATTTAATTTTGATATCATTATGGCATTCAATGGTCCACAAAATGTCATTTGATCGAAGGAATCTCTCTGTGGTGTTTGATGGAATGGTTTGAATTTCTTCTTTATTTGCAAGTTGAACTCTATAAATAGAGCCATAACCGCTTTTAAGAGGAGAACATGACCTTAAGCCTTAAGAAGATTGAAGCTTAGAGAAGGGATTCAAATACAACATCACTTTTGCACTACAAATTTGACGAATATCTCCCACTCTGACAGCTGCCACCAGCCAACTCTCGGAACCACCATCGGCCAAATCCAGCAACCCCTACGACCAACTCTGGCAGCTGCCTTCGACCAACTTAAGCATATATCACCACCAACTTCAGCCAACTTTGCAAGTCGTCGTCGTCACGAATTTCAACCAACTTTGACCACCACCTTTGGCCAACCAACACCATCCCACGCTGTCGGCTAGCTCCGACCAACTTTGTTCACCATCACGTTCGACCTCCACCTACTCCTTAAAATGAAATCTTGTATGGGTCACAATATTCAATGCAAAATCCTAGCATATGTTGTGGGATGGTGAAGCACCCGGTGGAGCAACACACCATCTAACACCGTGTAATAACCACCCCACATGATGGGAAAATGTCTCTAGAAGACGATGTAAAATCATATCTCGACTGGGGTGCAACGACACTCCCAAATGATAGTATAACAACACACCCCACATAAGGTGCAACGATACTTCTGAAAACGGTGTAATAATTCCCCTAGTATGGTGCAGTGACACACTCTGATAATGATGTAACAATGCACCTCACTTATGGCGAGACAACGACTACCGAAGACAGTGTAACAATGCACCTCAAATATGATTCAACAACGCACCTTGATGATCGTATAATAACACAACCCATAAAAAGCATGATGATGCCTTTTGAAGATGGTGTAACGACACAACACGATAAGGATGTAACAACCCGCCCTACATACCGTGTCATGATACCTCCTAATGAAATTGTAACAATGCACCCCAAAATATTATGCAATGACACATCCTGATGACGGTGCAACAACACACCCCACACACTGTGTAACGACGCCTCCTAAAGATAGAGTGACAATGCACCTCAAATATGGTGCAATGATAAACCTTGATGATGTTAAAACAAAGTACCTCAAATATGATGCTATAATGCCTTCTGAATATGGTTTAACAATGCGACCTAAAGAAAGTGACTTTCTCCAGACTCATAAAGCTCTCTCCTCGCAACACATCTTTAAGGTTTACGTGACCAACCACGATCTACATAGTCCACAACCCGTGCAACTTCCAACTATGGCCACTACTGCCTACAAACATCATCACATCTCGCGTATTATGAACTACGTGATCAACTATAACTAATGTGGCCCACATCTTTTACAGATCCCAACCCCAGTCTCTGGAGCCTACAAACATCATCATAACATACCAATACGACCTATGCAACCAACTATAGCCTACATGGTCCACAATTCATGCAACTCCTAAGTCTAGCCCGTATGACCTACATATGTCATCAAAGCTCACCACTATGTCTTACGTGATCCACAACTCGTGCAACTCTAGATTCTAGCTCAAACGGCTTACGAACTCATCATAGCTCACCAACATGGCCTATGTAACCAACTATGTTTTTCATGGCTCACATCTCCTATAGTTTTCTACTCTGACATCTATAGTCAATCAATGCTCTTAAAGCAATCATTTTTGGCCCATATGACCAACCACTACAATGGCTTTCAATTATATCCTATACAACAACATGGTGTTATAGTCACCGTCCATAAAATTTACGATGAATCACTACCTTTATAGCAATCGACTATGACACTTGCAGTTAGCTATCACTAAGAACTACAATTATAATCGACGAACTACTGTTGTACATTTACAGATCAACTTTCTAACTCAATCCTTTATAATTCAAGAGAAAAGTGAAACTTTTGCTCACCATTCATAATAGATTATTTCAATTGGGATAGGCCCCATGGTTTTTTCCCCTTTCAAGGTATTCTGCGTAAAAAAAATTAGGTGTCTCCTTCTACTTCTCTTTAACTATTTGTGTGTGTTGGGTTTTTCAAGCAATGCAAAGATAACTCTACCTCCACAAACCTTTTGACACACATCAATTTAACATATATTTTGTTTCCTAATGATATGCATCATCCAACCAACAAAGGGAACTCCTTTTCACCTCTGAAGCATTCTTCGATATGGGGTGAAACCTTCACCGCAGTCTCAAAAGTTCATTGACCATGACATTTTATGCACAATTTGTTGGGGTTGACTTCCTGCATCTCATTCATACATCAAGTATTTGAGAGCCGCTCCAATCTTGAAGGAAATTTCACAAATAACGCTTTCTTGTCATTGCCCACCATATTGGAGTTCTTCCCCAACTATATTAAAATGCTGATCTATTCAAGATTTGATAATTGGTTTGCTTTATAAGCTTGTGTGAAAATCACCCTATTGGGGGACAATAAATTCAAAAGCAACTAGCAAGCTCTCAAACATCATTCTTGAGTACGATTGCAACCATATTGCCAAGAAAAAACTATGATCCATTGTAACCTACACCTAGTCTCGAGAAACACAAAAAATATTTCACCTCTTATTAAGGCTTAATCAATTACTGGGGGCCTCAACTTAACTTCTTTCATCATAGGTTACAGTCGCCAAATAGAAGCTTTGACTAACAACCTTGGATATGTCAAAAATTCTTGATGGATTTCCTTCAACCTCTTCCATAAGAGGCTATGAACATCAAACGAAATGTTTGACTAACAAACTTGGATAAGTCAACCATCTTTGGTGGATTTCATATAACTTTGTCTATTATAGTTAATGTCGTTGAGCAACTGGAACTATATATCCTTTGACAGGACTTTCATCATTAATAGATTCTTCTTTGACTCTGTTAAAACATAGGTTAATACCATGAAGTGTCTCTGACTAGGAAACACGTGACATATCTTAAATATTTGATTGATGACAAATAACTCCTTCCATTGTAGGTTGTGATATTCGAGTGGTGCGCTCTAACTAAGCAACCTAGGAAAAGTCAAACATTTTTAGCAATTACTTATAAGTTGAGAAACGTCGGCTCAGAAATTGTGCAACAAGATCTTATAAAGGCCCAAAAGGCAAGCAACTACAACTCAGAAGGAAAGACAAAAATAAACTCAGAAGCAATGTCAAAATATTTTTTTATAAAACAAGACAAAGTCATACAAACTAACACATTATCAATCAATAACTATATTAGTCTGACTCATACAACAAAACATTGATAAAAATATGAGAAAACAAAAAAAACAAAGACATCAATGCACTTCAACATTCTATTTCTTATTCGGAGTATGCCCTACAAGCCGCCTTCAACTTCTTTAAATTTAAGTCCAGAAGAGGCATCACTTAAATCCTAGATCAAAGACATTTCGCCAAGGATCATATTTTTTTATTCTCCTCTTTCAGGGTCAACATCTCACTTGAAAATCTTGCAATATCTTTGTGCTTTGATCGAGAAATTATTCATCTTCTTATGCTCCCAAAAGATGGGGACAATCTTTGCAAGCTCGGTCTTTCGTGCACTCGAAGAAAGTGCAAGCTCACATTCAAATGGTGTCAGCATTGTCTCCCTAAAATTCTGGTGCTTGCGCTTATTTTTAGGAGAACAAAATTCATTAGATGTCAACATCCCAGTAATGCAAAATATCTCCTCCAGAACTCACCATAGTAGCATTGGAAAACTTTGCCATAAAACGCGATAACAGTGTGAAAAATCTCCTCCATAAATCACTGCAACAGCGATGAGATCTGATAGGCAGCGTCAACAACTTTTTTCTTTCTTTGGAAAGCGCAACAGTGATGCAAAAGGAGATCTCATTGATAGTCTACTGGGTAGGTCGGGGACACCTTGCTTCTCCTGAAAGCGCAATATTACATTATGGGGGCTCATGAGAAGGGTATGAAATGAAAAAAAGTTATTAAGTCGGGGGTTCACTTTAGACTCATAATAATTCTAATTAGAAAATATTATTATTATTATTATTTCTAAAAACCACCAAAAAAAATTAGGACCAAAATACCCTCACTTGTCTTGGATAATATATGCTGAACTACTTTGTATGCAAACTCTTTTTCAACTTTTGTCTGATAATATGTTCAAACTTATATATGATTGAACACTTTTGTGTTATATCTGTCATCATCAATATAACTTTTGCACTATATATCTACACCATCACCTTCATCTCCATCCTTAATGTCCTCAACATAACTATCTTTAACTTAAATCAATCTAAAATGATGAAATGATTGACTTAGCATGCATAAATAAGGTGGTATGTATGTAAAAATTAAAATTTAAGTATTAGATATGCAAATACAAAAAAATTGAGTGCTATTTCTGTAAATCTTCCAAGAAAAATTTAAGCATAATTATGAAAATAATAATATATAATTTTGTAATTACAATATAAGCATAAAATCAATTTTCCATTGAATGCAGCTTTGGTTTTTGAATTATATTTTTCAGATTCAGGTTTCTTAAATATTTAGGAGTCGGATTACAACATACCCAACTCATTCATTGGCGTCCCATCTCGTTAGTGTTCTTCGCCGCCGGCAAAGGGGTACAGGTTTTCTGAATCTCCTTCTGCGTTACTTGGAAAAACAGCCATGCCACCCACTAAGAAAACGGTACGAAAACTCATGAATTCATCTGATCGTAGTTCTCTTTGGTCATTCTTCTATGATTAGATCCCGATCATTCTCTGTTCTTCTGTTGGTTACAGAAGAAGAGCACCGAGAGCATCAACAACCGGCTGGCTCTTGTGATGAAGAGCGGAAAGTACACTCTCGGCTACAAAACTGTTCTTAGATCCCTCAGGAACAATAAAGGTTGGTGCTTTCACACTTTTTTGCGCTTTTTTTTTTTTTTTTTTCTGGTGTCTATTATTCGATTGATTTTTCTTTTGATATTGATGTTTTCAGCGTTGTGTTATAAACTATAAATTAATATTGAAATGGATTTGCATTTTTCAACGGGGCGTTCTGTTGTAGAGTTAGTCCTGCTTTTCTTTTTAAAATTTAGGGTTTACTTAAAGTTGAATCTTAGATGACGGGCTTGAGATTTTAAGAGTCGGTTGGGACTGAGAGATTCGCTCTTGGAGTTTTGAGGCATGCCTCAGAGATGAATGTAACATTCGTTATTTGTTCTGTTTGATTTGATCTGTTGTGCTGCACGTCTCGCTGACATCAAATATACTTATGTAATTCATTGTGAGAACTGAGGTAGTTGCTAGCATTACGAAACTTTAGTTTAATTTTGGATTGCTTTTTCAAGTCAACAAACTAAATTTCTTATAAATCAATGATTGCCATGTTATGTATATTCTCTGCAGTTTTAAAAGTTATTTCTTATAATTTTGTTGCTTAAAAGAAGCTATTTTTAATAGACATTTATATGAAAAATCTCATTTTTAGAGATGCCATTGTAGGTAACTACTACTAGTTCACCATAATCAGCAAACGTTCTTTAAGGAAACTTGTAAGGTATTATAAAGTTAGTTTAGCAAGGGTTTTTCTTAATTGCCTACTTTGGAATGTTGCTTGCTGATGTTTGGAGAGCTGACTTGATCGAGCTTTTGGTTGTTTTTATTCTCACTTTTTTTGACACTACGATGTTTCCATTGTTGATATTTTCTTGCTACTTTTTCTCACTCGGTTGCTCTAAAAATTTTGGTGGCATTTACATAAATTGCACCTGAAACATTGCAATTTACAAGACAATCACTCTCTTGCATCCTTACTTAAAATCCTCACTTATATATCAAAATTCGGAATAAAGCCCCAACCCCTTTTTTTTTTAAATTAAGGTCCTAATGGTTTGATTGTAGCACATGTAAATACATGGTTATGACCTGGATGTTCATTTTGTAAATTGTAATGTTTCTTGTGCTATATATTTAATTATCCCAAAGTTTTATTAAAAAAGTATATATCATGAATATGAAGAGCTTAACTTCAAGATTAAATAGAAATCAAGTACATGGTTCAGGAACTTGTGGCTTGAAAGGGCATCTGTCTTGCAACAAATGCCTTGAAATTGAATTCCATATTGTTGGAGTTCCATTTATTTTCATTACTTTTATTAGTCAAACCTTTCTTATTGAATAAGCTTTGCATTTACTATTTCATGATATCACCAATTGATGTATTAAAATCAATGAAGTTCATGCATCTCGAGTATGTTAGAAATACTTAATGAATTGATCTATTGTATGTTAAGTGAGATATGTTACACATTTCCAATGACATTTGTTCCCTATGAGCCTGCACTGGCTTCCATTTTGGTGTTGTTGGTATGCGTAAAAGGGAATACAATATAAATGGAATAGAATGTAATTGAAATGTAGTGTATTTGAAATACTTTGAAGTTGTTTGGTTTGGTGTAAAGTAAATGCAGGAATTTATAATTTTGTGTTCGATTTTAAGAAAAATAAAGTCAATATAAAATAGGCATTGCAATATTAGCGAAGGTGATCGATAATTGCGCCACTTGCTATAGGTGGCCAGAGCTAGTGACGACGGGCTGTCAATGGTAGTATTGATAGCGGTGGCAGCCAACAACAGTGGTGGGCGTCTAACCATGGTGGTTTGTTAGCGGTGGTAGAAGGCGAGAGGCCAACACCGGCAGAAGGCAGCAACAGTTGGTTGGAGCATGATGCAATAGCGAGCAGTCAACGACAGGCTATCGGTGATAGTAACGATGCTAGCCACTAGTGGCTATGGGTGCCAATGGTGGTGGACGGAGGTGGGTGGTGCCGCAACAACTGAGGCGAGTGGCATGTAGTTAGCGGTTGCAGGTGGAGTTGTGTGGCTCGACAACAACAGTGGTGGGTGGCGTGTGGGAGGCGGTGTGCGACCGACAATGTTGGCAACTATAGGCTACAATGTGCATTGTATTTGGAAATCGACCAAATCTAACAAATTCTTAGTACAACATTTTTTAACCGTAAGGTGAATTCCTTCAAAAAAATTCGCTGCATTCAGTTTTCATCCAACCAAACACCAAAATTTTGAAAATTCCTATATTTGGTTTATATTACACTATAAATAAAAGTAATTAAACAACCCCTAAGCAATGGAGAATAAATGGATTCTTTTCATTAATTTTAAAATGCATTCCTAACAAAAGTCTTGTTACACCTTCGAAGGGATTGTTTGTTTTTATGCTAGTGCTAGTTAGATAAGGCCATGCTAACTTGTTCTTGATAGCCATCTTTTTCATTATACACAGCAATTGAAACTTGTCAAGTAATTCCTTGAGATGAATTGAGTTCTAAAACCTAATGTGGATCTCATCTACTTCTTGATAGCCTCTTGAGAATCCTGTCTATTACGACCCAAATGGCTTCCTCGATAGGCTCATCACTTGGCATGTTTGTGGTTCTCTCCAATTAAATATACAACAACAACAACAAGCCTTTATCCTACTAAGTGGGGTCAGCTTCATGAATCCTTTTTCTGCATTGTGTCTTATTGAGTGTCATATTTTATTTAATTATAATAAATTAAGTTCTTTTTTATACAATATGTTCAGGATTTTTTAGGTCTATCTCTACCCACTTTCTTAACATCAGTCAAATCTAAAGCTTCCTACTCTCCTAACCAGATTATTAGATGATCGGCGTTTAACGTGACCAAACCATCTAAGAAGTCTCTCTTTAATCTTGTTTGCCACCGTAGCTACTCCAAAACTTACACGGATATATTAATTTCACATTTTGTCTCTTATTATAAAACTACTTTTCTACTTAAGCATTCTCTTCTCAACAACACTTAAATAAATTAGTTTTATGCTTCTCTTTTATAGGCCAACATCATGCATCATAAAGCATTGCAGGTCTCACCACAATCTTATAAAATTTTCAATTACTCTCCCTAAAACTTAATGTATGGCACATTAACTTAATTCCCTATAATTTGCACTCTCTTGTGCATCCCCTTTATTCTAAAAAATGGGAACCAAATACTCTTCCTTCACTTATCAAACGTTTCTTTTTAGTTTTAAAATAATATTAAATAGTTTATTAGGTCAAGAAAGTCCTAAATCTCCTAAATATTTTCACACTTCTAGTGGGATACCATCAGATCCTACTGATTTTTCACTCCTGTTTTTTTTGAAGCATCATCAACTTCCTACTGATTTATCAAACATCTTTTTAGTTTTAAAATAATATTAAAAAGTTTAGTTAGTCAAGAAAGTCTTAAATCTCCTAAATTTTTTCACACTCCTACTGCGATGCCATCAGATCCTACCGATTTTCCACCCCTGATTTTTTTTAAAGCATCATTAACTTCTTTTTTACTAATGTGACAGTAAAAATAAAAGATTTTATTATTATTAACGATATTAAAATCACTAAAGTAATTGTATTTTCAAAATGTTCATTGAAAATTTTATCAAAATATCTCACTCATCTATGTTGAACATTTTAAGCTAAAAAAAGTTTTTGATTTTTATCTTTATTCACTTTACTTAAATTAACCTTTATTTTTATTTCTCTTTGTTTGGATAATTTATACATACATCTTTCATCCTATTTAGTATCTAACTTATTATAAAGATCATTTAAAATAAAATTCCTAGTATCACAAATAGTTCTTTTGGACTCCATGAGCTACCTTATATTATTTCCAATTCTCTAAATTTTTACATATAAAACAATTTTTATAATGAAATTTCTTACATTTTATCTTTTATTGCACATTATTATTTCATCACTAATTTTATTTATAAAAATTATTCCTTTTAATTCTCCAATTACATCTTTTATCATTTGTTTAATAGTGTTTGTTACTTTATTTTACATAAAATTAACTTCTTTATTAACATCCTAAATTTTAAAATTTTGAAATTTATACATAAAAATATTTTTATTTGTTCAAGTGCCCTGATATGATTTTATGACAATGTTTCATTGTATTTTTCATGTACTAACTCTTCATCTTAAATTTTAAAACTAATAATTTATATCGAGTGCTTAAATTTTCACTTGGAATGACCTTACAATCTTTACATTCACTACAATATCTTTTTCTTATAATAAAATAATTAGTTTGTGCTTATTAGATCCATTTTTATAAGTAATAATATGCTCATGTCTTTTCTTAAATAAAATATTAGCAATGACAAAATCATAAATTAAAATGAAATCTAATATCATTCTAGTAATCACTCAAAAACTGTAACCACCATTTATATTTCTAAAATTTTTTATCACTTTACTAAGATGTTATTTAAATCTCCTCAAATAAATGTTATTTCTTCAAGAGATATTATTTGTAAATTCTTCCAAGTTATTTCAAAAATTTCTTTTTAAACATTAATCTGTATCTACTTGAGGAGATTAAATATTTATAACATCAGAAGTTTTAATAATAATAATAATTTTTAGGGCTATAATTTTATATTCAATTCTATTAATTTTTACAACATGATCTTTCAAACTCTGATCTATAATTATACATACACCATTTCTAATACGTCTCTTAAATAAATATAAAGGTTTAAAATTTAAGTTATTAATTTCCTTATTTTTTTCTCCTATCCATTAATTTTCCTGAATGCATAAGATATTTATATTTTTATGAATTCTAATATCTATTAGTTTCATTAATTACCTGTGGGAGTATTTATTTTCTAAGATTCTATCATAATATTAATTTTATGGCTAACTTCTTTTTTCGTATCCATCCATAATATGAGAACTTTAATTTAACGCTAAACCAGGGCGCCAATGTAGCGGCGCTTGCATACTTTTCACTGTATTATGGTCATACAACATGTCGCTTCTATGGGACGCCCTAGCATTTGCATTGATTTAAAATAATTCATGTTATGATTTTTCTGACAAAATTTTTACGCTGACAGTCGAATATCTAATGGAACTCTCCACTTTTCGCATCCGAGGCTTAGAACCTAGCAATGACAGTGTTTGTGCGTCGAAGAGGGGGAATGAACACACACATGAGTTTTGAAGTTTCTCACTTATGATCAAATACGATATCAAGGGATAGTATATTGCCCCAAGAAATGAAGATACCACGCTACAATGGATCCAACCCCCTAATCTCGAAGAGATTGTTTCACTACTCCATGGGGAGCGTTAACTAGTTTATCCCGCCTTAAACGGATATTGTGTATTTTAACCTTGAGATCTAGTATCCCTAAAGAGGCAAGCATTTTTAGTTAATTACATCTTAGAAATGACAATTTTTTTATTAAAACGGTGGTTATTTATTTCCATGCAATACAATAGTAGATATCAAAACTGCTATGTGGAATTGTGAATGAGATAGCTTAAATTTAGAATATTTATTATCAAAAGCCAACAAAAAAAAAAAAGGAATAACCAAATACTGCGAGACCCGATGATTAACCGAGTCTATCCTATAGTTGGACTTTATATCTTGAAAGTGAAAATGATTATTGTTTGAGTTGAACAAATTTTAGAAAGTTAAGACTTACGTTCGATGGGAAAAATTCATTTAATTATAATTATAAGTGAGACACTGACTGTGAAATATGAGTTGTGAAGAATGTTATACAAGTCATTATAGGATGCTTATTAAAAGTCTCATTAAGGCTAATCAATACGAAATACATATTCACTCTTTAGAGACGATGATCCTCACAGGCTTGATCCCCCCTTCTGTTCAATGAGTGAATGTTTGAAGAGAAGAAAAAGTGTAATATGATGTTTTTCATATGCAGAGTTCACCTTGATTGTTAAGTTTTCAATTTGATTTCATTTGAGTTGATTAATATTACATGCATGTTGATGTTATAACCACCGGATATGAAATGCAAATATTTTATTCAGGTATGAATTTTATTATTTTAATTCTGGTTATGAGTTGTTTTTCGAAAAATTAAGTTATGATTACAATTGGGTATATCTCACAACTGAAAGCCTAACGAATCCATATCTAACTAGGAACACAAGCACGCTAGTAAGCAAAGGAAAAAAAAAGAAAGTCTTACGCTTGCTACTACACGTCCAAGAAATGTGAGTATTCGGATAAACCATATTGAGCACAAGCACCACTTGGACCTGGCTCTGCGCTGCAGCACCAAGCCCCTTGTCCTTGTTGATCATGTTTATGAATGGGGGCACGGGCTAGCAAGCATCTGCAGAAAATGATATTAGTTTTATTTAGTGTCTCTTTGTTTAACAACTATTAGCACTGTCACTTACAGAAAATAAAGCTACTTCAATAAGTATGGAACTGACAACTAGTCTACGCAAATAATAATTATTCTAAATGTCCATCTATAATGACAAAACAAGAAAACACTTAATTCAAGCATGCAAATGAACGCATGAAAGGAAAGCATACAAAAATTATTTTAACCTAAGTCTAGGTTAGTGGACTAGCAACGACGTCTAAAAAAAGTGGTGAAGTCTAAGAAAATAAACCTTATGGAATGCCTCAAGCTCTAAGCTAGGATGAGAGTTATTATTATAGGAGGCTCTTGAAACCTAATTTATAGAGATGTGGTTGGAAGGACCAACCTACCAAATGGTATGATGGACCCGGTCAAGCTCTCATGGTTACATCGTTCCGGGTCGTTAGTGCCTTTAGTCTCTTACTTAGTGGTGACAAGAGGATTCTTGATAGCAACCATGTGTTCTCTCATACAAAAATTATTCTTACCTAAGTCTAGGTTAGTGGACTAGCAATGACGTCTAAAAAAAGTGGTGAAGACTAAGAAAATAAAACTTATGGAATGCCTCAAACTCTAAGCTAGGATGAGAGTTATTATTAAAGGAGGCCTTCGAAACCTAATTTATAGAGATGTGGTTAGAAGGACCAACGTACCAAATGGTATGACGAACCCGGTCAAGATCTCATGGTTACATCGTTCCGGGTTGTTAGTGCTTTTAGTCTCTTAGTTAAGCGGTGACAAGAGGATCCTTGATAGCAACAATTTGTTCTCTCATCCAAGGATAGCTCACAAGCTAAATGGGGTGGACTTAATATGAGGCTGACAGACAGGACTGGCGATTCACTCCCATAAGAAAGATAAATCCAGATCAGACTTATGACACCACATGTGATGCATGTGCCAATGTCGCACAAATCACCTAAGACATTATAAGTATACTAATAAGATATGTAGGAGATCGGGCTTAACAACTTGATCGAACATAATCAAGATGCTTGATGCAGCATCTCATTATAAAAAGAGGAGACATAAAAAGGTGGATTCCCCTTAACACAATGTGAAGGAGAATCCAAGAGAAGAAAGGAGGGGATTTATGCCTCGACTTTGTGTGGTCAATCTTGCCCGGACACCATCTCTATTGAGTAGTGAAGATATCAAAAGTAAGACTTACAACTTAATCTAATGTGACTAAGAAGGCTCAAACCAAACTTCTCTATTAGGTAGAAAAGGTAGAAGCTTCAACTTATATCCTGCTTGGGTCAGGAAAGGTTAGCTAACCACCTAAACGAGCAATGCTGATAAGCTTAGTCTTATGTGAAAGGTGGCAAAGAAAGCACCATAGTAGAGACTAAATGACGATAGTCCAACTACATAAATGAGTGCCTCTATATTGTATCCCTAAAAGGATCCTAGGCTAGAGACTTGGTTTTGTTCTTTAATGTGTCAACGTCAAATGGATAATCAAAATGATTCTCCTTAGTCTTTTACTTGGGTGTGTGTTGTGTGCGAATCTGGAGCTATTCGCTTATCCTAAGTTACACCTAAGTGTGTATACTTCATTTTCTATCTTATGCTCTTTCTGCAAGTAACAAAAAACACAAAGTATAAATTTATGAATTTAGGTCAACCCCTAAATAACTTCACCAAATCTAAAATCATGAACTTATGAATAATAGAGAAATGTGCATATTAAATAAACTAAGAGATTCACATAATCTGTTTTCTATCACAAAGCAAAAAATATGAGTTTATCTTTTTAAACCAACTCCTAAATGAATTTACCACATCTAAAATCATAAACTTATAAATATAAAGGAAATATACACATATAAAAGAGAGCAAATACATTCACATATATCACTGTCAAATAATAATAATGAATGCAGCTGCACGTATAAATAAAAAAAAAGTAAATTTATATCAATAAAGTGTAAACTGCTATACTCACGAAATGGTGTACCAACAGTTCAAAAAAGAAAGAAGAACCAACATTCCCATAAAAGAGTATACTAACGGCTCAAACAGAGCGAAAAAACATCACCCCCATAAAGGACTGTACCAACGGTCGAGGACTGCCAACCTGATAAAGAGGTGTACCAATAGTCCTAAAAGAAAGAAAAAAGAGAAGTTTAGGAAAGAGCCCACCGATGTGAAGTTTAGCGTCATCCATTCATTCACTCCAAAGCGGGCATCACGATTACTTGACACCCTAATGACAGTCAGATTTACCTCGCAATGGCACAAGGAAAAATCTTATTATAAAATGATGTAATATGTGATCACAAAGATGTAAGCATAAGTGCAGGGTGGTTTTACTAGCAATCTAACGTGACAAAAATGCATGCCACCCAATTTCTATGTATTCACAAATCTCACTAGCAAGTTTCAATATATATACATAAATATTTAAATCTTTAGTATCACATCAGACATATCTTTCACCTAAATATTTTCTTTAAATGAAACACATAAGCAAACACACATCAAACCAAAATACTTCAATAAAAATTTAAAATTTTAGATGCTAAGCATATAAATGTACGTGTTACATGGTATGTAGATGAATATGAAGCTTTAGGTTTCAGGTATATGAATACACGATTGAATGATGTGTATGTAAATAAAAATGTTTAGGTGTTAAGTTTGTAAATAACTAAAAATTGAATGGTATGTATATGGATATTAAAGCTTAGGTGTTATGCAGGTAAATATCAAATTTTACGTTTTGATCATGTAAATATATGGGAGTTCGGTGGTATGCATGTGAATAATTGAAGTTCAAATGTAAGTTATATGCCAATACATAGAAATCGTGTGGCTTCTATTTAAAGACTGAATTATATGTTTTAGATATATAAATGGATAGGAATTGGTTGGTATGCTTGTAATTGTATAATCGCTTGTTAGCTTGTGAAGGTAACATGTATTAGTGAATTGTGACTGGATTTGAGGAGAAATTAAAGAAATTTTGTGGGCTTCTGATGGTAAAGTTTGAACAAAATTTGACAAGGATTCGGGCATATTTTGATGATTGAAATCATGCAAATTTTGTGGTGATTTTAAGGATCGTTTGTTGATATAGAGAAAGTTTGATGGCTGAAATCTGCGTTAAACTTGATCGAGTTATGAGACTATTCGTTTGCTAAATTTTAGCTGCATTTATGAACGTTTTGGACTGTTTGGTAACATAATATATCTTGATTGTGCTGAACCTAAGCAAGTTTAAACAAGATATGCGGTTGTTGATTTGCTAGGAGTTTTGAGCAGCATTTATGCAAGAATTCAGCTGGAGTCAACAAGTCATTTGGTGGACAGACTTCAACAGGTTTAGTTATGGGTTTAACGTAGCTAGCATCCAGACAACATTCCGGCAAGGGTTGGGTTGCCTTTGTAGCTTGGTGAGATTATCAAAGAGCTTTTGGGATATCTATTTATCAAAACGAAAGATCAAATAATTGGTAGCATCCATGCAACATTCCAGCAAGAGTTGGGTTGCCTTTCCACAAGATTGTTGGATAAATTTCTCAACTTAATCATACGTGAGTTGATGGAGTTGGATATACAGAAATTTATCATATAGATTTAGAATATGAGGAGTTCTATCTATAAAAAAACTTCACAAATGTACAAGATTCAAATTACTAAACGTACATGTAATTCGTCATGATATGTACAGACATTTTATTTTATCAATAAAAAAAGAATTCGTTGGATGAGTTAAGTTCAATTGAAGATACTTGTGCAACCGATGAAATTGCTTGGCTGGCAACTCTTAGAGTTTGTCGAGGTTGCGTGAATAGGAGAGAAGAATTACTTCAACTTGCTTGGTCTTGTGAAGGAGATGATGCCTTCAGTTTCTTGCCAATTACAGATCAATGAGGAAGAGAGTGGAGTTTGGTTCACAAATATGAGAGAAAGACCTTGCAGCTTCTACAGATTTTTTTAAAGGCAGGTTGTGGAGAGGATGTCGCTCTTGGGCTGGAATGAGGAGGGGAAGGAGCTTCCTCGAACAACAAAAAGGAGTCCTTCAGCTCCTGGTTTCGCGAGAAGGGAATCGTCGTTGGATGCTTTTGGCTGAATGAAGTGAAAGAGAAGAGCGAAATGACTTTAGTTTGCTGCTCTTATACTAGTCCAAGGAAGGAAGAGGTAGTCTCGGCTATTATGAATGAGAAAAAAGGGTAGAAAGCTTGTGATACATTTTAATTAAATGGGGATGAAAGAACCAAATTTTGGGCACCCAGGGCATCATGTAAGGTTTAGTAGGCTTTTGTAGTCCCTCACAATCAAAGATTGGAGATGAGAATGAGAATTGTAGGTCATCAAAATGAGCTTTAGATTGAATAACTGAGCTAAGGTTTGAGGTTGAATTAGAGTTTGGGATTTACCTCAATACCACCCAATCTTGTATTTACATATCTATCACCCACATAAGGGAGTTCTATGAATATAAATTTTCTTTTTGTTTTAATATTTTGTTTAGTTTAATTTTAGTTAATATATTAGTTTTAAATTTCTTTTAGTTAACATTTAGTTTTAATTTTAAACTTTGTGTTAGGTTGTGATTTATGTTTTAAATTTAAATTTAATTTATTTAAGTATAAACTTTAATTAAGCTTTTTTGCTTGATTTAATTTTGGGTGAAGTTGTGATTTGATATTATTTTAAAATATTAATATTTTGTTTAAGTGGGCTTAATTTTAGATTTAAATTTAGTTAGAGTTTAGCTTTGATTAGTTAATATCATGTTTGGTTTTCTCAAATTTAATTTAAGTTTGTGTTTCAAATTTCGATTGATTTATAGTTAAGTCTAATTAAGTTTAACTTAGTTTTAATTGAATTTAATTTAGTTGAAGATTAATTTATGTTTTAAGTTTAAATGTTGTTTTATTGTTAGTTTATATTTTAGTTTGATTAAGGTTCATGTTTATTTTAAACTTATTTATATTTTTACTATGAATAGATTTGAGTTTTGATTGTTTTATATTAAGTATTATTTCAATGGTTTAGATTGAAGTTTTAATTTTAAGTTGACATTCAGGTATTTAAATTATAATTTAGATTCAAGCTTATTTTAATGTTAATTTTGGTCCATTTTATATTATATAAGGTTTAGTTTCAAATTTAAGTTTTAATTTTGGTTTGTGTAATTAGATTCCAATTTGATTTAAGTTTAATTTTACTTTGAGTCAAGCCCAAACCCATCCAAGTCATTCTAAGCCCCAGGCCAAATCAAGATCAACTGCCTAAGGATTCTAGGAAAGAACCTAGGCCTAGATGGGGGAATGGTGGGGAGAAAAATTAACCAAAAATAAGGTCAACAAAATAGACCCCCAATATGTGCTTCTTGTCTTGTTGACCTTATTTTTTATTAACAACTTCTCCTCATCATTCCCCTATTTAGGCCTAAGTTCTTTCCTCATGTCCTTAGATGATTAATCTTGGTCTGACTTAGGGCTTGAGATGGCTTGGATGGACTTGGGTTTGGCTCAAATTAAAATTAAATTTAAATCAAATTGAAATCTAATTAAACAAATATCAATTAAAACTCAAATTTAAAACTAAAGCTTTCCTAATATAATATGGACCCAAATTAATACTAAAGATAGCTTTAATCCAAATTTTATTACAAAAGTAATTTAACCTAAGTATCAACTTAAAATTACAACTTAAATTTAAACCATGAAATAAAACCTAATATAAAACAATCAAAACTCAACTCTAATTCATAATATAAATATAACTAAATTTAAAATAAATATGAACCTTTACCAAAACTAAATATAAACTAAAAATGAAATAAAATTTAAATTCAAAACATGAATTAATTTTAAATTAAATTCAATTTCATTAAATATTAGTTAAACTTTTAGACTAAACTAATACATCAATTGAAGTTTGAAAAACAAACTTACTTAAATTTGATCAAAACAAACTTAAGATTAACCAAATCAATGCCAAAATTTATCTAAACTTAAACTTATTTAAAATTGCTATTAAAATTTTAATTCAAAATAAATATTAAAACAAGATCAAAGCATAATTAGAGCCAAATTTAAATTAAACAAACAAGCTAATTAAATTCTAAACTTAAACAAAGTAAATTTAAACTTAAAAACATACGGCACAATTTAACATAAATTTTAATACCAAAATTAAATGTAAACTAAAAGAAATTTAAAACTAAAAATGAATTAAAACTAAACTATACAAAACATTAAAACAAAAAGAAAATTTTTATACATTCCACTCTTTCGTGCATAAATTATGGTGGATGATAGATATGTAAATACTAGAGGATTGGGTGGTGTCAAGGTAAATCTCAAGCTCCAATCAACCTATAAGCTTATTTTAATTCCCTAATCTTCTCATTTTCATCTCCACCATTTGATCATAATCTGAGGGATAGGCAAGAGATTACAAAACCAAGCAAACCTTACATGATGCCTTAGGTGCCCAAGTTTCAGTTGCTTCATCCTCATCCCAGTCGAAAGTTATCACAAGCTTTCTTTCTCCTTTTCCTCTCATTTGAGCAAGAATCGGGGTTTCCTCTTCCTTAGTCGAACTTGGGTAAGAGTAGGAAATCAAGGCCATCTCGCTCTTTTCCTTCATTCCTTTCAGCTGAAAGCATCCAAGGGTTTCTCTTGAAATCAGGAGTCGAAGGAGTCCTTTCTGTTGTTTAAGGAAGCTCCTTCCTCCTCTTTCCCATTTCCTCCGAAGAGGAGGAAGCTGCAAGATCTTTCTCTCCTATTCGTGAACTGAACTTTTCTTCTCTTCCTAGTCGATATATGATTCACAAGAATCAAAGACTTCGTCTCCTTCGCAAGATCGAGCAAAGCTGAAGTAATTCTCTTCGATTAGCGCAGCCTCGCCAAACTCCAAGAGTTGTAAGCCTAGTAATCTTCATCGTTTGCGCAGGTATACCTTCAATTGAACCTAACTTATATATCGAATCATTTTCATTAATAAAATGAAATGCTTATGCATATCATGCTGAACTAAACGTGGGTTTGATATTTTGAACCTAACATATCATGATGAAATGCTTGTACTTCTCTTTGATTTGTGCAGCCTCTTTAAATTCAAAGAGTTGTAAGCTTAATAATCTTCATCGTTTGTGCAGGTATACCTTCAATTGAACTTAATTTATATATCGAATCATTTTTTATTAATAAAATGAAATGCTTGTTGATATCTTGATGAATTAAATGTGGGTTTGATTATTTGAGTCTTGCACATTTGCAAAGTTTTTTAATAGATTAGAACTCCTCATGTTTCAATTTGCTTATGATAATTTTCTATGTATTCAACTCCCTCAACTCACACATGATTAAGTTGAGAAATTTATCTAACAATCTTTTTATTGGGATGAATCAAATATCTGATATTTCATTTTGCTGAATTGATATCCCAAAAGCTCTTTGAAAATTACACCAAGCTTCTATAAATGCAACCACTCTTGCCAGAATGTTTCCTGGATGTTACTTTAAACCCACCACTAAACTTGGTGAAGTCTCTCTTCTGAAGGGCTTGTTGTGTCCAACTGAATTTCTGCACCAACCTCGCTGAAATCTTTGTATAAACACTGCTCAAAACTCGTAGCAAAACAATTTCCCCATAATTTATTTATGATTGCTTAAGTTTAGGAACTAAAAAACTCAAAGTCGATCCATATTCTGCTACCAAACATTCCTAAAGTCTATATAAATGTTGCAAAAATTCAGCAAATAAATAGTACCAAAACTTGGTCAAGTTCTACAGAAAATTCAGCCATCAAACGTTCTCTAAATTTACTCCCTCAATATCAACACAAAATCTGCCCAAATCCTTATTAAAATTTGTTCAAACTTTACTATCTGAAGCTCACAAATTATCTTTAATGTTACTTTTAAATGCAAACAAACGATCGGACACTTAACATTCATACGACCTAATTTCTATACATTTATATATGTCACACATAAAATTCAATCTTTGCCTGCAGGCTACTCAATTTTTATGTATTAGGATACCTAACACTTAAAACTTCAATTTTTCATGTGCATAACAGCAAACCCAAAATATATTTACATATTAAAAACCTAAAATTTGATATTTACATGCATAACACCTAAACTTTAATATCGACATACATACCATTCAATTTTTACATATTTAAACTCTTAACACCTAAACATTTTTCTTTACGCACACAACATTCAATTTTTGCGCATTCATATATCTGAAATCTAAAGTTTCATATCCACTACATACCATGTAACTCATGTGCATTTACATGCTTAGCATCTAAAATTTCATATTTTTATTCAAAGTATTTAGGCGTGGTGTGTTTGCATGTGTTTCACTTTAAAAAAAATATAGGCCATAAGGTTAGTGATAATTTTGATGTGATATTGAAGATTTCAATGTTATGTTTGTATGTATATTGAAACGTAAGTATAAGATCTGTAAATACGTAGAAATTGGATGGCATGCATTTTTAACACGTTGGATTGCTTGTATGCCCATCACTATGCACATATGCTAACATCTTTGTGATCACATATTACATCCTTTTCTCATATGATTTTATCTGTTGGTGAGCACTTATTATAAACGCAACTCTTATTTAATTATACTTGTTTATACTTAATATCAAGCATTTTATAATATCTTGAGGCTTTAAAATATTTTGAATGGTTACTGTCCATGGTTGCTCATTTTTCATTTCTTGTTAAGGGCAATATGGGTTACATGGACAGTGGTATTTCTTGTTTTTTTTTTAAATCAACTTTTGACTAAGCTATTCCATTGTTTTTGACTAAGCTATTTTTGTTTTTGAGAGTTGAGATGCATTTACATTTGGTTCAACTGTTGGCGAGAAATTATGTAGATCTTCATACAAATGACCTTGCAATTCCCATGTAATGGATTGGCATATCATCTAGTAAGGTTGCAAAGTTGAAATGATACCTACAAATACAAACTGAAGAGTCGTGAAATGTTGAATAACCATATGTGAAGATTTAGCTGCAATAAAACAATCAGCTGTAAATATAAATTTCCTTAAATTTTATATTTTAGGAGGAATATATTTATACAATCATTCATCTTTGGATAAAAGTATTAGAAAGAATAACTAGAGATTCAGGAATATGAACAGAAAAACATTTCTATAGAGAGCAGATGGACAATGAAGAACATAGATGCATGAAAGAAATACCATTAATGAAAAGAACATGAAAAATTAAGAATGCAGCTTTGGCTTATATTTTAAACTTTTTTCAACTTCTATGCGTCTTGCTTGATATCCTTACGATTATGTCTAATGGTTTTGGATGATTAGATTTGAATTTTGAATATTTGAATCAGAGGTTTCGCTTGTCTTGCAATATGATTTTAAAGACTTATTTAAACTGTAAGAGTTGAAGGATCAATAATCAATTTTATAATTGAATGGATAAGGTTTTATCTCGTTGAAGGCACAAGTGACTTTTTAACGGAAGTAGTGTGTGTATCATCCATAACCCAAATTTATGATTATTAAATATTTTCCAAAATGGCATTTCATGCTTTTCTATTCATATATAATTGTCAAATGGATATCTGAGTAATTTCTTAAGTCTTGTTTTTCTCGCCTTTTTAATGAAAGTCTTTTTACATGTGCTTGGTGGGGACTGCATTATTTCAATTATTTTCAATTGCATGGTATGCATAATCTTTGAACCTCTTCCATTAGATCCATAGTTCAGCTGGAAGATCTTTTATTTATGCATTGAGAAATGATATTTTGTGTATTTGAATGGCACAAAATGGAGAGTGATTGGTGTTATAATACATGAATGTAGCTTCCTTTCAAATATTTTTTTAGGCCTTTTGGTTCTGGTCTTATTTACACTGTTTGAGATCACTTTTATTTTTGTTTTTTGTTTTTCAACATCATCATTATTATTTTGTTTACGTTATTTTTTTAGAATAAAATATATTTGGTTGCAATGGCTGTTTTTAAAAAGAAGATTTATTTTTAAAAATAGAAAATAAAAAAAAAACATTAAAAAATACACTAAACAAACATGGTTTTTAAAACAAAAGAAAAATAAATAAATAAAACTGATGCCAAATTTGCCTTTAATTTTTAATTTTTTTTTGCATGACTTTTTTTTTTAACTTTCTAAACCTGACGGCTATAACCATATTAGGCTGTTCTGAGCCATATCAATCAATGCTGCCTTCATTGAGATTATTTATTTATTTTTTCTTAATCAATGCTTGATATTAATGTTTGTTTCAACAATATATGAATAAATTGGCAAAGCTGTTTCGCATGTGTTTATTCTGTAGGTAAGTTGGTGATCATAGCAAACAACTGCCCCCCTCTTCGTAAATCTGAAATTGAGTACTATGCAATGTTGGGCAAGGTTGGAGTCCACCATTTTAACGGAAGTGAGCTTTACTGAACTCTTTTTATTCTGAATTCTTGCATCTTACTTGCACAATTTAAAAGGAGCATTCACATACATAGCACACAATTTTACTGTGTTTACATGTCTTACACCTAAACTTTCATATTAACACGTAGCACTCGAATCTTTAATATCACATAATAAATAGCACAATTACCACTTTTTAAAAGTGAAATACACCTTTTCATGTGTAGTCTTAAAGCACCTATGTATGTAAATACGAGAGTTTTGATGTGAGATATGTAAATAATTAAGAATTCTGTGCAAGGCATGTAAAATTCCTTTTAAATTAGTGGGTATTATTGATTACCATCATGGAATAGGGATGGGCAGAAGAAGCACAGGTTTAAAATATGCAGAAAGTTTTATGCAATAGATTTAACATCCCACATTACATTCAATATGAATTAATGAAGATTAATTAGTTGGAAGGCATGTTTTAAGTCAGCGATCTGTTTCTTGTTATTCTATAGAAAACTTTAAGCTTTAAGCTCTTTCCATCATGTAAAATTAGATTAATCAAAAACAGATAATGTTGATCTGGGAACTGCTTGTGGCAAATATTTCCGGGTGTGCTGCCTCAGCATCATTGATCCAGGTTGGTACCTCTGTGGGATTAAACAATATATGATTTTATTTTATCAGATTATTTATATTTGGAGATCTTATTCTTGGACTTTAAATTGCGTTGTGACTTTTCAGGTGATTCTGACATCATCAAGAGCATCCCTGGTGACCAATGAGCATATGCGAAAAGAATGCATTGAAGGTGGTGAAGGTGTATTAGCACTTTTTATTATATCATTTTTAACTTGCCGACAAATTGACAATCTTCATGCTGCTTCAACTCGTTACTCAATTCAACATTCTGAATGATGATATTTTTTGTCTATTATTTTTTTGTTTTAATAACTCCATATTGAGAACATTTTAAAATGACTTGAACAACATCATGTTGAATTTTGAAATTAAGGTAATAGGGTTTGATGAATACGTATATAGTTTGTTTTTATGATCATGTATGATGAAGAAGTTCCAAGATTGATATGTTGTTGAGTAAAACTGCAGTATCTTTTAATATATTTAGTTACTCTTGATTTTGATCCTTCACTTTTATCTTTGGCTTTGAAGCAAAAAATACCCATAATAGCAAAAGTAGGCGTTGAAACAAAAAATTTCAGACATGATATGCAGCTTAGGTGTTTGATCTTGATAAACAATATTAATTACATAATCCTCCTAATCTGCTTCATTATATGCTTGAAGATGTTGTCATAAAAGGATTAAGGATGAATTTTGTTATTTTGCTTAAGAAATTATTATTAGTAAGAGAACTCCACTTCCATATCTATCATCTTCATTATGCATGAAACGTATGTGAATCCTATCTTTACAATTAATGTCTAGGATTTGTAGGAAACTATTAAGAAAGTTTAGATTGAGGGTTTCTTCAGATGAAGATTCTTCTGAAATGGCATCCATCATTGAACATACGAACAAAATTACTGTCAACGAATGTTCTGTCAATAATTCAATCTCTGAAAGATGAAGATTGTTGTCTAATTTCTGGTATGCAGCAGCTACTAAGTGGGGAAATTACTGTTGGTGAAATTGTGTTACTTTCTTTGTTCAATTGTGCGGTACTTTGTTTGTTCAATTTTTTTAGGTTGGGTTAGAGTCACATCAAAGATTTTGTCATGCAATTGTATATGAACACGATGCATGCATGAATCTTCACAATTAGTCTAAATACATGAATTTCATGCCATCCATGCGTTAATATTAGAAGAGGATGATGTTAGAGCTACAAATAAGTTATACTATATGATTCTTTCATGATTGAAACAAATAAATTTATATGTTGATTTTATGGGAAAATAAAAATCATGTGTAATATGCAGTCAAATAAGATTCCATATTTCAATCTCTCTCTTATATTTGTACCTCTTTTAATATTAGTATAGTTTATATATATATATATATATATATATATATATATATATATATATATATATATATATATATATATATATATTTGTGAAAGCCTTGACTCATTGGTTGCGGCCTTTGGTATAAATCCCTCGGGTCAGGGGTTCGAATTCCACTCATGATGAGAGGATTCAAATAACACACCGAACTGGAAGGAGAGTCCGCTCCTCGGTAGTTTAACCTATAGGGGTTGATCGGAGGTCTCCGACTGTCGATCAAACACAGACACACACAGATATATATATTCTTCCTTTTCTTTTTTTTTCTTTTTTTTTTTTTAATATTTGAGTGAATTTGATTACAAAGGTATGCACATCTTGGGCTGTCAAAACGGCTCATTATTCGCGAACAGCTCTCGTGTTCGGCTCGTGAAGAAGCTTGTGTTCGGTTTGTTCACTAAGTTAACAGGCCTTAACGATCAAAACACAAACAAAGATTTGTTCGTTCATGTTCGGCTTGTTTTGGCTTGAAATAGTATTCATCAATTTTTTATATATATATATATATATATATATATATATCATATATATACATATACATATACATATACATATACATATACATATATATTGATGAGCAGTATTTTTAAAAAATTTTAAAGATTTATAATTAATTAAAATTATTAATTAAGTAAATAGAATAAAAATTATTAAATTAGATTCAAATGTTTTTTTAATGTAAACAATAATTCTTAAATTTTGCCCCAACCGTTAACATCTTATTGTTACATGATTAGTGTTGTCAAAACGACTATTTGTTCGTGAACAACTTGTGTTCAGCTATTTAAGCAAACGAGCCGAACACGAACATACTTTCTGGGCTCGAAATATAAACGAGTTTGGGCTTGCTCGTGTTCCGCTAGTTTACCTCCCACATTCAAAGTTTGAAGAAATTTTAATAGGTTGATATCATGTGTTGACATAAAAGGAATTGATTATCATGTATAATTATATTATATAATATTATTAATCTTTTTCTCTCTTTTGATGTAACAAATCAATATTTTGTTGGAAGGGAGGGAGTGAAAATAACTATTTTTTTTAACGTTGGGGATTAAAAAAAACTATTATTAGAAATTTTCTAGAGATTGAATATTAATTTTTAATATTTAAATCAATGTTAAAATTAAAAATATTGACATTAAAATAAATTTTGAACTTTTACAATAATATCGACAATTATTTTCAAATTTTAACATTAGTTTAAATATTTTAATGCTTAAAAGTTAGAAATTTCTCTAACATTTTGTACCTTAACATTGTCTATTGGGTTGTAAATAGCATGCCATGGTTTGCACTTAGTCAAATCATTTAAGTTTTTTATGTCCAGTTTGATCTTGGGACGACTTTCACATATATTTTTATACATGACTTGTTTAAAATTTTTAATGTTCATATTTGATTTGTATTTGACTTATTTATATTAATTAAGAAGCTAAAAAATTTAATGAATACTAATTTTTCAAATTTAATAAAAAATTTAATTTAAATGAGTTAAATTAAATAAAAAGCTAAAAATTTTAACTTTATGTAATACTAGTAGATAAGTTAACAATTTAAATGAGTATTTGATTTTTCATATAAAGTTAATAAAAAATTATTTTATGAGTATGAATAAATAAGCAATGAGATAGATTTCAAATTAGCATCTAATTAGTTCATAGCAAGTAAATAAAATAATTTATGCTTTAAGTAATCATTTTTTTAATCAAATAACATAAATAAGTACTAAAAAACTAGTTCATGGAAATAATATACATATATGCATAGTTGCTAACAAACTAGTTTACAAAATATCTTGATGAATTGACAAAAACTGATGATTTGAATTTTCTCAAAAAAAATCTACGATATTAAATTGTCCACTATGCTTCTGTAATTTCATATCGTAGTTTTTTTTTTTTTTTTTGAGAAAATTCAAATCATCAGTTTTTGTCAGTTCGTAGAACCGACAGTTACTCCGTCAGTAATAACAACAGCTTATACATCAAAAAGGTGTCACCTTATCGGTTGTATGACACATGCAAACTGTCAACTTCTTGATGAGCAAGTTCAATTTTATTCTGAATATTAATGGTGGCTCTTGATATACTCAAAATGACAACCACCCAGTCAACATTATTCTTACTTTATGTGGATATCAAAGATAATAAACCTGTCTCGCCTGACAGGCTAGAATTAAAGGATCAAATTTAGCATACATTATATTTACTTTAACTTTTGCGATATTATATAGTTGGTTTACCCTTTTTCACGATTAGAAACAGAACCGGACCAAGCACAGTGGAATAGTAATACACTTCCTCCAATAGAGCCTGGAGAAGATAGTTCAATAACTTCTTCGAGAATCTCATGATTGTTTATCTTGTCATCAGATCTATCATTTGCTTTTAACCTAACTGGAATTACAATATTTTTTTCCTTTGAACTAGGACCTCGTATTAATCCTGTATCATTTACATCGTTCAAGTGAATTTCCATTTTGGATCATTGGATGATAAAGTGAACACTCGTATGTTATATGAGACATTTTCTTATCACAATTTGTTAAAATGTGTGAATGTAATCTAGCTAAAAGTTACGGAGACGAAGAAGCTTAGACTTATGATTGACTTTTCACTTGGAGACAAAATATTGACACAAATATACCTGCGCGAGGGCAAGTTTAGCTACAGTGGCATACAATATTAGAGAGAGACAACTTAATAGATTGTGAATCAATGTTCAACCGATTAATGATCTTCGATAGAACTAACATTACTAAAATGTTAAATAATATGACTTGTATTAGATCTAATGGCGGAGTTGTAATAAAAGGTGATTAAATCTAACAATAATCAATAGTGAACGTTTTGGATAGCTGGAACAATGACAATCGCTCGAAAATTGAATAATTTTACTTTTGGTTCGGATGAGGAGCGGATCACAATCAACGACCCAAGCTAAAAGTTTTGAATCAAATTTCTTTTGATCCGACCACAATTAAGCTCAATGTTAGAATAATGACAACCTACTTGAGGTTGTTAGGATGTTGACGTTCAATAATTTATCTTAAATTTTTAAAATTTTTGGATTTAATATTGTCGTTCATCATTGCTACACCAAACCTTACACGAGTTTATTTCTTTTGCATTTTATTTTTTAAGGGGAAAACCAATCATTAATCTAAGCATTCTCGTCTCTGCAAATCCCATACACGACTAACTGCACATCTCGAAATATATTTTTAAAAGGAAATATTTCATATGATATAAATATTTTCACTACATCCTTCAATACTAAGTATACTTTTCATTCATAAAATGAAAATTCACTTCAAAATCAAATTTGCCAATTTCAAAATGAAAATTCACTTCAAAATCTCATATGTATTGCCAAAATGAGAATTGTGACAATAGAAATTAGATTTTGAATTGAATTTCCATTTTATAACTAACAAATTTGATTTAAACCTGAATTTTCATTGTGTGAATGGAAATTTGGCTTCATAAAAGAAGAAAATAGTGAATACTCTTTACATCATATGAAATATCTTCGTTTAAAAAAAAAATCGAGGTGTGCAATTAATCGTGTAAAGGATAGCGGCGACGTGAATGATTAGTTCTATGATTGGCTTTACATTTTGAATCAAAATATGAAACAAATATATATGTGAAAGGGTTGGAAGAGCTACAGTTGCAAGAAGGCTTAATGAATTTAACAATCTTCGATATACCTAACATCAATAAGATGTTAAAAGAAATTTGATCCAAAATTAATTTTCAAGTGCTTGTCGTTGTTTTAGCTAAATTCACATGTTTATACTATGTAATACACGTAAAACTTTACATGCACATGGAAAGTTGAATTAAAATGCAAAGTTTAAGTGTTAGATATATAAATAAATAGGAATTTAGTGGCATGTATGTAAAACCTTTGACTTTTAAATTTTGTCTGCCACTAGAGCTACACTAACCCTATCTATGGATATATTCATTACACATTTTTTATCTAACAACAACAATAACATCAAGCCTTTATCCCACTAAGTGGAGTCGCATACAAGAATCCTTCTCCTCCATTGTGTCATGTTTAATGTAATATTTTCATTTAATTCTAATAGATTAAGGTCATTTTTTATAAAATATGGCCTAGTCTTTTTTGGTCAATCTCTATCTGTCTTGACATAAATCAAAACTAAAACTTCTACTACCCTAACACGATCATCAGATGGATGACATTTACAGTGACCAAACCATCTAAAACAACTCTCTCCAATCATGTCTACCACCGGAGCTACGCAAACCCTATCACAAATGTATTCATTTCACATTTTGTCTATATGTGTCAAGCCACTCATCCATCTAAGCATTCTAATCTCAGCAACACTTAAATTTGCTTTATGTTTTCTCTTTTAAAGGTCTACATTCTACGCCATAGAACTTTGCAGGTCTCACGAACATAATTTTTCCTTAAGACTATGTGGTATTTTTTTATCACACAATAGATCAGATGTATTCCTCCACTTCAACCAACTAACTTGAAATCTACTAATCAAGTCCCCATCTACATCACCATCACTTTGAACCAGAGGCCCGAGATATCTAAAATGTTCACACCTTTTAATGATTTGACCACCTGTAGTTAAAGCTCTGCCAGTAGAGGCGCTACTACTAAATTACATTTAAAGTATTCAGTTCTAGATCTACTCAAGCGAAGGCCTTTATACTCCAATGTCAACCTCAATAATTTAATTTTTCCCTAAACTTATTCTCTAATCTTATCCACAAGAAAGAAATCACCGATGAAAAGCATACACCAAGATACATCCTCCTGTAAATGTCTAATAGCATCATCCATAACTAAAGCAAAAACATATGGGCTTAAAGCTGATCCTTGATAAGATCCAACTGATATAGGAAAATATTAGTTCAAACCTCCAGCTAGTTGTTAACCCTAAACCCTAAATACATGTTTCAAAATAAATGAAAATAAAAAGGAAATTAAAGAAGAGAAGTTTCCTTTCTTGATCATTCTGAATAGAGATAAGAAAAAAGAGAGAAATGAGATTTTCTAGTCACTCTAAGCCGTGATCCCGTCGTCACACTCCTAGCTAGGTCCTATTAGGAGGGTTCGGTGACAAAGGCGATGCTTTTGGATGAAACAAGAGGGGTGGAGGAACATATGAGGGTTTCAGGGAGAGGAGCAATGCAGGTGAGGATTTCAGGTAGAGAGGAGTACTGTAGGCAAAGGGGCCGATTAGGTCAAGACCGAGAGGGATGTGATTTAGGCGGTATAAATGATTGTTTCCAACGACTTATAAATGACTTTCAATCTGTCGGTTCTTAACACTATTACTGACGAAAATTCTCGTCGCTTATTAAAAAAAAACACATTGATAAATACCCGACAGATGACGGTTTGAATTTAACCAACAAAGTATAACCATCGGTTCATATTTACTTATAAACGACAGATCAGTGTGTCAGTAGTAATTAAAAACATCGAAAAAAATATTATTATGATAAACGACGACCGGTTCTATAGTTATGTCGCCGCAAATAACTCGCGGTTCTAACATTTTTTTCGGTCTTAAATTGATTAGCAAAATAATTGAATACTGATCATGCACATATACATCAAACAAATTATGTTGTTAAATAATGAAATGCATGTCACAAACTACCCAAAAATGTATATTTTTATATAATCCACGTTGAACATGCATTCAATGATTTCAAGAAGCATTTCATGATGCGACTAAAATATCAAATAAAAATATATTGCTAATCACTCATAAATAAATATACAAAATAGATTCATCAAATCGTCAATAATTTAAGCTCAGTTTTGTCTCCACCTCCGAACTCCATTGTTGACACCTTTGTCCTTTAGCCTACTCGAAATCTTATTTTTGCAACCTTCCGACACAGCCATCAGGGCAATCTCCACAACATTTCCAAACCCCACACGCCAGAGATGGCTCTTTGCACTGCAAAGAAACGGCGAGGAAATTAAGGCTGTAGGAAAAGGCACATAAGCCTGAAATTAAGAGATTTTGTCAAATATTTAGTGTGGAAATTTATTTATTTATTATTTTCTATTTTTAACTCGTAACAAAGCATATAATTAATTAAGGACAAAATATTGAAAGTTAAAAGAAGTTAAAAGAAGTTTTCCAATTTGAATTGAACAAATATAAAATAATTAAATAGATAATTAATCAATAAAAAAATTTATTTATTTTATTTAAAATTTGACTTCTTGTTTATTTTAAAATTATTTGACATAATTTTCTTAGAAATATCTACATAATGAAAATTTCCCTCACCACTTCGATAGCAGCTCTGTTGGTTGTATAGCAAAAGTTCTTCCAGCCTCGCTCTTTGGTAACTCGTTCCACTTTTCCTCCAGGATTTTCGAAAACTCGATCTTGGATACACTTCTTACTTTGAAAGATTGAAGTATACATTGATTGTGCTTTCACATTTATGAATCAAGTCGCGTCGTGTTTGAGTCTTCTCTTTTGTCTTGGAGCCATTGTTTGATCTATCAAAATCACAAAAATCCAAACTAATCTCCAAAATAATAATACAATGGCTTCTAAATAGGGTTTAAAGCAATGATAATATTTTTTGGTTCATTAACAAATTTTAACAAAAAATAGAAAAAAAATTAAAAAACTGATGTCATTCCCTAAAAAAGATTGAAAAAATATTTCATTTTTTTACTGCATGTCCAGGTATTTAATATATGGCAAAATATTATTTATAGATTGAGCCCAATAGCCAACAAATTCTCTTAAACTAGAAATTGATCAGGAGTCAGATGAAACTTTCTTGTTTAGCAGCCAATCATGACAATTCCAATCATCAAATAGTGCCCATTAAACTTAAATAAAGAGGAAGGCTATTTATTTTTCATTATTATTTTTCTAAAGTGAATGAATGTCCTGAAATGGGGGCATAAATGTTTACTTGGAGCAAATTTTCTACTCTCTTGATTGTATGTTTTGTCTGCGGCTCTATGATTCTGAGGTGACTGAGTGTCTTTGTAGCAAGAGTAGGTGGAAAGACATGAATTATGCCTCGGTCTACACCCTTTGCCTTAATGGAGCCTCTTCCGCTAGCGATGGGGGGAGGATTCTACTCTGAAAGAAATGGGATTGGAGTATACTTCTTGATCGATATGTGATTGTTAGCCATCCCTAATAATTCAGCCAACATTTTTAGTCGTTGAAATCCCAATGCATGTTGAAAGGGTCCTTACTTCAGCCCTTGAGGTAGGCTAGCATGAGCTACTAAAGGCTTCAGATTTTGCACTTTAAACATCTTTTTCTTGAAGCGGGTGATGAACGAGCAAAAGCTCTCGATCTATCCCTATCCCTCTCTAATTTGTAGAAGAGCGTGTGATTTTTTCAATGCTTTTAGGTGTTAACTGCGCCAGAAACATTCTCTTGAAATCAGCGAACAATACGATCATTCTCAGCCATCAAATTCTTGGGCTTTCGAGGTGGCTTAGTATGCCAAAACAATTGTGAATGCATCAATGTCGAGCCATCACTATCGAAGTATTGAGAGTTACCTTTTCTTTCTATAGCTTGGAGGGACTCTTTCGTCATTATACACTGGCCCTTTTATTTTGGGATGATGCTTTTTTCCCCAAGACAATGCATCTCAGATGATATCCAACATTTAATCTTTCAATTCATGCATGGATCTTTTTGTTCACAAACTCTCTGGTACACTTCATGTTACTCCTGTCTATGCTACGTGTTTTTTCCATGAGCTGCTTTTTTTCTTATATATGATATGATCCACGCTCACTCAACTTTTAGAATGTTGAATTCTAGTTTGTCTGAATCACACACAATGACTAGAGTGTAAGTTATTAGTGAGAGAGAGTGATAGAGAGAGGGATAAACAATAATAAATAATAATATGTCGTGTCTTATTCATGAAATGATCTCTCTATTTATATGTGAGAATGTACAATCTACATTATGATAATATTATATTTTTGTTCTTGTTTTAAAAGGGAGTGTACATATTATTCTAGATATTCTACATGTATGAGTCTAACGCTATGTTGTTCTCTAGCTTGGTCGGCTAAGCTTAATTGGCTTCGGGTTGTAAGATCAGCTCGGTTAGCTAAGATCTGCGCGGTCGTCTATGCTTGGTCTATATGGGTCTATCGGTTGAAATATATAGCCCGATTATTGATTATTGACTTCTGATAGGAAGCCTCTGGGTGTCCCTGTAATGGTTAGAGTTAATAACGAACTAGATCTTCCCTTGAATCAACTTTCTTGTAACACGTGGCTCAAATTCTCTTTTGTCTTGTTTCTGACTAAGTGGCTCGTTTTGGTGCCCTCTGGTCGTCATTCGTCTGTCCCGTGGATCGGTTAGCTTTAGCCTTGTTGGTTTCACTTAGATAACTTCACTTGTCGAATAAGTAGACCTCATAGTCTTCTGTCAGTGCACTTTCTTTTGTGGTACTTTTTCCTTCTGGACCATTAGATCTTCTCAGAATTATTGCTTGCACTATGTACACATATATAACACAATTCTAATATTTAAATTTGATTCATTTAACCTTCTATTAAAAAAATGTACAATTTTATTTTGTTATTAATTGAACAAATTTTATCATGTATTGATCAAGTTGAGGTTAAATTAATTATCGAATACAAGAGAAAATATTATGATCAAAGATTAGATGTTTATGCTTTATTTGACGCAACGATAAGCCTGCAGCGCGACACTGCGCCGCTAAAATTTATCGTTTGGGGCAGCGGTACCCTTGCAGCAGGCCGATATTTCACTCGAAAGTGGAAAGCGGACATCAACCTGCGGCCCAGCTTCCTGATTCGGCTTTTTACATCATTACCCTGCTCGACACCAGGGAAAGAAGACGAAAACCACGATCTTCTGCTCTGCAGAAGAGTATGAGATAGTCGGTGGGGCGGAGGGAGAAAACGACGAGCGCAATAGCTTGCTCGAGTCGTCGGAGGTGGGAGCTGTTGGGTGTCCCGAAGAGGACGTCGAGGGCTGGGCGAGGAGAAGAAGAAGATGATGGGATGGATAGTGAGTAGTGGCGGTTGACACGAGAGGTGGCGATGGAGTCCTCGAGAATGCGAAGAATGGGATCGGCTGAGGCGGAATCGGGAGGACATGGTGGGGCGAGAAGCAATGAGAAGGTGGCGAGGGAGGTGAGAACGGTGGTCGTATTTCCATGGTTGTGGCAGCTGCATAGACTGTAATGGCCTTTAATGGCCATTTATGAGCTGTGTACTTATTTTCTGTAGAGTATAATGCTTCATCATTCTAAATTTATTATGCTTCCTAACCTCAAAGATAATAGGATTAATGCAATTTTCTTCTTTTACAATTTCCATTTTTTCATGTAATTTTTTTTCTTTTATCAAATTGTAATTTATTAGTTTTTTTTCTCATTTTTACATAACAATTTTAAGCAATTTTATTAAATAAGGGCAGCATTGTCATTTTTTGAGAAATAATTGTCCATAATTGTTTTACACAATTGCATCAAACGTATTAATTAACTTTTCCAGTAGCAGACTTCTCGAAAATTCGAGAAAATTCGCAACTAGCCTAAACAAAATCATAGACATTAACATGAATCGCACCACACTGATATATGTTGTTGTTAGGTAATATTTCCTTTAAATTGGAGAGTTTCATTTGACAATCTCTTGCTCCCTGTAAACTGCTTTTCTTATTTTCAATTAAATTTAGTATATTATTGCAAGTTTTGGGGGGGCATTCCAGTCATTTAATCTCCACATCCCTATTTAACAATTATTTTCCGGGTCACGTGATCTCATAAACCACTACAAAAGAAGAAGCAAAAAAAGTGACCGACAGAGGGACAGAGATCAGAAATCAGAGATAGAGAGAGAGAGATGGAGGAAGGCGGATTGCAGGAGAAGTTAATTGGGGATAAGAGGCTCAGCAGAGAAGAAGAAGGTGATGAAGAGATCAAGCTAAGCAGACGTTTGTGGGAAGAGAACAAGAAGCTATGGAAGGTTGCTGGGCCTTCCATCTGCACCCGATTCTCCACCTTCGGCGTCACAGTTATAAGCCAAGCCTTCATCGGCCATGTCGGCGCCACCGAGCTCGCCGGTTATGCCCTCGTTTCCACCGTCCTCGTTCGCTTCTCCAATGGCATCCTCGTAATTAATATCTCTCCCTCTCTCTACTCGTTTGGTCCGCTTGCTAATGCTTGAAGTTCCTCCAGTTTATTATTTTAAATTTGATTTCAAATTCTATTCTTCTTTCCCGAAGCTCATTTTAAAGTGACTTTTTTAATGTTAACTCTTTTTTAAGTTCGATTCAAATAAAATTGTCTTTTAATTATATTTTTTCTGTTTGCTCTTTAAATATATACATATTTCTAATATTTTTTAATTAAAATTTGCATTTTTTTTAATCAATTACAAATATTAATGTTATTTTTAATAAAGACCTGATATAGTTTTGTATCGGGACTCTATTTAAGATATATCATATGCATAGCCAGACTCTCAATTTAATACATAAATAAGATTACCTGTACATATAAAATCTGATACAAAACTGCATCAGGACTCTTTATCGAATAATTTTTCTAATTGAATATTTTTAAAAAATTTAATCTCTTTGTGTGGCCGTACATGGCCCGCATTCGGATCGGGACCGACAGTCACGTAATATTTTCTTCTTTAAAGCACTTTGTCGCACCGTTTATGATGTAATCACAAATCTGATTTATACAATCATTTTGAAAGACCTATCATATTAATTTTTAATAAAACGTAAATTATATGGGAGGACTTAGGCATGTAGAATTATTATATATTATAGTGCTATGCTTCAGGATTAGCCACGTATGGTCAAAGTACCACGCAGCTACGTGGATATATTTATTAATGACGGACTGGCTGGAGGACATTTAAATATTGGGGAGAGGAAAAGAAAGGCTTATCAAGATAATCTTATTATATTTATGTCAAGATAATTTATATTTAAACATTTTCACATTCACATAAAAAATATCATTATTGAAATACCTATTTTTATGAAAGGTTGAGGTGGATATGTAAATACAGAGAAATTGAGTGTTATTTATGTAAATCTTCCATTTAATAAATATCTTTATTTTAACTCTTGAATTTATGGCTGCTTAAAGAGGTCCAGAAAGGATGTGTACATTCATGTTCTCCAATAATTAAGATAGATAAGTTAGGATAGGATATCCATTGAATGAAGTTATTAATTATTTTGTTTAAAAAAAATAATTAAGTTAATTTATTTTTTTTACTTTGATGATAAAATTATTATAAATACTGTATTTTAATATTATTTAAATACTGAAATATCATCTTCAATAAATGTGATTTTCCTCATTAATAAATTTATGTTGGACTCAAATATATATATAATGTTTTTATATTCAATGTTGTAATCATACTTTTTTAAATTAATTTACTTATTTTATTTAATTTAGATTTTTTAGAGACTTTTAGAGCATTGCATTGATGCAAAAGAAATTTAATTTCAAAACATTATCTGCCATTTCAATTGTTTTTATTAACTGTGTTGTCTGACAATACATTTTAAATAAATTCAAAAATAAAATGAGAGGACCTTAAATGATATTTTAGAACTGCAAATATTTTTTTTTTTTTTTTTTTTTTGGGTGGTCATTTATGAATGCAATTGCAGGAATTGAGATATGTTTTGATATGCCATTAGAAAAATGCGTCATTCAAACATGAATATTGAAGTAATTTTCTAATCTTAGGCACCCAAATGTTCAGACAAACACTTTCAAAGTATACTTTGAGATCATCCAAACTCCATTTTCATTAAATTTATGATCAGAATAAGTGTCTCAAAAAGAAGAATCAATAGTACTAAGAACACAGTGATTCATATAAACCTATTCATCCACTCATGAAATCATTAGAGGAATCAAATAATCAACCCATTGCATATGCTTATAATAGAAATGAGTATCTTGAGAAGACAAATCTTAGAAACTTAATATTTAGCAATTTTGACATCATTAATGCACCAAGATTTATATATATACAACAACAAAGCCTTAATCCCACTAAGTGGGGTCGGCTACATGAATCTTTTTTCTCCATTGCGTCCTCTTTAGTGTCAAATTTTCGTTTAATTCTAATAGATTAAGATCATTTTTTATGCAATAAGCCCAAGTTTTCCTAGGTCTACCTCTGCCTTTCTTAGCATAAGTTGTATTTAAAACATCTACTCTCCTAATCGGATCATCAGGTGGTCGACGTTTAAGGTTTATATATATATATATATATATATATATATATATATATATATATATATATATTAAATAGTCAATGAGATTTAACTCCACCTATTTGATGGGGTGTCATAATTTGATGCTGAAATGAGCAAAATGTCTTCTCCAAACTTCCATTAGTATGTCATGATTCTAAATATTCAAAGGGATTCGATAGAGGAGTTTAGTGAAGTTGTTATTGGTGAAATTTAAATCGAAAGCATATTCCACAAATTTTAAGATAGCCCTGCATATTGAATGAAAACTAAAGAAAAAGAGAGTCCCCCGTATAATTTTCTTTAAATGCAATTTTTTTTGGCCATTAATGGATGTGATTTGCGAGAATTGAGGGATGTTTTGCTATACCGCTTGAGAATTCATTCATTCAAATATGAATATTGACATAAATTTCTAATCTTAGGGTTCTAAATCTCCGAACAAAAATTTCAAAATAGACTATGCAATTGTCCAAACTTCATTTTCAATAAAAGCTATATTCGAAATGAGTGTCTCAATAATTAAGAAGGACCCAACAATACCAAGAACACGTTGATATGAGTCCAAATAAATCTAATTAAGCCTCATAAGTATAAATAAAAAATTCATGTGATCATTTGAGGGATCAAATAACCTCCAAATTTCACTTGCTTGTACTAAAAATCAGGTTTTCAACAAGAATAATACAATAATCTTAATGCCACTCAATTTCGATATTTTAAATCACCAAAATTTTAAAACAGTAAAATGATTACTGACTAATAAGATCAACTCCAATTATTTAATGTAGTGATCTAATTTTAGGTTGAAATGACCAAAATTTTCCTTTTAAAAATCTATAAATAATTCATATTCTAAATATTCATGGGGACTCTGAGAGGGCTATAGTGAAGAGAACTTTTAAATTTTAAGGAATATAAAGCTTTGCCCACAGAGCATTGATGTTGATGTCTGTGTTGGCCAGTCAAATAACTTTACTTTTGTTGCCATCATTGCTTGAAGGCAATTGACTACATATGTTTGACATAAACCTTCCTAGTTGTCCAATATCCACTCTTCTAAGAAGGATTGAGAACCTCCTGATACTGACTAACCTTTGATTCCTCGTCAGTCTTCACTCGATTCATACTAAGCATCAACATCGGATGCTTACCTTCTTGATCATCAATATATGCTGTATGAGAAGATTGATTTAGTAGACCATCAAATGTGGAATAAAGTCCAACTTTCCTAGTCATCAAACATGTCTTGATCACCAATGTTCAATGACAATGATAAGCATGCCACAAATTTCTTTTTGACGTTTGATGATCTCACTTTGCTTTCATCTAACGCTTGCTCATATTTGATCTATGTTAGTCACTAAGATTCAACAATCACCAATCTCCTCATCGCCTTATTTTAAACATTCTCAATTAGCCTTTCCTATGCCTATGATCATTGGCTATCTACCGATTTTCAAAATTTTCAATATTAGTCATTGATGTCTGATGCACACTTTTTGGTCATAAGTCTCTCCTTATATAATGAGAACCAAGTGGCCGCTGATCATCGCTCAACATCTATTGCTCTATTTAAATTATTATTAGATGCCTTATGATATTGAACATTTAGTAGCAATTGACGTTCAACACCTATCTTTTTGGTTTTCCATCTCTTCTTCTATAAGGAAAAGAAACAAGCAAACCACCGACTGTTGTCCAACATCCAATATTCCCAATTGATCTTCATTTGACACCGACACCTGACACCCACTATTTGACTTTTGGTCTAGAAAAAATGACCTAGTTAACCGTGCATCCTACTCATTATTTCTAGTTAATTCTCATCCAATGCTGACCAATCAATGAAAAAAATGCTGATTATCAACAATATCAGTCAATAATAGATAAAAACAAAAATTCATCAAATTTAATTGAACAATGAAATTGTCTAATAATGACATTATTAAAAATTATTTTTTTATCATTAATTTGTTAAAAATATTGATAAATATTTGTTAAAATACCAATAAAAATTTCGTTATTATCATATTGACAAGTATTCCATTGATATCTATGGACTAAAAATCTATCGATGAAACCAAGATATCAACATTTTAATAGAAATTCCATTGAAAGTTCATCAATGTTTTTTAAGAATTTATAAATAGATATTTCTTCATACCAATGTGCGATTTTTTCAATAATCCGTTAGTCATTTAGAGAATAAAAAGGTGTCATGCTAAATTTGTAACTCTACAAAACTTTCTAACAAATGAACAACTTATTATAGGTAAATGAATAAAAAATAGCAATTGTATATTAAAACCATTTCGTAATAATTTATCGAATAACATTTGACAATTCACACTAATTGTTTTGACATATAGCAGGTAGTAAGCAAGAAGTATATGATAGGGTACTAATCTCCCTCATCTTTACATATTCATGTGCCAGTGTTCACAGTGGAGGCATGTAAACAAAGAATATATAGAAAATGTATAGATTTGGTATACAAAATTTGTATGTTTCTAATCATGTCTTTCTTATGGTATATCATGCTTGTATATTCATACAACACTTTTTTTTCTAATCCTCTAATTTTTATCGATTTAATCATCCAAACATCAGGCTAAGGTCATTGGTATAGTTTTGCTAGTCTTTTTTTTTTTTTTTTTTTTTAATGGATGGATAGCGCTTTTGTCAGAAGAATATATTTTACCAGCATGTGGATAAATCTCCCTTAATAAGAATAGAACTAGTTTCTATCCTTTCAAAAAAAGAGGTGAGATATTACTTTAAAAAGGTATAACTAAAATACAAGTAAAGATCAACTCATAATCCTCAGATTAATCCCTTATTTTGTCAATTTTTATCTTAAAAACCAAATCTTAAATATCTTTACTCCATCTCAAAAATATTGCAGTTGGGCATGGCAAGTGCACTTGAAACTCTCTGTGGCCAATCCTATGGCGCAAAACAATACCGCATGCTAGGAATTTATCTACAAAGATCATGGATTATTCTTTTAATTTGCAGTCTCTTCATCCTCCCAATCTTCATCTTCACCACCCCTCTTTTAAAGCTGCTCAGACAAGATGACTCCATTGCAGAAATGGCAGGCACTATTGCCAAATGGTTCATACCAGTAATGTTCTCCTACATCTGGGCTTTCACTCTTCAAATGTACCTTCAGTCACAGAGCAAGAATATCATCATCACATATTTGGCTGTATTGACATTAGCTCTTCATCTTAGTCTCTCATGGTTCATGACTAAGATACTCGGTCTTGGACTCGTCGGAGTTATGTCTTCGACGATCGTCGTTATGTGGATTCCAGCGATCGGGCAGCTCTGCTTCATCTTCTTCGGGGGATGTCCTGAGACCTGGAAAGGTTTCTCTTTTAGTGCTTTTAAAGATCTTTGGCCCACTATGAAGGTTTCTTTGTCATCTGGTGTCATGCTATGGTATGTTTTTCTCTTTTTTTTTTCTATGGTGAACTTTTAAAAAGTGGAGTATATATCAATTTTTAGTTGTTATTCAATGAATTTATTTAGTCATTAAAAATTGATATGGTTCTGTGCAGCTTAGAGCTTTGGTATAATACCATTTTGGTTCTTTTAACTGGATATATGAAGAATGCTGAGGTTGCACTTGATGCTCTGTCAATATGGTACTGATATTTGTTTTAAAAATTTTATATGTTAACTTTTGTTAGCAATTATGTTGGTTTGATCTGATTTTGTTTGTAATTTTTTCATCAGCCTTAATATTAATGGGTGGGAGATGATGATAGCTATTGGTTTTCTGGGAGCTGCTGGGTAATCTCTCAACCATCTACTCTTTCTTTTTATTTTTTTATTTTTTTTTTTTTTTTTGCAGAGCTTTTGATGTCCTATTCAAAGCTAATAAAATACTTAGCAATATTTGTAGTCTGTGAATTCTTGTTCACATTTAGCATTCTAAGTGACAGAAACATCTGATGTAATTTATAAGTTTTGACAGCCGAAATCTAATACAATATTTTATTTATTACAGTGTGAGAGTGGCAAATGAGCTTGGAGCTGGAAGTGCAAAGCGTGCAAAATTTGCAATTGTTAATGTTGTCGTGACTTCCCTCACCATCGGATTAATATTATTCACGTTCTTTATAATTCTTCGAGGAAAGCTGGCTTATGTATTTACTAATGATCAACAAGTTGCCAGAGCTGTCGCAGATCTATCCCCTTTATTAGCTTTCTCTATACTTCTCAATAGTGTTCAACCAGTTCTTTCAGGTGAGCCAACAGTACTGCTTCTACGTTTCCTCTTCTTTGGTAAATTTACATACATACCACACAATTATTATGTATTTAGATATCTAACACCTAAACTTCCCATTTTTATAGGCGTAAGGATTTTGATTAAACCTTCATATAAGGAAAATTTTCAGGATTTATGATCTTTGATTTTGATGTCTCATATTACAGCAACATAAAGTATAAGGGGTTTTTTTTTTCAAGGTTTACAATGGGAAAAATCCTTCAAAATAATAACATGTGGACTTTTATTATTATTGTAATAGGGATAATTACATAAAGACCACCTGAAACATTGATATTTACAAATTAACCACTTAGGTGCTTTTTTTGAACTACCGAATCGATTTATTTATGACTTTGATAAAACTGAAAAATATGTGTTGGTGTTTTACCATGAATATTGATACTTGAGTGAGAATTTGAAAAATGGACGAAAGAGGGTGGTTGATTTTAAAAAAAAAAGATTGTTGAATAAAAACTCATATAGAGATATTCATAAGACTTAAAAAACAGAATTTTGAGCTGTAGACATAAATTTAAAGAAAAATGTTGCTAAAAATTACTCCTTATTCACATTTTTTAACAATTTGTTGCTAAATAACATCTCTAGTATCATGCTTTCCACCATATAGTCATATGTATTGTTGAAGAAATGTAACTTTTGTGACTAAAGACATCTAATCATAAATTCCTTTATATGCCATTGGTGCTAAGTAGCAACCTTAATCACACAAAATTTAAGCCAAATAAGTACTAATTATAATAGAAAACTTGTATAGATTATCATATAAACAAAGTGTTAATAGAAGATTATACTCACAATTTTGAACCATTATGACTAATAATTGATATTTAGTAAAATTCTTACACAAAAGAACATAATATTTACATCTGGATCATACGCAGGGGTTGCTATTGGTGCTGGCCTGCAGGGAGTGGTTGCATATGTAAATATAACATGTTACTACTTGGTAGGCATTCCTCTTGGTGTTCTGCTTGGTTATGGACTAGGCTTCCATGTTAAGGTAAAATAAAATAAAATAAAATCCTCAGGTATTATGTATCTGTTGTTTAATATGTATATATATTTGATTATTTTTGAGAGCTTATTATTACTATTTTTTTTTTTTTTTTTAATGTTTTAAACCCTCAGGGAATATGGATGGGGATGATGCTTGGTGTGTTGGTTCAAACATGTGTGCTCCTCTTCATCACAACAAGAACTGATTGGGAAAAGCAGGTGAAGATATAATAATGTCATCTATTTCAGTTGTTTACCTCCTGTTAAGTAATTCACTTTTTATTTAAAGATTTACATAAATATCACTCAATTCTTATGTTTTTATCCATCTAACTCTTAAATACTTCAATGTTTATATATATATATATACCATTTTATTTATGCATGGAAAGGTATATTTCACTTTTTAAATGTTAAAATAGTGGATAACTTTGTCTGATATGAATGACTTTGATGGTATAAATGTACAACAACAACAACAACAAAGCCTAAATCCCACTAAGTAGGGTCGGCTACATGAATCCTTTTTCTCCATTGAGTCCTATTTAGTGTCATATTTTCATTTAAATCCAATAAATTAAGATCATTTTTTATACAATAAGCCGAAGTCTTCCTTGGTCTTCCTCTTCCTTTCTTAACATAAGTCGAATCTAAAACATCTACTCTCCTAACTGGATCATCAGATGGTCGACGTTTAATATGACCAAACCATCTAAAGCGACTCTCTCTAATTTTGTCTCATCGGAGCTACACAAACCATCGATGGTCGACGTTTACATATCTACCACCTAAACTTTGATTTTTACATTTATATCATCCAAATCTTCATATCACATAGAAAATATCACTATTTTAACATTTAAAAAGTGAAATACACCTTCATGCATAGGTAAGTTGAGGCATTAGATATGTAAATACGTAAGAAGTGAGTTTGTATGCATGTAAATCTTCCATAAATTTATGAGTAACGTTCAGCCTCACATGCATAATTTATTCTTACAGGTTCTGCTCTCCAAGGAACGTATAAACAAGTGGTATACGAAGGAACAAACTCATGCTGAAGAGTCTGCATAGAGCTCTCTCTTCCAGGGGAAATTATTACATACGGAGCACTTATCCAGCGCTGGGTGCGGAATAACCTCCCAATACCCTCATTTTGAGGGTATTGGGAGGGGGTATTGGTTATTAAGGTATTTACAGGGTATCAGTTATTGGGTATTGATAGGTTATTACGAGAGTACTGGATGGGTATCGGAAGAGCTGCGTGCGGACTGCATACGTGCTCCGTATGCAATTATTTTCCCTCTTGAAGGGTCATATATTTTTTTTGCTATTTGTAATGTTAAAAAAAAAATAAAAAGAAAAAAACTGGAATTGTGATTGTACCCTTTTAGGGGTATTTATGGAAATTATTTTTTGCCAAAACTTACAAAAGTTGCCCTCTTGCCGACGGTAATATTAATATCCTGTCTGCTTTGATTGTTCATTTAATAAAGGTGGCAGATTGGTTATTATTCCGCATCGTTGCCGTTTTCGGATGATGGAGTTGGTTATGCTGTGAAATTTATTAGCATTTATTGAGATGTAATCGACGTATTTCTGTATTCTTATAAGATTCTTTTTAAATTATATATTCAATAACTAAATAGATATTTTCGGGTCATGCTAACACTAAACTATCATGAATTTTTATTTATTTTTGACTTGTAAGGTGGAATTAAGTTCATTATATTTGTGTCAAATTATTTTCAAGTCCGACCGATAAACCTAAATTAGCAGCCCTACATTGAATAATTTGCCAAATTTAAGTAACAAAACATGGTGCAATAACAATTTACATGAGTAAGGAATAAAAAATCATAATTGTATGTATTTAAATTTGAGTGTTTTGTAAGCGTGAAATATTTGAAGATTTAGGCAACATCGTAGTCAATATTATTTAATGATTTAGGCAGCCTTGTAGTCAATATTATAAATTACAATTACTTGAAATTCCTCAAGGAATGATGTAAGCAAAACAAAGATTACAAATCTCCTAAAATATGAGAAAGTCATGATAAATTACTATTTTATAAAATCGACCAGTGCCAGCTGTGCGCAACCTGTAATCTATTCCACAATGAGAAAATGTTGCTAATCAACTCGAGAAGCAGGAGCCTGCAAAATGAAAGTTGAAGCTGTTGTATACTTGATGTACGTATCTATTGCATGACATTCTCTTATGATGATGACATAGGTTGGGAAGTCTTTTGCTTGCCATCCAACGAGATTTAGCAATATTTTTCGCATGACACATGCGGTGTTCAATGATCTTTTGAAGGTACTACACAGAAATAATAGAATTCATCGCTCTTTCAGGACGACTTCACAAGAGGTATCGGCGATAACCCTCTACATATTATCGCACAATGAATCAATGTGATGAGCAATTGAGCGATTTCAACACTCATCCGAAACAATTTACAGATATTTGTTGGTGGGGTTGAATGCAATTATAAGTTTTTCTTTGCAAGTCATAAAATCAATAGATCATACTTTTGAAATGAACCCTATAGAGATTTCACATGATGCACAATATATATCGTTATTTAAGGTAATTTCTCAAATTTATTACATTTATTTAAAAAAAACAACATTATTACGTAACTCATCATTATCTTTCCAGAATTGTATTGGAGCAATCGATGTAACACATGTTTATGCACGTGTTCCAAATAATGAGAAGATCACATTCATCGGTCGTTTTAGGTCCCCAACACAGAATGTCATGGTCGTATGTGACTTCAACATGTGCTTCATTTTTGTCATAACTGGTTGGGATGACAATGCACATGACAGTAGAATTTCCAAAGCTGCAATATGGAATAACAAGTACAACTTCTCACATCCACCCAGGCACGCTAAAGACTGAGTTACTCTCCTAATTCACTTTTACCTTAATACTAATCATGAAATACATATCAGCTAAATACTATTTGGTTTATGGTGAATATACGTTGCGGCAAGGGTATCTCAAACATTATCCTAATACGATATATCACATACCTGACTTTAAGCAAGTCACCAACACGAGGCAGAAAAGAAAGACTCAATAAAAGGCACCCTTCCTTAAGTAGTGTATACTTGGTGATATGTCAACTTACTCGTTTCCCAAACATGTGCAGATTGAGATTGTCACGATGACTCCACAATTACATTTGACAGCATCATTCCCACACGACATCAACTTCCATAGGGCGGATGAGAATCATGAGCACGTGTCTGCTGAGGCATTTAAGTACTGTCTAGAACAATTTTTGTCACAGCTTGAGAATGATGCTTCCACCACCTGTATTAAAAACAGTGAATGTGTAAGTGAGATGATAGAGTTGAGGGAACAAATTACGAATACGATAGTAGGAGGGTGATTGGAGTATTCATTATATCATTATTGTACTTTATTCAATACTATTTAAATTTTATTCAATTTCTTTTTATTTCATCTCCTACTATATTTGATATTGATTCTTTGGACTTTTTACGCTATTTGTAAGTGTTGTTTACCATGTACATTTAATTTATTTTTTTAGTGGATTTGAAATATTTATGATGAGACGTTTGACCTTATAAGTTCTTCTAGATGACCTATTAGTCGTTGTCGGTTGATGTAACACGTAAAATCCTAATGAAGGCAATCAAGTTCTTCTCTTCTTTTTAGTGTTGCGGTTTTTGAGGTTCTTTCGAATGACCTTTTTTGTTATATGCATATATGAGACACACAAGCTTTGTATTACGTGGGTTAAAGACAACCAAAAACTTTTTCTTACAAGTTCTGTTGTCTTCTTGTAGTGACAGATTTGTTGGTTGGTATACTAAGTTCTTTGGGATTTCACGCCTACACAAAACTGTAATTAATTACTTATTTTTTTTCAATTTCTACTTGTTTATTTTATATAATTTATGTTTAGTTTTGTTTCTTGTATATTTGATTTTGATTATTTACGTTTTTTACGATATTTGTATATTTTTTTCTCTTGCTTCATTTCTTCTATTTTTTTTTCTTTTGGTGAATTTGCGAGGTTTTTTACGATGTAAACTTACTTGTTTTCCAAACAGGTGCAGATTATGATTGTCACGATGACTCCACAATTACATTGAACAATATCCTTCCCACAATGACATCAACTTCCGTAGAGCGGACGAGAATCATGAGCACATGTCTGCCGAGGCATTTAAGTACCGTCTAGAACATTCTTTGTCACAGCTTGAGAATGATGCATCCACCACCTGTATTAAAAACGGAGAATGTGCAAGCGAGATGATAAAGTTGAGGGAACAAATTACGAATACGATAGTATGAGGGTGATTGGAGTATTCATTAAATCATTATTGTACTTTATTCAATATTATTTGTATTTTATTCCATTTCTTTTTATTTCATTTCTTTCTCTATTTGATATTGATTGTTTGAACTTTTTAGACTATTTGTAAGCGTTGTTTTCCATTTACATTTCATTTGTTTTTCTTTTAGTGAATTTAAAATGTTTATGATGAGAAGTTTGACCTTATGGGTTCTTCTGGATGACCTATTAGTCGTTATTGGTTGGTGTCACATGTAAAATCCTAACGAAGGCAACTAAGTTCCTATTTTCTTTTTAGTGCTGTGATTTTTGATGTTCTTCTGAATGACCTTTTTTGTTATATGCATATGTGACACACACGAGCTTGGTATTACGTGGGTTAAAGGCAACCAAAAACTCATTCTTACAAGGTTTGTTGTCTTCTGTAGTGACGATGATTTGTTGGTTAGTATATCGAGTTTTTCGAGATTTCATGCATACACAAAATTGTAATTAATTACTTTTTTTTAATTTCTATTTGTTTATTTTTGTTCCTAGTATATTTGATTTTGATTGTTTGGGTTTTTTACGATGTTTGTAAATATTTTTTTTCTCTTTGTTTTATTTCTTTTGTTTTTTTTCTTTCAGTGGGTTTACGAGGTTTTTTACGATATGTCAACTTACTTGTTTCCCAAACAGGTGCATAAATTGATTGTCACGATGACTCCACAATTACACTCGACAGCATCCTTCTCACAACGACATCAACTTCCGTAGGGCAGACGTGAATCATGAGGACGTGTCTGTTGTGGCATTTAAGTACCATCTAGAACATTCTTTGTCACAGCTTGAGAATGATGCTTCCACCACCTGTATTAAAAACGGGAATGTGCAAGCGAGATGATAGAATTGGGGGACAAATTATGAATACGATAGTAGGAGAGTGATTAGAGTATTCATTATATTATTATTGTACTTTATTCAATACTATTTGTATTTTATTCAATTTCTTTTTATTTCATTTCCTTCTCTATTTGATATTGATTGTTTGGACTTTTTACGCTATTTGTGAGCGTTGTTTTCCATTTACATTTCATTTGTTTTACTTTTAGTGGACTTGAAATGTTTATGATGAGATGCTTGACCTTATGGGTTCTTCTGGATGACCTATTAGTCGTTATTGGCTGGTGTCACATGTAAAATCCTAACGAAGGCAACTAAGTTCCTATTTTCTTTTTAGTGCTGTGGTTTTTGATGTTCTTCTGAATGACCTTTTTTGTTATATGCATATGTGACACACACGAGCTTGGTATTACGTGGGTTAAAGGCAACCAAAAACTCTTTCTTACAAGGTTTGTTGTCTTCTTGTAGCGACAGATTTGTTGGTTGGTATACTGAGTTTTCTGAGATTTCATGCATACACAAAACTGTAATTAATTACTTTTTTTTAATTTCTATTTGTTTATTTTTGTTCCTAGTATATTTGATTTTGATTGTTTGGGTTTTTTACGATGTTTGTAAATATTTTTTTTTCTCTTTGTTTTATTTCTTTTGTTTTTTTTTTCTTTCAGTGGGTTTACGAGGTTTTTTACGATATGTCAACTTACTTGTTTCCCAAACAGGTGCATAAATTGATTGTCACGATGACTCCACAATTACACTCGACAGCATCCTTCTCACAACGACATCAACTTCCGTAGGGCAGACGTGAATCATGAGGACGTGTCACGTTGTGGCATTTAAGTACCATCTAGAACATTCTTTGTCACAGCTTGAGAATGATGCTTCCACCACCTGTATTAAAAACGTGAATGTGCAAGCGAGATGATAGAATTGGGGGACAAATTATGAATATGATAGTAGGAGGGTGATTAGAGTATTCATTATATTATTATTGTACTTTATTCAATACTATTTGTATTTTATTCAATTTCTTTTTATTTCATTTCCTTCTCTATTTGATATTGATTGTTTGGACTTTTTACGCTATTTGTGAGCGTTGTTTTCCATTTACATTTCATTTGTTTTACTTTTAGTGGACTTGAAATGTTTATGATGAAATGATTGACCTTATGGGTTCTTCTGGATGACCTATTAGTCGTTGTTGGTTGGTATCACATGTAAAATCCTAATGAAGACAACCAAGTTCCTCTCTTCTTTTTGGTGTTGTAGTGTTCGAGGTTCTTCTGAATGACCTTTTTTGTTCTATGCATATGTGACACACATGAACTTTGTATTATATGGGTTAAAGGCGACCAAAAACTCTTTCTTACAAGGTTTGTTGTCTTCTTGTAGTGATAGATTTGTTAGTTGGTATACTGAGTTTTTTGAGATTTCACGCCTACACAAAACTGTAATTAATTACTTTTTTTTTAATTTCTACTTATTTATTTTATACACTTCATGTTTATTTTTGTTCCTTGTATATTTGCTTTTGATTGTTTGGGTTTTTTAAGATGTTTGTAAATGTATTTTTTTTCTCTTGTTTCATTTCTTTTGTTTTTCTTTTGGTGGGTTTGCGAGGTCTATGATAAAATGTTAGACTTTATGGGTTCTATTGAAGGAAACCAAGTTCCTCTCATTTTCCCGACGATACGGTTTCTAAGGTTCTTCTGGATGATCTTTTTTGATGTTATGTATATGTGACACACGAGCTTGGTATTACGCGGGTTAGAGACAACCAAAAACCCTTTTTTTTACAATGTATGTTGTCTTCTAGTAGTGACATATTCGTTGGTTGGTATACTGAGTTCTCTAAGACCTCACGCCTGCACAAAATTGTAATTAATAACTTCTTTTATTAATTTATACTTGTGTTATGACTAATAGATTGTCTTTTAAAGCATCATAAAAGATGAGCTTTAGGATTTCAGAGAGCTCTCGAGAAGTGTTATGCCACTGCGGACTTCAGAGTTCCTTACTGACATCACGTCAGCCACATAGCTACGAGAGACAGTTCTATAGGTGCTCGCAGAGGATGACAGAGAACTATGGCTTCTTTCGGTGGGCAGATAGGCTGGAAGATTCCACCGTCAAGGGTGACCGGGTGTGCAGAGTAAAAATTCAGACACACAACTCACTTAACAGTGAGTACGAAAAGTACTTAAAGAAAAAGAAAAAAAAACTAATAAAATTACAAGTAAAATAATGATGATATTATTTTTAACACGAAAACTAAAAATAAAACTCCACCAATGACTTGAATAAAATATTATTATTAATGTGAGTTATGATGTGATTAAAAATAAACAATCCCAAATTGCCATTTTTACAGTCATAGAAGGCGTCATCACGCTGCCATTGGAAAAGCAATGCTAATCTGAACTACAAATGTTTAAAACATTTATCAAGCAAATAAAGTTTTAAATGGATTCACTTCAATGATGGAAATGTATTACTTGTTGCACATTGGAGAGCATCAAAGCATATGCATCACAAAACTTATGCATCCTGATTTCGATTATTGTTCCATGCACTTCCAATCCATACTCCCAAACTGATTAAAACTCTGACAACCACTCATCAAACCCGTTAGAAAACTTTAAACATTGAACTGACAGCCAAAAAATACTGCAATCACAAGCATGCTTGTTTCAGCTTCTGATCAGAGTAGCCCACAATCTTATAATACCTAATAAAGTCCAGACCGAAATCAACTTCAAGCGGCACAGCAACAAATAAACTCAAGAAACTGCAAACCATGCTGCTACCGCAAGAGGAAAACCCAACTACAGCAATCTATCTTTATCATGAAATATATCCACTTCAGTTGTGTCAATGAGAAATATAGCAGTAGACATTACCACCCAAAATCTTTTGTACATATATATTTAAACAACTATACTTTATTTTTTCATTTATCTTTCATATCACATTTAAAATACTATCATTTTAAATTTTAAAAGTGATATTATTTTGTGATAGAAAATATTTAGGTGGTAGAAATGTAAAACGCAAAGTTTAGGTGTTAGATCTGTAAATATGTGGGAATGAGGTGGTATCTATGTAAATGATGCTAGAGAAATAGATTGATAATCTTTTAATACTTTTTTCACTTGTGGCATGCACTAATTTATTCATATTTCAACAGATTGCAATTATTAGAGCCATTCCAAGCTTTTATAATCTTTCAACCCTGTTTGATGGGAGACACAAATTTGAAAGCACAGCAAATTTTTATCTTGGATAGCAAAATAGCCTTATTAATATTTTGAATTATATCCTAGCAATATCAAGATAGTGTCTATTATTTCACTTTCTTAGTTTATAGTTTTTGCAAATGACTTGAAGGTTTCAATGGCGAAAATAGTACATTGATCTATAAAGAGAGTATTGTTTTAAGAGATAGGTCTTATAAAAAATTAAATTCATAGATCAGATCATAAATATGGTAAAAAGACTAACATAAAAGATCATCATTTAGAAACCAGACTTGACAAAAACCACAGAACGAAGACAGCTTTGAAAAAAAAATAATTGTAGTAGCCAATTTATTTGGTATTACAACAACAATTCATCTTTTATATCACATCAAATTCCATCAGGAAAAACTACAAAGAATAGGAGCTATAATTACAACAATACCTCATTCATCGCATGCAGGCAGAAGCTCTTGGGATCCAACATACTAGAATCTCTTTAGTAGATGATGTTGCTTTGGGTCAGTTAACAGTTTTTAGCAATTGCTTCAATTGCTGAAAAATAGCACAAGAAAATAGCTCTGCGGCTTTTAACATTTTTTAGCGATTGACGTTGTTGCTGTAAATAAGCACAATAAAGCAACTGCCGCAATTGAAGTGAGGCTCCCAGCTTCTACTTCATATACACAGTAGCTAATATCCATTCTATATATAATAATAATAAAAGGATCAATTACAAAACGAGCTAAAAGCAGCCACATTAGTTTGATTTTCCACAAACCAAAGTTCTATTTTCGATTGAGAAAAGCTATCCTACCTTTGATAATGCAATAGATAAAAGGCCTGCTTCCATGAGCTAAAACAGATTTCCTGAAGAAGGTGAAGATAGGAATGGTTGAGGAAAGCGATTGAGATTTCATCATCTTAACAAATTACTTGAAAAGATTTTCAACCATTAACTACTTATTAGGTCAGTTAATTGTTATATGAAGTCTATATATAGCATTGTATACTTGAGCACCGCAGTAAGATTGAAATGGGAAAAGTATGACTCTTGTCAGGAAAGTCTTTGTGTTGTAGTTGAAAGGTTACTTTAATTCACAACACAAAAGCAATCACATTGCGGATCAAATCATTATGTTTTGCTTGTTCGTTTCTCCACTAACCCTGATAACTAGGAAGCTTCCCCAAGGTTAAAAATTTTGAATTAATGATTTTTTAAAGATCAGTTAGCAATTTGAGCTCTCCCTCTTTGCTCTTTCTTCCAGCTCCTTTCTTTTGTCATCTCACAACTGGCTTAGATGAAAGGAGACATCAATTATTATCATCTAAAGTTGCTCTATGATGTCAGGTGCTAAGAGCCAAGGATAGATTACAAGAAAATTCCTCAAATTGTTCATTGTGAGATGTTAAACTAGTGACACCATTCCCACTTCGCTTTCAAAACGTGCTCTTCCCGACCTATCCTAAGCACTCAATGAGCCCTCCACTTGAAAACTCTTCCACTAACCATCATGCCAAAATAACAGAGAAGAACTAGATCACCCTAAAAAAAAACAAACGATGGAAAGACTCAATGGTTAATTGTTTGCTTTGCCATCAACGCCTAAACTCACTGGACATGAACATTTAAATATCCACACACCAATTCCCGTTTAAAAAGGCATGAAAAACTTATTTTAAAAATCAGTAACTCTTCATGCTTTGTAGTTTCTAAACTTAGCTGAAATTAGAAGCGCTCTATCCTGTTATAGGCTTAATATTAAAACCTAGCTTCCCTCCACTCGTCCATCCCCCTCCGCAAAAGTGCCTTGTTACCTTAAATCCCCTATTTAAGCAAAAACGATTCCCCTGCCTATCAAACCACAATCTCACCATCACCAATGTATCCTTCTCCATGATAGAACCAGTTAGAAGAGAATCTATAAAAAAAACCAAAAGCAGGCGCCTGCAACTCTCAACTCATTTAAGATTTTTCAATAAATTCCAGAAAGACTCCAAGGAGCACCAAAAAAAAATTACAATAGTAATATCTAGCCACATTCTTGAAATCAAATGAATCAATCCTAGAAATGTAACATCCCACAATTAAACTATGATGCAAATTAAATGTTAAAAGCATTGGATGAATGATTAACTATTGAACTCTACGTTTTATATCCATTTAATTAAACAAACTGTAGGAATGAATAAATTAAACACCAAAGTTGCAATCATAAACAACAACAATTTTAATCAATTCTGCACAACATTTATTACTTCAATATGCTCACCCCCAAAACTTTTAACATAACAAACCAATTTGTCCTAGCTAAAGTAATACAAGGAAAATACAGAAAAGGGCCAAAAATAAAAATTTGTCCCGTTACCTCCAACCATCGGAACAGAAATTTCAGCAGAGAGAAAGGAAAAAAAAAGACAAAAAAAAAAGAGAAAAAGTTCAGAAAAAAAACACCGAACAACACTACGCCGAGTGGGAGGAGAAGATCTAGTTTGATCCACTCTTTCTTCTCTCCGTGGTTTCTCCCATGGGCACTTGCTATCTATCGCAGTGATGAAAGGTGACCGATCCAAGTGGCAGACGACGAGCGGAGCCTCAATACTAGCTGAAACAGCAAGAGCCTCAATGATTCTCCCTTTAAGAGCAGTTGCAGCTTAGGGAGCCTCAATGATCATAGCTGAAACATCAGGAGCTTCTTTGCCCTTAAAGAAGTTGAAGATCAGCGGGAAAGAGAAGAAACAGAAAATGTGAAGGCGGGGCGTATAAGATCGGGAGAAGAGCATACGCATAATAGTAAAAAGAGAAAGCTCGTAGTAAAAGCGGACCGCGGGGAGGATACGGCGGCCTGCGTTCCGCTGCGCGTCGAGGCTGCCGAGATCAAACCGTCACCCCAAATGGGGGAGATTGCGTGGGGACGCAGCACCGTGCAAAAAAATCCCCTTCAAATAGGCCCTAAGTCTTCAAAAGAGCCAATAGTAAAATCATCAAAATTCCTAAGTCATTTTTTAATCAATTCCACTTATACGAGTGATCCAAAATTCTAGGATTCAATCTCTTAATTCAGGTTTTTGAATCAGGCCAATGAGAGATTTCTACACAGAATTTCTTAGGCATTGTTAGCTTCTGAACTAAAAAAAGCCAAAGTTCCGCAAGGAGCCATACCAATGAAACTTTAACAGCCGAAGCTTTTCTCAAAGCAATATAAAAAGTTCAATGACAAACTATATTCAATATATTACCAAAAATGGGTTTGGATTATGGACGACCTATACTTTAGGGTTTGATGCAAGATGCACTTGACATAGGTTATAATGCCACATTTGTGAAACCATGTAAATGTATACATGCTCAGAGCAAAAAACTCCATAAATACCTATTTCATGAAGAGAGAAAAAGCCTAATTACAAAAAATTAATAATAATAATAATAAATCAGCATAAGGAGTCAAAGCTGGCTTTTGCGCGTCACAATATATATATATATATATATATATATATATATAGGAAAAAGAAATCCTACGACAGAGAATTATGCTGATTCAGCTAAATTTAAAGAAAATCTATATCTCCTATGTGACAACCATTAACCTGAATGTATACTAGCAATGTCAAGGAAAAATACTGAACAAGTAGAATTTGCACATTATACTGAGAAATATGACTGCATTATTATTATGTTTTTTTTCCTAATTTAAAAAAAATTAAGTTACATTGCAATACCTCATCCAAAGCTTTAAACAGCTTACGGTGGATGCTTATCTTCAACATATCCTGAAGCATTAACATATCAAAGTTTCTCAGCCAATCTAATCATAAAAGAACTAACTGCCACACTATCTAAGAGAATCCATGAAGATTCAAACAATTCATGGGAGTACTCTGCATCAATTTCTTCAGCAGCAGTTCTAAATATGATTCCAAATGAGTTACCTTGAATAGCCCCAAGTCGTGGTTTACTGCAAACCCCAACTATTAAGACCTTGCCAGGCTCTTTTGCCAAACAGGCACAGATCAAAGGCTTCATCTTTGCCCCTCTTTCCTTTAAAGCATCCATCAGAAAGTAACAGAATTTGGTGAGAGCCTGTGGGTAATGCAGCCGCTCAGTATCTACAGGATCTTCAAGCTTTACCCAGCGAAATCTTCTGCCACTTCTGATAAATCCACTCTTTGTCATGGCGGAGCTCCCCTGTCTGAGAATAGCCCTCTGTATCTCAATGGCATTCTGCATTCCTTTTCTAAGCTGATCTAGATTGTTCAAAGAAAGTGCAGAGTAAGCTACCCAAAATTGTTCTCCAACTGATGTGTCCTTCCTAGTTCCTGCCAATGATTCAAGCAGTGCTGTGACCCCATAAACTACATCAGCTGCAGAAAATTTTGAGCAGTACCCATGGATTCTAAGAAAACTGCGATAGTAAAACTCTGTTAAGCCATATTCAGGTAAGAAGTGATCAAACTCTTGTTTCAACCGTTGCTTGACTTCCATGCTCATGTACTGGAACTTCTTCTGGCAGTCTACAAGAGAGAAACCCATTCTTGCAAGTAGAAGCTTGAGTTTCTTTAGACCATTGTCACTCCAAGTCTTCAATTTGGTTGCAGTATAAGAAGAACAAAGCATTGAATCAAACAAATTCCACTCCCTAAGAAGCATGAGCCGTGGTTCATCTTCATAGAAAATCCTAGAGTTTTCTGGTGCTTGAATCTGTGTGCCATCTTTTAGTGTCACTGAAGTGATTGATTCCAGATTTCCTGAGATGTTAATGTACTGCTCAAGTTCCATCACCCCAGCTTGATACCTTTCATTGGTCAGCCTTTCATGTACGAACTGATCTGTGAGGGAAACACAAGCTAACCAAAGCTGCTCATTTGTGTTCTTTCTGAGAGAATGAGCAAGCTCAAACATCAAACAACCAGAAGGCTTTCCATAAAAAGTTCCCAATTTGTAATACTCGGACTTCAGCTTCCCATAGAGTCTGACTGGGTCTGATACGGACTCTTCTGAAAGCCTACGGCGCTTAACATTCTCCTCATCCACTTCATTTTCACTGTCATCATCACTATCACTGTCCTCACCAATCTCATCATCACTATTCAGATCGGAGGCATTCGCCAGAGCAGACACATCAAAATCATAAATCAAATCTGCATGCTGCTCATCGTCCTCAGTATAAAGGACAATAATCTGCTCATTCTGCTTGCTGAGGTTGTGGAGATGAATTGGACGGTGACTATCAATGACAAAGACACGAACTTCAGAGCTGAGCTTCAGAATTCGGTGGAGGTCACGATGACAGCCCCAGTTAATGAGAAGCAGGGATAACCTCTCACGGGAACTATGGATATTGAGACCAGCGAAATTTTCAATGTCACCGAACGAGGATACAGGGTAGACAGAGTAGCGGATAGAATCAGATGAGAGGATATGGGTTATGATCCTAAGGGAGCAGAGAGAATCGGCATCTGATGCTGATGGAAAGATGAGAAGGGGGGAAAAAGAAGAGGCCGATGCAGCATCCCGTAAAAGAGCATAGAAAGATTCAACTCTGAGCACCCTCACCATAATCCTAACTAGTGAATAAGTGCTAAGGAATAGGAAGAGGAGGGGAAAATGAGGAGAGAATAGCTAGGGCATATTTACCTCCCCAGGTGAAGCCCCTTCAACTCGCCAGATGCCACTGCAAATTCCACTCAGCTACTGGGACTACCGCTCGTTTCCCTTGCTCGCTCACTTCTAGGGCAGTTTGGGAGCAGGATTTAAGCAGAATTTAACCTGAATCCTGCCCAAAAAAAAAAAAAAAAAAAAAAAAAAAAAAAAACAACTTTAAGGTGCTGTTTGGAAGCCGGTTTTAAGAAGGATTTAGCCAAACGGCGAAAAAAACCTCTGTAAATCCCGAGCTCCCGTAAATCCTACAATGACGCCAATTCGCGAAAAATCCGGGATTTACTAAATCCTGTGAATCGGCGGATCCGGGATAATCGAAGAGAAAGAATGGCTGGAACAGGCTTACCTTTCTCAGTGGTTTCTGGTAGGAACGCAGCGGAGCGGACGGATAGAAAGATGGGATTTTCGGTGGTTTGTGTAAGCCATGATACATGGCTAGTGTATCGCAAAGGTTCGAGCATGAAGCCAATGGCTTTGGGAGAAACCGGGAGGGGGGGATGTAGGCGAGGGCAGGGCATAGAGCGGGAAATGTGAAAACGGGAGATCGGGAAAGCGGGAAAGCGGGAAAGCGGGAAAGCGGGAAAGCGGGAGTGGGAGAGCGGAATGCAGGAGGCGAGGGTTCGGGCCAAGGGGGAAGAAGGAAATTAGGCCGTTTTAATTTATTTTTGTTCCAGTTAATTTTATTAATTTAACTGTTTAATAAATAATACTTATTTTATATATTACAATTAATAATAATTATATAATTTATATGTAATTATTTAATATTTAATTAATAAATAAAAATATATTCAAAATTTCAATCATTTAATAAATTTTAAATAATTCAACATTTATATAATCAATAATGGATTAATATAAAACTATTTATTAATAATTAATTCCTCTACACAAAATTTATTAATTATTAGTTAATGTAAATATCAGTTTTCTATGTAATTTGAGGCATTCGATATCATTTGATTTTTTTTTTTTTAATATTTATCTTTAACGCTCTCTCATGAATCCTATTGAAATCTTTTAAACTCGTTAAACTATTTCTCAGGATTTATAATGTTTTACCTATTATCATATTAAACATTTTTCAGGATTTAACGACCATGAGATTTGATAAATCTGAATATACAAAATTTATTAAATTTTATTTCAACTATATTCTACTTGTAACCAAAAAGTTGTGAATCGGTGGATTTAGTAAATTTGGGACGAATCAAGAGAAGAATGACGCGAAAAGGCTTACCTTTCTTAATGATTTCTGGTAAGAGTCGAGAGGAAGGATATGAAAAATTGGAGTTTGGATTCTCTATGTAAGTCGAGATTGGTCATTTCTTTATAGGTAGCTCTAATGGCGACTATATGGCGTAGGTTCGGTTAATAAGGCGATGGTTTTGGGTGAAACTAGTGGAGGGAGTGACATTAGCGAGAGTTTTGGGTAGACTATAGAAGTACTGGGTGAAAACAAGAGAGCGTGAGGATATCTTAGAGGGTTACCAACAGACAAAGGAATAGAAAGATAGGTTTGTGATTTTAATTTATTTTTATTTAACTTAAATTATATTACTTTACTTGAGTAATAATTAATAAATAATTTATATATTATCAAATAAATTATGATTACATAAATTTATATGTAATTATTTAATTTTTAATTAATAAATAAAAATATTTTTAAAATTTTAAATCATTTAATAAAGTTCTAACTGAGTTTTAATTTATAAAATTAATAGTTGATTCAAATTAAATTATTGACTAATAAATATTAATTTTAAAAAATAATTATTAATTTAAATAGCTTATTATTAATTAATATAAATGCTACTTTTTATATATTTTAAGATTTAGAATTCTTCTTTATATATTTTAATTTTAATATTTATCTTTAGATGTTAAATAAATCTTGATAAATTATGTTAAATCTTTTTAAAATTATCAAATAATTTATCAAAATTTACTTACTAAGAACCTATTAATTTTTAGGATTTAACCACTCCAGATATGCAGGATTTACCAACCAAAAAGCTCTCAAGGGACTATCTGGTAACTGATTTAGAGCAGGATTTAAGCTGGATTTGAACTAAATCTTGCTTTAGGGTGATCATTTTGTACAATAAAGCATCGGATTTGATAAATCTGGAATTCACCGAATCCCGGATTTACTGAATCCCCTGAATCAAATCAGCAATGGACGCTTCCAGCGAAAAGAAGACGTGAAATTACCTTCTTCATTGGTTGCGGGCAGGAGAGGAACGGAGGGAGGAGAAAATTGGCGGTTTGGGTCTCCGTAAGCCGCGATCCCGTCGTTGAGTTCTCAGCTAGCTCCAATTGTGGGTGTATAGCGTTTCTCTTCTGATTTGCCTTAAATTCTGGTAAATCTGACTGTTAGGCGGATTTACAAATTGAACTAAAGCTGAAGCGCAGGAAGTGGGGAGGTGTGAAAGACATGAATTACCTTTGGTTCGTCTTCTTTGAGGCTTTCGGGTTGGATCAGAAGTGGGAGAAAGACGCGACGAGGGTGTTAGACAAGCTTCCTTCGCAATACCGTTTCAGCAAGAATTACCAAAATCCTGTCCACGCCCTCTCAGCAAGCATCCCATCAGCGCTCCTGTTTCTCCTCTTCTCCGTTGCACGTCGATGGACACATAGATGTCTTCTTCGGCGGCTATCGTTGGGACTCCCTGGTTTCGTTTGTGAGAGTTTTTCAGGAATTTTGGAAAAAAAAATATAGAAGGGAAGATTTGGATCTTAGCAATCCCCCGCTCATGCTTTTCATTTGCCGCCCAACAAAATGTCAATTTCGAATTTTGGGTGGAGAGTGCTTATTTGGTCTGCTAATGGCTTTTACTTTTATAGACTCATCAGAATCTAAATTTACTGTGTGACATTCAAATCTCTGTTATTCGCAATATTTTTTTTTTGAACCTATCATCCCGAACTCAACCCGTACAACCTGTCTAACATAAAGAACAATATCTATTTGGGTTTCAAATTTGATTAATTTTGAGTCAATTTCAGGTCAATTCCAAGTTAGCAGTTCGATTTAAAGTTTGTGGGTCATTTTGAAGTCATTTTTGGGTCATTTTGAAGTCATTTTTGGGTTGACTCGTCAGCAAGTTAGGATATTTAACCCAAATTCAGAGTTTTTGAGTTGGTTTCATGTCGATTTGATGTGTTGGGTCAATTATTTGACATCCCTAATCAATGTTAAATCCATTCAAATGATACAATAACTTCAATAGATTTTAAAATCCAATTTTCCCTTCATTTTCGCCTAAATACTAGGAATCAAATTCAAGGTGCATAAATTTTAAAAATTATTTGGTATGATAAATATTATGTTTTATTAACTTCAATAAAGTTTTTTGATAACTTATTTAAAAATTTAAATCGGTTACTTCAAATATAAATTTAATATGTTAAATTAATGATTGTAATTAAATTTCATTTAGTTTTATTTATAGTTTTGTTAATTAATAATTAATTAATTATTGAATTAAATGTGTATTGATAAGAACTTTGTTTAAATAATTATTTATAAAGTAATGTTTTAACATTAATTAATTAATTATCAATCAATTATTTAAATTTGATAACAATCAATATCAAATATAAATTTAATATTGATTTTAAAATATTTTAACATTCAATAAAGGTTTTTGATAATTTGTTTAAAAGTTTAAATCGGTTAATTCATATATAAATTTAATATTTTAAATTAATGATACAGCTATTAAATTTAATTATATTTCATTTAATTATTTCTAATTTTGTTAATCAATAATTAGTCACTTATTAAATTAAATATTTATTAATAAGAACTTTGTTAAAATAATTATCTATAAAGTGATATTTTAACATTCAGTATTAATCAATTATTTATTAACCTATTTAATCATTTATTTAAATTTTATTAAATAGATCAAATATCAGTTTATTGTTTAATTTTCATTAATTAATTATAAATTAATCACTTACATGTAACATGATAGTATATTTATTAAATTTAAATTATTAATCAACTAAATAAATTATAATTAATTTAAATAAACTTATAGTAACTGTTTGTGGCGGTGGTTCGGCACTACACAGTAGGATTGACTGTTTGAGTAAATTACATATTGACAGTTTTTTAAAAAACTGCAACTGAAACCTGTGTTTTCTCACCAGTTCTGACTAGGTGCGGTTGCAACTTTCTATATGCGGTCTGATTTTAAAAAAAAAAATTGTAATAGTCATGACAACTTTTTGAATATCAGATTATTTTGTAGAAACTTCACAGTAACCTATTATTAAGCTGCAACTGCCCCAAACATACCTGAAATCATGCCAGAAATCTTCTTCCCCCTCCCCCTCCCCCTCCCTTGCCCATTTTTCTAAACTTACCGACCGCCATTCCGCTCTAACAGTTGCCGATGTTTCGTCCAAAATCATCTCTAAGCTTTCCCTTTCGATTTCCCCTATGATATTTGAAACCATTGTGATATAGTCACAACAAAAGAGTGTTGGAAAAATAATGATTTCGACGTACTAAGATTTCCAAATATGTTTGTAAATGAACTAAGTATTTGACAAGCTACTTGTAAATAGTTTAATGAGAACTTGCTTATATTTGTTTGATTAATTAATTGAACAAATTTAAATACTTGTATAAACGATCGATCATTAACAATAATATTTAAAGCTCACAAATAAGTTCTATAAACAGCTTCATTTAAAGTTCATAAATAATCAGAACAACTTATTGCTTATGAATAAACTCAGCTAAAACTTAATATAAAATTCATTTATTTTAAATTAAATTAAATTTTAATTTGTAGCACACAAAACAACATAAAAACTTATTTGATTAGTTGTTCATTTATTTTATATATTTATATGTTCATTTTACTTATTCCTTTAATAGCTCATTCCTTGAAAAAGCTTGTTCATTTTATAAGTTCAAAAAGCAACTGACTTGAAAGTTTGATAAGACTCGTTTGATTATGAAATATTATAAAACTCATTCTTTTGCTCGATAATTCTTATTTAGGTAGAAAATAAATAATAATAGAACTAATTCTAATTTGATCAATTAATGCTGTTTAGATAGAAATTAAGCAGCCTGATAACAACTCAATTGTTATAATACGAAAAGAAGAAGAGCTAAATTCAGCTCAATTTTTATAAAATGAACTCGAGCTTAGACACAGTTCCAAAAAGTAGATTCCCCATTCCGCTCTGCTCCTTCCTAAAAACATTGATGACGGTAACCCTCTTCCTCCCAAGTCTCACCCCAATTCATGCGCTTCAGCCTCTTTAAATCCTGTAAATCTTTACCAAATCCGAGATTTAAGGCAAAATGGAGGAGAAACCAGATTTAAGATTCTATAGGATTTAAGGTTGCCTATTCTGCTAATTGGCAGAATTTAGGTTAAATCTTTTGCTCAAATTCTGATACTAAACAGCTCCTAAATATAAAATTTTGATACATCTGTAGGATTTAGCGAACATAAATTCATTACCTTTGGCAGTCGTCACACGTCTGGAATTCATTGCTTAGCTTTCATCCACAACTTTCTCCTTAAGGGGCTCGGAGGTTCAGAAGGGATTGGAGAAATGCGCGGAATATTTGGAGCGGTAGTGTTTTGAAAAGGCGCATGTTTGGATAAACTGTATTTTGGCAGCTTTTGTATTTTAAAAATGCTGAAAACAGTATTTTTACACTACACCTACTTAGGTTCCGTGAAAGCTTTCTAGATGTAGTCTGACTTTTACAAAAAAATAAAAACTTATAATAGCCACCGCACCTAGCATATCAGCAGATTATTTTTAATCAACTCATCAACAGATTATCAATAAGCTGCAGCTGCCCCCAAACAGACACTAAGTAGAATTTTATCGATTAAATTTGATTAGATTAAGGGCCTGTTTGGCGTAATGCTCGACTTCTCATTTCAGATTCATGTATCTTTACCCAGAGAAGCTTCTTGCGGGAAGTTAGTTGTACGTTTGGTTGCAGTATCTGAGAACAGTATGGTAAATATGTTGAGAGAAATGACCAAGCTGCCCCTGTTTGATAAAACTGTTAAAAGAATCCTGCTGTCATGTAGCACTATTCTCACACCACCCAATTTATATATCATACACCACCCAATTCTCATGAATTTATATATAATCAATTGGGGGCATTTACATACACCACCCAATTCTTATGATAAAAAAACTGGAAGCAGGAATCATTTTAGGGAATACAATCATAACTGGAAGCATAATATCATTCTCGGGAGGTTGATTAAACATATTTCGATGCACATGGAAATCATGACAACTAACATTTTCAACAAATAATTTCACTTGATTTGAACCTGTTAGAGCCGATCCAAAGGAGGCAGTTCATATGATTAATAAGAAATTTCAAGACGGTAATTGTTGCTTGCAAGCTTGGGAAGTCATTTCTATGCGAGTGGAGCCGATTCTCCTAGTGAACCATACATGATCTTAAACAATTAAAGTGATTTCTATGCAGTTGAGCATGACATATTGAACAACACTAACGATGAAGGCATGGAGCAGCTATAAAAACCGCAAACAATATTTATGTCATGGTGAATTAAGGTGATGCCCAACTTAAAAACCGCAAAACTTCACTAATGAAGATCAAGCCTTAAGAACAAACCATTAAAAAATAATTAAGGTGATGCCCAACTCTTCCAGATTTTTTGTCATTGTAGCCATTTCATATTTAGTGAAGATCAAGCCTTAAGAACAAACCATTCTAGCCATTTCATATTACCTAATTTGAACAGATCAAGCCTTCAGAACAAACTAGAAAACCGCAAACAATAAATGTGCAGTGTAAGAAGCATAAGGTAGATGGAGAACAAGGGTCAGCTGGAATTTCATTCGAGAAAAACGCAAAGAACAATAAAGTCCAACACTACCTAAAATCTCATGCCATTTCACAGATCCAGACGAAGTGTAAGCATAGAAACAGAGAAAAGCTATCGAGAAAACGGGAGGTATAGAGAAGGGAGATTACGATGAAACACTCAAAATACCTCAGATATGCAAGTAGATCGGCAAAAATGGCTAGGTTTTTACCTGAGATCGGCCGATTCGAGTGGATAGGGAAGAAGAAAAGGCAACAAATAAGCCGGAGATATCAGCAGGCAGAAGAGAGAAGGAAGGCAGGCGCGCGGGGTAGGGATGAGAAATACCGCGTGAGGAAGCTGTGCCGCGGGTTTATTGCCGCTGCCCGCGTCCTCTCCGCTTCGTCTCCGCTTCCGCCGCACCGCTCTATCCAAACGAATAAAAAACGGCCGAAGCCCCCGCGACGCCCCGCGATGCCCCGCGAAGCCCTAAACAAACCGTGCCTAAGTTTGTTAATAAATTTACTAAATTAAGTAACAATTAATTAAATTATCGTTTCATAGTAGTTTCATTTAATAAAGTTTTAAAAGTTAATTAAAAATATTATTAATCAATCAAATTAATACGATGTACATAAGTTAATAAAATTAAACTGGCCTTTATAACTAATTGTTGTTAATGGCAAGTACTAACTAAAAATGTTATTATTTGTTGTTCAAGGTCAAGCAAGGCAAGGACGAAAGAAAACAGCCCGATGAAATATTTGTGTTGTGTAAGTGTAAAACGTAGAGTATAAGTGTTATATTAACTTAAAAAAAATCAAATACATCTTTCATGAATAGGAAGGATGCCTTATATGTAAAAATTGAATTTTACGTGTTAGATATGTAAATCATAAAAACTAGCTGCTATGTATGTAAATCTTCAAATAAAAAAACAAGGTCGCCTTATGCGTGTTTCCTTTAGAAGCTCCTGGAGCCATAGGGGTCGATTTTAGGGAAAAATTTTGCATCCGGAAAGCGTACGCAGTGATGTGTACGTAAAATAGTATATGGGAGTTACACGAGAGTTACAAGGGGGTTACAAATGTGTTATAACCTCGTTGTACCTCCCGTGTAACTCACTTATAGCCCGTGTTTCTATTTCATCCATTTGTACACGAGAGTTACACGGGAGGTACAAGAGGGTTATAACCCCCGCGTAACTCCCGTGTAACCCCCGTATAGCTCCCGTGTACATTTTTTCGTATGCATATCTACGTATGCTCTCCAGACGCAAATTTTTTCCAGATTTTAGGGAGCACAAATGAAGCTCGAGGCAAAATTATCAAATGCAGTATTGCTGGAGTAGTTCATCCAGCTAGTAAAAGCTTGGGCTCAAGCTCAATTTCATTATGAGTGACAACATGAGCTTGATCTCAAGTTTGTGCCCACACAAGCTTGTTAACTAGTCGAGATCGAGTGATTCGCGAGCCAGCGTGGCTCATCTGCAGTTTTTAGGTTGAATGATAGGGGTTTCCATATGCATCATTGTATCAATGTCTCTTTTATTTAAACTTTAATAATTAACTATTTCATATTTACTTATGTATAAGAGCTTAATCTTTAAATGATATATTTATATATTTACTTTATCTAGCACAGTAAGTTTGAGCATCACTTGCGAGGTCATGCCCTAGAACAGTCAACCCTATGTTAGAGAGCGAGGCATCGACAATTACCATTCCATTACTGTGTTTGCTTGAATTGGTGGCCTGCTATAATATATTTTTTGGGCTAAGTTTGATTTCATATAACCACACAAATATCATGGTTTCACACATTTCATGTATGTAATAAAACTTGTAAATAACACAATAGCGATGATGGATTGGAATGCAGATGTCAGCCATAACAGTTGGCAATAAAATGAATGAAATTTACAGCTAATTGTTACTAGCTCCCCCATAAGGTGCAGCATGCTTATTTGATAATTTGTGCTTCCTTATTGATCTGTCAGTAGTGAGAGCCTTCACTCAGTGTTAAGCTACAAGAACATTTTTCGTGGGTCATGGGCCCTATTATATAAAGGGATGACGGTGACGTAGTTGTAGGTGTTCTATAACAGGAAGCTTATAGGAATCAATTATCTTTGACATGAAGAAATATTGCAATGACTCTTCTCTCCCCTTTTTTCTTTTTATCTCAGCATAATGCACATATTATGTATGCAATATTTTCTCCTTTTACACATGAAGCTTCTCGTGCAATATTTTTCCTAGAAGTTCCTACTATCTTATTGCTGAGGCGGTTTGTTTTATTCATATACCCTGCTAGCGCTAATTTCTGTGTTTCATGCATTGCATCTAAGTTTGTCAAAAAAAAAAAAAAAAAAAGCTCGGTTGTTCATAAATAATTTGTCTTCAGCTCATTAAGTAGCTCATGGTGGAACGTTCATTAAGCAAGTCGAAAACAAACACCATTTATTTGATCATGTTCAACTCATTTAGAAGAAAATAATATGTATTATTTATATAATAATATATTATATATTTTATATCTATATTTAGATCACCACACTCATGTGGTCATGAGATTTTGTGCATTTTATCGGATATGAGTCATACAGGTTCAAATCCAACATCCTACAACTATTTTTCTAATTAATTTAAACAAGCAAATTCAAGCCAAACATAAGCTGAAAACAAACACAAATGTTTTTTCAAGTCAAACATGAATTGACTGACACGAGTCATTTAAAAAACGATCAATTTATAAATGAGTGGAACACGAACACATGTTTAACTCATTCAAACTCAGCTCGTTTACACCCCTAATTGCATCTGTTGAGTAATCTTTTAATTTTGTGACTCAAAAGTTCTAATTGCATAATGATTGCATTTATAGTGATATTATTGAAATCTTTAAAATAGCGATTATCAACATATTGTATAATTTTTCAGAGAAGAAAGCTAAAGCACAGGCACATCACTCAAAGTCATTAAAATATTGAATATCATCATGCAGTATATTCTTTTAGAGAAGAAAGCACAAGCAGAGGCACATCACTCAAAGTCAACTTCATTCTCTAGAAAAGATATTATGGTTGGATTTTTAATACATATTTTATCAAAGTACCAAACTCAACTCTTCAGTTAGGGAAGAGCAACAACAACAAAGCCTTAATCCCACTAAATGGGGTCGGCTACATGAATCCTTTTTCTCCATTGCATCCTATTTAGTGTCAAATTTTCATTTAATTCTAATAAATTAAGATCATTTTTTTATGCAATAAGCCCAAGTTTTCCTAGGTCTACCTCTGCCTTTCTTAACATAAGTTGTATCTAAAACATCTACTCTCCTAATCGGATCATCAGGTAGTCGACATTTAATGTGACCAAACCATCTAAGGCGACTCTCTATAATTTTATCTGTCATTGGTGCAACACCAACCCTATTACGGATATATTCATTTTGCATTTTATCTCTAAGTGTAAAGCCACTCATCCACCTAATCATTCTCATCTCGACAACACTTAACTTAACATTATGCTTCTCTTTTAAAGGCCAACATTCAGCACCATAAAGCATTGCAGGTCTCACCACCATTTTATAAAATTTTCCTTTCAGTCTAAGCGGTACTTTTTTATCACACAATAGACCAGATGCATTCCTCCACTTCAACCAACCAACCTGAATTCTACTATTAACATCCCCATCTATATCATCATCGCTTTGAACAATGAACCCGAGATATCTAAATTGTTCACACCTTTTAATAATTTGATCACCCAAAGTTACACTTCTGTCACTAGGCCTACTATTACTAAAATTACATTCCATGTATTCAGTTTTAATTCTACTCAAACGAAGACTTTTAGACTCCAATGTAGACCTCCATAATTCAAGTTTTTCCTGGGCTTTTTCTCTCGTCTTATCCACAAGGAGGATATCATCCGCAAAAAAACATACACCAAGATACATCCTCTTATAAATGCCCAGTAAGACCATCCATAAATAAAGCAAAAAGATATGGGCCTAAAGCCGATCCGTGATGTAAACCAACATAAATAGTAAAATAATTGGTCAATCCTCCTTCAGTTCGAGCACATGTAACAGCTCTAGCATACATATCTTTAATGACTTGAATATAAGTCATATCAACACCTTTCTTCTCAAGGACCCTCCAAAGAATATCTCTAGGAACCTTATCGTAAGCTTTTTTTTTAAATCAATAAAAATCAAATGTAGATCCTCCTTATTATCTCTGTACTTCTCCATCAAACCTCTCAATAAATGTATAGCTTCCATAGTAGACCTGCCCGGCATAAATCCAAATTGATTATGAGAAATCTTCGTAATATGTCTTAACCTATGTTCAATTACCCTCTCCCATAATTTTAAAGTATGACACATCAATTTAATTCCTCTATAATTTGCACACTCTTGTGCATCTCCTTTATTCTTAAAAATGGGAACCAAAATGCTCTTCTCCACTCCTCATACATCTTTTTAGTTTTTAAAATAATATTAATAAGGTTAGTAAGCCAAGAAACCCCCAAATCACCTAAACATTTTCACACTTCAATTGGGATATCATCAGGTCCTACAGACTTTCCACCATTGGTTTTCTTTTAAGTGTCATCAACAGTTAGGGAAGAGCGACACGATAAAATAATATTTATATTCACTAGTGTGAGTATGGCAGTCAAAAAAGTTTGCGAATGACTCATGTTTGAATCGTTCGATGAGCATAACAAAAACAACTCTTTCTTTGATCGTATTTGGCTCGCTTCTAGCTCCAAAACAAGAAAATTATATATAATACTTATTCATAATATATCAAATACATTTATATTTAAGTTTAAATCATCAGAGCTCGTGTAGTCATGTGATTCCGTGTTTTTTATTGCATTGGAATTGTATAGATTTGAATCCAACACCCTACATTTATTTTCTGATTAAATTAAACGAGTTAATTTTGAGCAGAACACGAGCTAAAAAAGGACAAAAATATATAAATTGAGCGAACAAGACAGATTTTTCAAGAGCTATTTTTGAATATAATTAACTTCAAATATGTTGAACAACCCTGAGTGTGATTCCTACCTAAGTCCCTCGTTTACAACCCTGAGTATGACTCTACCAAAGCAAAGAAACTCGAACCATGGTCAACAAAGGTACAGGTGACACAACAAAGAGAGAAGGGGTGGGATTAATGTTACTCTTATACATGAAATATAAATACATCAAGAAATCCCAATTTAAAATGAACTTTCAAATATATTTCCCTAAAAAATATAATAAAACAATGGGTTCTTTTCTTCGATTTTGAATTTTTTTGGGACAATATAAAGTCAAATTTCCTTTCAAATATTTATGAAGCTGCTCATTTCCTTAGAAATTATTAATAGTTCCTTTTGTTTCTAAATCCATTTTCATTTTACGAACACAGCCACTACTTGCAACTTATCCAAATTAAAATGATAATAATAAAAATATAAACAGTATAATCATCTCCTTGACTAACTTCTCATGATGTATCCACCGTAATTGTATGACTTCCCTAGTATTAAAAGCTGAAATATGTTATTATTATTATTAAGAAAACAAAATTTGTATTTCTTCACTTGATATCTAATAGTACAAAGATTGGTGATATTTATATAAGTATTTCTAGAATTTATAATAGGAAATAAAGTAAATTAAGAGTATAAATGAAACCTAGACATCAACATATGAAATCGGTATTAATTACAATATATCAGGGCAATTACCCTATATTATGATAATTAATGGCATTGAATTATTTCCGGTAATCATGTTAACAATTATTATGGCAGGAGAACAATTTTTTTATGACGCGAGTCACAATTACCAACCCTTCTGATTGACAATCTCCTCACATGGTTAACTGTAGTCCCAGATTCCGTTATTCCTAACCATAGCATAAAAAAACACCCATTCTCCACCACCATCTACAGTATGGGAGATTCCTTCTCTAACTAACCCTGATCGTATAAGTTGTTGTACATACCTTGCAGTGAAATACAATGAATTCAACTTTGTTCTATAATACTCTGCACTGCCGAGTTAATCAAATCTGCCTTCTCTCTCTAATGACACGATGAACTCTATTAATGTCATAGCATAGCTTATAATAAACAATTGAATTTCTTGATGTTAAAATTTTCATCTGAGTTACTTTAGACCGAGGTTACTTAGGCCAAACTTCTTTCCTACAAGCTTGTATTAATAAGTTAAAAGGTACAAGGAGCTTCTAAAAACAAATTAGCCTTTTAAATATATCAAACCATGAATTGTATGGAAAGAGTAAGAAGGGAAATAGATCAAAACAAAACATGAATCAAACTTGCGCAACACTGTGTATTAAAGGGGTAACACCTCAGTCAAGGGCTCATTTGGTTGTTTTAATCTCATTTATTTTGATAAGAAATAAAAAAAATCAGTATCTTTAAGATAAATATTAGCATTTCACTACATTCAACAAATAATAAATTTAACAAAGTTTGCTTCTCAAACCTAATTTTTTATCTTAGAAGTAGACAAGCAAACAAATGAGCATTTAGTGCACATTGAAAATAAATGGAGTATGAGGATCCACTAAAAACAATTCCATGCACTAAGGCTAATAAGAATGATGACAGAGACATTTCTAATCTTTCATGAGCTACTGATGAAATTCTAACAACCTGGAGAAGTATTTTTTGGAAGACCTAATTTCAATAGTTTCCATACAAAGTTCATTGGGCTTCAAGCCACCTAGTTCTTCATGCTTACTATTATCAATCATTCTTTTTATGCTGTTAAAATAATAAAATACAAAAGAATAAAGAAAGAATTGCACTTTGTTAAATAAAGAAGATTAAAATGAGACATTGTAGATATGGATCCTTTTTTTTCCCTAAAGTACAAACCTGAGTTATAGAAAAATGGGGGAAAACAATCAATAAGCAGCATCTCTCAATTTGTCATCCCATATCCAAGAACTCCAAATTTGAGCCAAGTAAATCTCCCTAATGTCAACACTATTGTAACAACTGACATGAACTCATGAACACACATGATTTCACATGAAGAGGATGATAGCAAATATATATATATATATACATAATCTTTCTATGTACTTGCCGTGCTAGCTTACACTTTCAAAACTAAAAATGACGCTCTAAAAGCCATCAGGTATGTTTGATTACAATCATCAACGGCAAGCAACAAAATTACTTATATTTATTATTGAAAAAACTGACTATAAGTTGATGCTTCTTCTGTAATAGAAACAACTCATATAAAGCTTTATCATCTTCGTAAACAGAATTTGGATGTTATGCTCAAATAAGAAGTTTTTGGATGTTAAGAATATTAGTCTTTTTCAGCATTTTATTGTTGGAAAGAAGACTCAAATAAAATCTGGTGTATGATCATGCACGGAAAGCTTACATAAGATTTTGGTGTATGATAGCTTCTAAACTTCCATATTTACAAACATAACATTTTGGTGGTTTAAATTTATAAAAAATAATAATAATAATAATACTAAGTGTTGCGTGATATTAAAATTTTAAATGTTATGTATGTAAATATGAAATTTTAGATGCGATGCATATAAATTAAGAAGAATTGTAGGCGTTGAATGTAAAAAACTTTAAAAAATATATCATTGCAGAAACACATAAATCTACCACAAGCTTATCCTCTGTGATGTACATTACTTCAGACAAGCGCACATGTTCAAATTTATGATAGGTGCCTTTTACCAAAAATTAAATTGCCACTTTCATTTCAATAATTGTATTTTGTTGATTTTTTATTGTTAAAACTTCATCCTCCTGAACTTTTTATTTATTTAGAGAGCTGCATAAACTAGAAAAGAATGCTAAAGTAGAAACGTAGACAGGAGTAGAGTTAATTCAAGTTCATAGCTGGTTTATTTATTTGTTTTTTTCTGTCTCATTGCTGATTTAACAATCTGATAGAAAGCATATTTAAGAAAAAAATATGAAGTCCGGAGTTTGGACATAAGCTTGCGTCCGGACAACCGCTGCGATCCACAGAAAGGAGCGGAAGAGAAAAAAATAAATCCTATAAATCACAGTTGTTATCCAAATACAACTTACATCCAAACATCGAAAGTAATATTTTTTTCATATTTAAAATTTTTAAGTTTTAAGAATTATTCGGTCCATTAAAGAGCAAATCTATCTAAGTTAAATCATTTAGTTTGGTGGGCCAAACTTGTGCTGGGAATCACATGCATGTGAAAGAGATAATGAGGGACAGATATGATGAAGCAAAACAGTAATGGAGCTGTTTTTTTTTTTTCCCCCCTAATTTAATTAATAGGGAATTTCTGTGCATACCACCTAACTGCTATGTATTTACCTATCTAAGCCCAAAATTATATTTTTTAATATTTATACCATACAAATATTTTATATCACATAAAAAATATCACTATTTTAATCTTTTAAATATAGTTATGAATGATATCATATATGTATAATTTAAAGTTTAGATGTTAGACATTTAAATTCATAGGAATTGAGTGAAATGTATGTAAGTCTTTCTTAATTAATTATTTTATTTTCTGTTTATCCTGAGATCCATATCATATTGCTCAAGCTTGTGGTAATGTGAACATATTAATCTGAATTTGTGGTTTAAAAACAATATTAACAGCTACTTGCCTCAAATTTTAAAGTTGGCCTACATAGAGCAGCCACATGGGCCTATATCAAAGCAGCCACATGGGCCTATACAAGTTGCCCTCTGTCACGGACATTTAGTCCCACATCGGTAGAGTGTAGGGCGAAAAGCGATGCATAAAGATCCACAGGCTGCCCACCTCTCGAGAGCTCTTTTGGGAGCGTGACGAGTGGTATCGGAGCGGGAGTGCGCACGCGGGTGTGGGGACTCTCGCGGTGTAGGGCCTCGGTGGAGCCGGTCCGTGACGAGGCGTCACGTGATTGGGTGGAGAAGAATGTCAGGGATATATAGTCCCCCGTCGGCTAGGTGTAGGGCCGAAAGCGATGCATAAAGATCCGCGGCTGCCCACCTCCGAAGAGCTCTGTTGGGAGCGTGACGAGTGGTATCGGAGCGGAGTGCGCACTGTCGGTTGTGGGGACTCTCCACGGTGTAGGACCCTCGGTGGGCCGATCCGTGACGAGGGCGTCGCGTGATTGGGTGGAGGAGAATGTCACGGACATTTAGTCCCACATCGGCTAGGTGTAGGGCCGAAAAGCAGTACATAAAGATCCTGGGCTGCCCACCTCCTGAAGAGCTCTTTTGGGAGCGTGACACCTCGCTCAAGTTCAACTCTACAGTACTTCCACTACAGAAGTATTGATTGTATCACTCAATAAATCAGATATAAAATATTAAATATCTACAAGAAAATTATGTCAGCGCCGATGACCTTGAGGAGATAAAAAAAAATCTAGAAAAAATAAAATATAATAAAGGGGAGCTCACTCGTAGAAAATTAGGAGGTATACTTGTCCAAATAGGATGTAACCATCCAAGCCAAAACAAACCGAATGACCTAAATCGAACCTACGAGGCTAAAATGAGATAGGCGTCTGAGTCAAACATTGCAAGAAAGCCAAGTGAAAGCGTCAACCTATCTATATGTTGATACAATCTTAAGAAATAATATATTTCTCTGGTATCACTTGTCGTCCCACAAATAAACCCAAGAATTTCTCATAAGGGACCAAGAACTAGCAATACAACCGAGCATCACAATCATCTTGAAAAATCATCTCATCAATGAATGAGTTAGTTATCGAATTACACTGATTCATCTAGTCTCATTTTACCGACAAAGGCTTTTCATCAAGGACTTGAGGATGCCGACCCAAAGCTAATTGAATCGAGCCAATCGGTTGCGCAGACTCGGTCAAACAGATTGAATCAACCTTGCCAATGTGGAAAAACTTCAACAGGGAGAAGATGATTAAAAAGATAATATCAGCTTTTTCATATCCCTCAAATCAGTAAATTAAACTTGTGTACATAGGCTAGTATAAAGGAATTTAGGAAAAGGTTTGTTATGAGCTGAATGGTGAGATGGATTCTAATTAGAATCGAACGGTTCTAATTCCTCTGTTTGTGAAGTACGATAGGCTGGTAGAGAAGTAGAGCAAAGGTTGTTGCATCCCTCCTCAGGCTGATGGTTCGATCGGAAGTGTCATCTTGTCATTTAGTTGCTGAAAATGGGAATTAGAGATAGCCTTCGTAAAGATGTCGGCAAATTGACCTTAAGTGATGATGTAATGAACTGTGAGTTGTTGTTGTTATATACAATTACGAAATAAGTGGCAACCGACTTCTATGTGTTAGGTTCTGGCATGAAAGACAGGATTGGTGGTAAATATTATAACAGAGATATTATCGCAATGGAATATGGTGGGTTAAGACTGTGAGGTGTTGAAGTTAGCCATGAGACGACTAAGCCATATACGATTCGCGGTAGTAGAGGCGAGAATTCGGTATTATACCTCAGTGGATGATTGACCAACAGTTGATTATTTATTAGCTGACCAAGAGATGGGTGTTTTGTCGAGAAATGCACAGTAGCCGGAGGTGAATTTACGATCAATGGAGTTACCTGCCCAGTTGGAGTCTGAATTAGATGTGATTTGAAGACTGGATCGGTGAATGGGAATACAAAATATTTAGTTCCATTAATGTAGCAAAGAATTCTTTTAAGTTATTCAAAATGATGGTTTTTTAGTTGTTGTATATGGTGAGAGGCAAGATTTACAACAAATTCAATGTCCGGGAGAGTGAGTGTGAGGTGTTTGAGGGAGCCTTTAATTTGGCGATATGTGGTTGGATTTGGAAAAAAGATGGAGTTGAAGACTATTCGGGTGAGCAGGGATTGAGGACCCGAGTTGGAGTTGAGCATGTTGGTGGATTGGATAATGTCGGTGGCATATGAGGATTGAGATAAGTGAAGTCCATAGGAGGTGGTGGTTGTGGTGGTTGCTTGGATGTCGAGAAAGTGAGAGAGGGGGCTGGGGAGTTTCATAGGAAACTACGTTTGAAGTTAGTGAATGGTGGAGTAAATGAGAGAGGAATCAATGCCAGTAAGGATTTTGTTGTCTACGTATATAAGTCTGTAGAGGTGATGATTGACACTGTTGATAAATAAGAGAATGATCAATAAAGCTGCTCCGAAAGCCAATTTTTTGGAGATAGAAAGAGGGTGGCAAACCATTGATTTAGAGCTTGTTTGAGACCGTGTAGGTTCTTTTTTAGTAGCTATACATGAATGGGATAGTTGGGAATGACAAAACCAATGGTTCAAACATGTGGATGGTTTCAGTTAGGTTGCCATGGAGGAAGGCATTGGACACATCAAGTTGAAGGATGGGCCAGTAATTTGTGAGGGTGATTTTAATGAGAACACATATGGTTGGTAGTTTGGTTGCAAGGCTGAAGGATTTAGTGTAATCAAGGCCATGTTGCTAGTTAAAACCTCTAGCAAGAAGGTGGGGCTTTATAACGGGAGATAGTGTCGTGGACGTTGAGTTTGGTGCAATAGGTCCATTTGGAACCTAAAATATTGTAATGAGGGGAAGGTGGAACTAGGATAAAGGTGCCTTGTGATTGCAGAGCTTGGGATTCGGTGGACATTGCTTCACGCCATTGAGGGTGTTTGATAGTAGAGGAGTGGCAGGTTGATGTGTTAATGACAGTCATAAAGAAGGTTTACATAGGATGAGTAGATTTGGTAGTGGTGCTGGAGTTGGAGATGTGGGGGTAGAGTTTGCAATGGAGGGATGTTTGAAATTGGATTTGGAAATTGGGTTTCAGGTTGGGGGAAGTAGGTGTTGAGGGTGGTGATTTAGTTGGTTGTTGGTTTGGTAGTATAGATGTTGGGATCAAAAGAAGTGGATGTAAGTAGTCCGCGTGAGATAGGGGCGGTGTAGATGGATTGGAGGGTTTATGAAAAGGAAAGATGACCTAGTTGAAGAGTACATGACAAGATTTGTATGTTTTGTTAGCTATGGGATCGAGTCATCAGTAACCTTTTTGATCAGATGCATAGCCCAAGAAGACACCTAGTGTGGATAGGGTGCTAGTTTAGGTTGAGCATAGGGTCTAAGTCAAGGATAGCAAAAACAACCAAATATTTTGAGATGATTGTAGGATGGAGGTGATTGTGGAGTAACTCAAAGGGAGATTTGAAGTTAGTGGTTGTGGATGATAGACAGTTGATTAGGTATGTGATAGTAATAAGAGTGTTGACCCAGAAGTAAGGGGGTAAGTGAGTGATGGCCATGAGAGTGTGGAAAGTTTCGATGAGGTGGCGTTGTTTGCGCCTGACGTCACCATTTTGTTCAGAGTTGTTGGGACATGAGTATTTATGTAGTATGTCATAGTGGTTGGTAACGTTTTAAAAAGAGTGGTTAATGTATTCTCCACCTCCATAGATTTAATTTTATATATTGTTGGGTTTCAACCATAGATTTGAAGTGAAGAAATTTTTATGCTGTTTCATGCTTATTACATAGAAGATATACCCGAAAATAAAAAGTGTAATCATCAATGAAGACCAAGTCATATTTATGAGATAGTAATGATACAGTGGGAGAAAGACCTCATACATCCGAGTGAATTAGTTCTAAGGGAGAGGAGGTAGTTGAAGTAGGTTTGAGGAAACTTACCCAGCTTACAATGAGTATACTAGATGTATGTAAGACATATCCGCTCTAGACTTACTAACTCAACAGACTGACGATAATATAAGTGCCAGTAAACCTTATCACACTGTGATAGTGCCACGTGAGGCATAATCCAACGTACAATGGAGAAAAAGAAGATTCAAATAAAGTTTTATGATGAGTTATACTGAAAAAGACATGCATCGTCATATTTTCGATTTACTTACTCAAAGAATTGATAATAAACCAGTCTCTACTATTTTAAAGTCAATCAAGTTGATCACATTGTGACGGTGTGATTCACATACAAATTAATATATATATATATATATATATATATATATATATATATATATATATATATATATATATATATAAACACACACACACGTGTGTGTGTACCACGTTCCTTGTTCGGTTGATGGTAGGATCGACCGTCGTCCCTCCGGCGAGGGTTCGATCCCGCCGTGGTACGTAGGGGTCGAATTACGGACGACTGACGTGAGGTTCATCATGTAGGCACGAGCGTATGAGAAATGCATCAAATATCGATTTCCTTTTGGATATATATATATATATATATATATATATATATATATATATATATATATATATATATATATATATATTGTCGGTGGAGTTCAGCTGCGGCAGCAACTTGGAGGGCCTAGGATTAATAGTTAATTGGTGTATTTATAAATAGTTAGGGGCATTTACATGCATACCACCTAATTCTTATGCTTTACATATCTAACACCTAAATTTTACATTTTACATTTATTGCACCCAAAATTTTCACATCACATAAAAATTCCACTATTTTAACTTTCAAAAAGTGAAATAAACATTTTTATATATAGAAAAGGTAGCATGGATGTAAAAAATAATGTTATTGATCTTAGATATGTAAATACATAGGATTTAATTGGAATATATATATATATATATATATATATAAATCTTTCTTAATTTTCTGAATTGATTGTTTAGTTAAGTTCATAAATATACTCATTTGTTGTTGAACAATTTTCTTGTTCAGAATTTAGTAAATACAGCTCATGTTAAAAAAGTCGGCTTTCTATCATAAAAATTGCTTATGATGACAATCTTAAAATCAAAACATACAGAGCTGTCCCCGACATACTCATAAATCTCTCATCAAATAGATGAACCTAAAGAGGTAAGTTCAGCAGAGCTCATTTAAGCTCTGCCCTCAAGTGTTAATTATATAAATATAACAGAGCCTTCTGTCTCAATTGAGAATTTCTGTTAGAGGTAGAACTACACCCAGTGCTCTGTAAACATGGGAAGATCAAGCAATCTCTTCTTCTTCATTCTCTTTGTCCTCTTGGCCTTCTTTTCAGAACTTAAAACTGCTTCTGAGGTGCTTCCTGAACTCACTAAACCCTGATTTAAGTATTTTTGTTGCTTTGAGTTGGAATTTTCTTACTTGATCTTATCAGCAGATGGTTAATGGGGAACTGAGCTTAAATTTGGCAGTACGCAAGGTAATGTGTAGAAGTTAGAATTCCTCAGCTATTCAGTTTAGTTTAGTTTGAAAACTTTTAGTGTTCTAACCTGCTTATGATTATATCTTGCTATTTTATATACAGCAAAAACATAGGCATTCAGGTTTCAGTGCAGCAGGTTTGTCTATAACTCTTTTTTTAATTTTTGGGGTTTTTAGTCTCTGCGAAAGTGATTTAATTTACATTTTCAAGTCTCATAGTTTTCTATGATTTAAGGACTCATTTGGTTGAGAAAAATTTGCGTACTCAGCGCTGCGTCCGTCATCCAATAGGAGACCGCCATGTACGTATAACTTCTATGTAATCTACCTGTAACCTATAAAAATAAAGAGATTACAGGCAGATTACAAGGAGTTTACAGGGGATAAAACGCGAAAATACCCCTAATACCCTCTGAATAACCTCCATCTAATCTGGATGAAGGACTCAGCGCATCGTACGCTTTAAGTACGCAAATTTTTTCCCATTTGGTTAGGCTTTTGCTTGCTTTGCGCTATTAAAAAGCAGAGAGAGAGAGAGATTTGTTATAGTTTGAGAAAATTGCATTAGAAAATGCTTACGCAGCTTTTCTTCTGCATTTTGTGTACTGAACTTATGAAGAAAAGAAGCCAAATCAAATCAGCCCTAAATCTCTATAGGATATATAAATATGTTGCAAGATTTACATACATACCACTGAATTCTTATGAAGTTACATATCTAGCAAATAAACTTCAATTTTTACATACATATTCTTCTAGTTTATTTACGCACGGAAAAATGTAATTCCCTTTTTAAAAGTTAAGAAAGATTGGGATGGTAAAAATGTAAAAAATAGAGTTTAGGTTTTAGATTTTGTAAATTCTTAGGAATTTAATGGTATGTATGTAAATGGCCCAAATATGTTTCTAGAACTGAACTTTCATTCAATGCTTTCTCAGAGACATTTATGGCGCTTTTGGTTGCTTGGAGTTAAAAGTCATGTCTTGAGGCTAATGACCAACTAAAAAAGTCCTCTCATTTAGTGTATCTGTATGCATTTATGTACCTATGTATATATGCATATAGCAAGAATTCATATATTTGAATGGAAAAAAATGAAATGCTTTCACATTTTGATAAATTTATATGGTTTATAGAGTGCCCAGGTGCATGCCAGTACAGGTGCTCCAAAACAGCTTATAAGAAGGCCTGCTTGTTCTTCTGCCAGAAATGCTGCTTCAAATGCAGGTGTGTACCTCCTGGGACTTATGGTCATAAGGAGGTCTGCCCTTGCTACAACTGTTGTGGGAAAAATACTTTCTTTCCTCGATCTTGGTAAGAGAACAAACCGCAAATCACAACAAAGAAGATGCAAACACAAGAACACAAGCAAACAAGAGGATTTACGTGGTTCGGTCTTTTCGACCTACGTCCACGGGAGGAATCGAAATAATCCACTAAGACAAGAACAAGAAAGATCTTAGCTTTACATAGATGAGCCCTCATCTTCCATAGCCTCCTTCACATCCAAGCGCTCCGAATGCTTTCCTCCTCACCTTAATGAGTAGCCTACACTCAGCCGAGTTCTTTTTCACTCTTACAAAACCCACACTAAGCGCTCTCCTCACTCATCGTATTTATAGTAGATTAGATTACGTTATAATATTCTATAAATAGATGTAGGTGTAACGCTTCAAGGATCGCATGGCCTACACGTCCACCCTTGCAGTCCTCCGTCGCATAGTGTCCACGTGTCCTTTCACATGTCCTCCTTCCACCGCATGGCCTCCACATGTCCTTCCACATGTCCTCTTCTAGGGTCTTCCATGAAAAGTCGACAATGGAGGCTTAAAGTAAGTAGAAATTTACAAGAGTGTCACTTACCTTAGTAACTAATGGGGGTCAAAACAACAAATCTCCACCTCGACCCTCGATTATGCTTTGGAGTAGTGATTCCTCCACGTGGCCCCGAGGGGCCCTCGGTCGATGGAAAAATTCACTAAGTTCGCACGATTGTCCGAGCTTAGCTATAGGCGACGCGCTCGGTGAGCATATCAGCGGGGTTCTCTTCGGTTGGTATCTTCCTACCACTATCGAGCGCTTTAGCGACGACGTCCCTTACTGAAATGAAGCTCACATCCATGTGCTTGGATCTTTCATGAAATACCGATTCTCAGTTAGGTGGATGGTGCTTTGGTTGTCGCAAAACACGGTTATCACATTTTGATGTATCCCAAGCTCTTCGGCCATGCCCTTTAGCCACATAGCTTCCTTGATTGCTTCGATCACGGCGATGTATTCGGCCTCTGTTGTTGAGAGGGCCACAGCCGATTGGAGGTTAGACTTAACCGTGCTACGATCAGAAGACGGTGAAGATAAATCCGGTCAGTGACTTCCGAGTGTCAATGCTTCTGCATAATCGAATCTACGTAGCAGACTACTTTTTCTTCTTTGTCTTCCTGCCTTTTGAAGAGTAGCCCCAAATCGGTGGTGCCTCTTAAGTATCTCGGGATCCGTTTTAGTGCTTCCCAGGTGAGCTCGTCCAGGCTTGCCATGAACACCGCTTACAATATCGACGGCGTAAGCTAAATACGGTCCGCTACAAACCATACCATACATGATGCTACCAACCCCACTGGCGTAGGGGACACCCTCCATGTACCTTTTCTCCTCTTCGATCTACGGTGCTTGAGAGTTCGATAGTCGAAGTGTTGGCGATAGATGTTGCAACCTGCTTAGCCTCGTGCATGTTGAACCTTGTTAGAACCTTCCGAATATATGACTTTTGAGACGAGAATAAGCTACCCTTTTCTTGTCTCCGGTAATCTCCATACACAGGATCTTTGTAGGCGGTCCCAGGTCCTTCATGTCAAATTCGGAATTGAGCATACCTTTGATCTTCCGGACTTCCTCCTTGCTCCTGCCAGCTACTAACATATCATCCACATAAAGGAGTAAGTACGTACCGGATTTCACCGTCTTGCCACTTCATGTACACACTGTTGTCGTAGCTGCTTCGACAAAACCGATCTTTAGCATGAAATCATCGAATCGTTTGTACCATTGTCTTGGGCTTTGTTTTAGCCCATACAATGCCTTCATCAAGCAAGAGCTTTGTCCTTTGTCTCGAGTGAGTTGTACCCATCCGGTGCGGTCCATGTAGATGGTTTCTTCGAGCTCTCCATACGGGAACGCAGATCTTAACATCTAGTCGTTCTAATTCGAGTTGAATTGAGCTCGTAGTGCTTAAGACTATCCTAATTGAGCGAGTGCTTCACCACGGGTGAGAAGATTTCGTTGAAGTCGATTCCTTCGACCTGTGTGAATCCCTTTGCAACGAGTCCGGCTTTGTGCCGATCCTCTCGATTACGGCATGCCTTCCTTCTTCTTAAAGGTCCACTTGCAGACCGACTACGCGTTTGTTCGTTGGTCGATCCACAAGTTCCCGAGGCTTTGTTCTTCATCGGAGAAGCCATTTCCTCATCCATTGCCTCTTCCCACTTGTGTCTTTCCTTGCTCTTTAGGGCTTCCTTGTAGGCACGGTTGGTTCCGCTTCTTCTATCACTTCGACGAACATTCGGAGCAAAGGAGATCATATCTGCATGGCCATATCTCTGCGGCGGTCGATAGTTCTCCTTTGTCACGTCATCACTAAGCTGTAGTCGTCGGATCTTCTTTCCGGTTCGATCACTTCGTTGGTCTTCGCCACTTCGTCTTGATCGTTCACTTATTGTCCTTTGATCGGTCAAAGTTTGTCGTTGTTGCGGCTCCACATCGATTGACGAATCCTCCTTAGTGGCACTTGTCCACAGTAACGTAGCTTTGCGGATTCACATTTGGACTCATCGAATGTCACATCCCTACCGATGATGCATTTTTGTTGATCCAGGCACCAAAGTTTGTAACATTTGGTTCCGAGGTGGGTATTCGATGAAGATGCACTTCAAAGCCCTCGCTTCCGGCTTATCCTGTCTAACGTGAGCGTATGCGATACATCCAAAGACTTTAAGATTATCATAGTTACGGTTTTCACGTACCACATCTCCGAAAGGAGTCTTCATATCAACTAGTCGTCGATGGACATCCGTTGATAAGGTAACGAGCGGTTGACACGGCTTCGCCGAAACTTTTGGGTAGACACGCATTTAACGGCATGCACCGCACTCTCTCAGGAGAGTCCTGTTCATCCTCTCGACTAGGCCGTTCGTTGAGGAGTGTTCGGACCATCTTGTGCCTTGTGATGCCATTCCTCTGCCGCAGCTCCTCAGCTGCTGCGAACGATACTCAATCCATTGTCGGTTCTCGAAGTGCTTCGGCTTTGCTCCCATCTTGTTTTCGGTGAGAGTTAACAGGTCCACGAATCGTTGAAAAGCTTCATCTTTTGTTTTTAGGATAAAGACCCATACCTTCTGGTGTAGTCATCGATGATGGACATGAAGTACCTTCCTCCTCCATGAGTGCGAGTTCTAGTCGGGCCCCGTAGATCCCTTGTGTACATAATCAGAGGTTTCTTTGATGTATGTATTCCGGTGGAGAACTTCACCACAGTGGCCTTCCACAGTACGCATTGTTCGCGAATTCAGGTTTGTTGACCCGATCTCCGCATAGCGGAGTTCCGCTGGACAATTCCTGTAAGCCCCTTTCACTTACATGCCCCGGCCTCATGTGCCATAGTACGGATCCGTCGAGTTCCGATTGAGCTGCATTTGAGAAGTTCACGATCGCGGTTCTTCCAGTTAGGGAGTATAACCCATTCTTTCGACTCCTTTCATAGTATGAGAGAGCCTTGGCTACTCCGATACGATCTATTCTGCGCTTGAATGAGTATCCAATTCGACTCAGGCGTCCACTAAAGAAATTAGATTTCTTTTAAGTTACGGGACGTACGACATGCTTTAGCGATGCCGTTCGGCTCCATCGAACATCTTTATTACGATCGTCCCGTTGCCGATCACCTTACGAGCTTTATTGTCTCCAAGTAGAACGGATCCACTGTTTACCGGGTTGTAGTGTCTCGAACCGGTCTTTGTGAGGACACATGTGGAAGGAGCACTCGAGTCGAGGATCCGCTCCTTGCTGGATTCGAGTCTGTGATCACGAGAGCTTAGTTGAATCATAGCCATCCGAGGCCTATGCTTGCTTCTCCGAGAATCTTTAGGCTTCTCCGAAAGCCTTTCTTCTATCCGGACGGTCCTTCTTAAAATGACCTTCCTTGTGGCGATGGTAGCACTTGTAGGATCTCTTAGAAGGCCGACCTCTAACATTTCTTCGGACCTTGATTTGCTCACGATCGCTTTTATAACCTTTGTTGCTCGATCTTCCTCTAACCATCGGATCATCTCCGTTGGTTTCCTCCTTCATGTCGTGCTTCTTCGAAGTTCTTTGGCTACGATCGATGATTGAACCTCTTCCGGAGTAATCGTCTGCGCCCTTCCATAGAGCATCGCATCCTCGAGCTGCTCGTAGCTCTTAGGAATAAAGTTTAGCAACAACAGCGCCTTGTCCTCGTCATCCATCTTGACGTCGATGTTCTCGAGATCATCTATGATCTTGTTGAACTCGTCTATCTGCTCCGAGACTAATTTGTCTTCGTGCATTTTGAAAGAGTATAGGCGTTGTTTCAGAAATAGCCTATTAGCCAGGGACTTGGTCAGGTAGAGTACCTCGAGTTTGGCCCAAGCGCTTGAGCCGTTGTCTCCCTCGACACCTCCCTCGGAACCTTGTCGCCCGAGCTCGAGATTATCAAACTATGAGCTTTCTCGGCATGCTCGATCTTCTCTTTCTCTGTCATGTCGGCCGGCGGTGCCGTCGGCCCTTGCAGAGGCTCTGCGACACCTGCCGAGCCGGTGGGGCTCTCATCTTTACTCTCCACGAGGCCGAAGTCGTTCTTTCCAGTGAATTTCTCGATGTCGAATTTGGTGGAACCCATTGTCCCATCAAGCACCTCTTCTTGCTGCGATTTCTTGGGTGTGATTCCTCAGACCAAGATGTGTCGAGATTTTCCCACGAGACGGCGCCGATTGTTGTGGGAAAAATACTTCTTTCCTCGATCTTGGTAAGAGAACAAACCGCAAATCACAACGAAGAAGATGCTGAACACAAGAACACAAGCAAACAAGAGGATTTACGTGGTTCGGTCTTTTTGGCCTACGTCACGGGAGGGAATCGAAATAATCCGCTAAGACGAAACAAAAGTCTTAGGCTTTACATAGATGAGCCTCATGCTTGATGGCCTCCTTCACATCAAGGCCTCAAGATGCTCTCCTCGCACCTGTAATAGCAGCAGCTCCGTGAGTTCTTTTCACTCTTACTAAACCACACTTCAAGGCCTCCTCATCTCGTATTTATAGTAGATTAGATTACGTTATAATATTCATAAATAGATGAGGTGTAGCACTTGAGGATCGCATAGCCTACACGTACCACCCTTGAGTCATCCATCGCATAGTCTCACGTGTCCTTTCACATGTCCTCCTTCCACCGCATGGCCTCCATATGCTCATACATGTCCTCTTACAGAGTGTTGCTGAAAAGTCAGCAGATGGAGAGCTTAAAGTAAGTAGAAATTTCTGAAGAGTGTCACTTACCTTAGTAACTAATTGGGGGTCAAAACAACAACAACAATTGGAAGACTCAGAGGGGAGGCCCTAAATGCCCTTGATTACTTGATTAATCAGTTAATTAATCTTTCATATACTTAGAGGCTTAATTAAGAGATTATTGTTTAGCAGAAGTGGCTTCCATTAGCTAATTATTAATTAATTATATCACTTTATATCTCTACTTAGGAAAATATCAATGCTTCGAGTATTCTGTTCGGTTTAATTCCATGTTTTTTGGAGGTCTTTTTAATGAAATGTCTGTTGTTAGTTAGAAAATATATGTAGCTGGGTGCTAATTTAGTATTTTTCATTTTTGTCCTAAAATAGAGGAGAGAGAGAGGGAAAGCCTTAGAAAATTTTCAATAGAGAGGCCGAGAAAAAGTTCTCGGACCCGAGTCCCTTTATCATCTTTTTGCCCCCAATTTATATGAGCATATTTATACAAAAATGAGAGAACAGTAATGAAAATTACACTGAAAACAATTAATGTGCTAATTCGATACCAGATTTACACGGTATATTTCCGGATTTGTTTTACAATTTGAATTTAAATATGATGGCTATCAATTGATCGACGTGCTTGAGTTTGAATAGTTGTCCCTACCGAGTGATCGAATGGTTGGTTCATATCGTGTTCCTTTAGCCTAATCGTCATTCTTGACCGTAAGATCACTTTGAGATTCGTGCCGACAGTTTTTGGTGCATACAAAAATATACCCAATGAGAACAATCCAATGCAATTTTTCTATTGAGAATAAAATAAAATATGGAATTCACATGGTTAGGTTGGTTCACTTTGATTTGAAAAAATTGGTTTTATTTTTTGCTATAAATATGATTTTTCTTTTTATTTTTTTATTTTTTTTCCACAGTTTCGGTTTAGTTTCAGCCTCTAGAAATCAAATTGAAATGGAAAATGGCACAAAATAGATTAAAAACTGACTAGATTTTTTATTATGACTAGTTTAAATTAGGGGCGTAATTGAGTTAAGCCCGCTCGTGAGCTAACTTGTGCTTGGCTCAATAAGTGGTTCATGAGTTGAGCACGGTAAGCTAACAAGTCAAGCTCAAGCCAACCTCGACTCTCGGCTCATTAGCTCGTGAGCCGACTCGTTTAGAAAAAAATTAATATAAAATTTATTCAAAATATATTATAATGCAAGAGTTTATTTTTAAATTGTCAAAAAAATAAAAAAAATGATATTTTTTTATTCTAAATCAAGTGATTTTTTATTTCTTATCTCTCAATTGCTCATTTTATTTCTAATTTTATTTTAACTATAACTGAAATAAATGTTGTCTCCTCTCCTTTATAATAAACAGGTTGACCCGTGAGTCGGCTCAAACCAATAGACTAAGCTTGAGCTCGAGCTCAAAGTCGATTAAGCCGAGAGTGGTTCAAGCTCAACATGACTCATTTACACCCCCAGAATAATTAATTCTGGGATTGAACTGTATCCCAAATTTCAGATTTGAAAGCTTAGTTAAACCGACAGAATTAAATGTTATCATTTAGAAAATTAGAATTGTAATGACTTCTGCTAAATTAAAGAATGTAGTTATATACAAATATTTATGTACATACAATCGAAAAGAGTAATAAAGAAAAATACAATAGTTTTTTTAAAAAAAATTATGATTTATTCCAAAAATAAATAATTTGGATATTAAATGCAACTTATAATGTTTATTTAATAATGAATAACTCAAATAATTCAGATTCTGTCGATTGAGTGCAGCTATAGAATTTTGGAAGGGCGAAATCGAAATCTTTATGTTCGACCAATCCGTTAAACAAAACAAGTGAATGCCCATTCAAACAATTATGAAGAGAATTTAATTACAAATAGCAAAAAGACAGAAAGTAGCAATAACTTCATATTACCGTTTATTACCACAGTAAGTTTGAAACATATTTGTCGAGCGGACACATTCAACAGTAGTTTACAGATAAACCCCTTCGTTAATCTAATTTTACTGCTAACATATAACCTAATGTATGCAATTAAATTAGAACTGTATTCTCGGTTTAAGGTTCTAATGATATATATATATATTTATATATATACCCCAAGATTATTGACTCTTATCAGCAATAGAGGTTTTTTTTTCATGTTTACTTCGTGAGTCATGTTGACAGATCAACATAGGTGTTTTGAAGTGGTTGAGCACGAGTTTCAAAAATTTGTTTTATTTTTATTTTTTTTTATATGGTTCTTTTTCCGATGAATTCCTCACTTTATTTCAGGGGTGGACCTAGGTAGGGTCGGGCAATTGACTTCCTCAATTTTAGATTTTTACTTGTATAGAAAAGTTGATTTCTTCTTTTACTCCTCTTAAAAAAATCAATTTTGCCCCTTCTGAAACATTACTTTACCCTTGTTGGCATAGCTCATCCTATGTTGAGTCTAGCGGGGCAGTTTGTCCCCATAGTACACTTTGTTATTAAGTGGATCCTGATTATGTTGAAGAAATTGTCACTAATAAACACTAAATTTTGATGTTCATATTTAACGGTTACTTAGCCGGTGGCTAGATCAATCCAATTAGCTCACTCGGGCTAAGGCTAGACTAAGAGAGCAACGTAGCCAATCATGATGACTTAATAGCATCATCGATTGTCAATATATATAATCAATGCCATTTCGTCCACATTGACACAACAAATCTATACAAATTGATGTATGAATATCGATCAATCAAATTAATGAGAATAACTTTGAGAAAGGTCCTGCGAAAAAATTTAAGACCATTAAAAATTTTAAAATAATATGCGTGAAAGGGAATCAATTGATGCCATAATAACTCCAAGAATTATAGGGACCATGTTACAGGAAGTAATCAAACAACATCTGGTCACAATTATGTTAAGAGCTTTCTAGAAGTTCACACTAGCGGTCCCCTTTATTCCACCATCAAGGGCTTAACATGCAGAAGGAAAGAAAGGGCTATAGTCCACTTCAGTCTCATTCTACTTTGTTTGCTTTGGTTAAACTTGCTTTCATTGTGTTCAATTTGAGTTTGGTTTTCTGTGCTTTGGTGATGCTGTGATCTTCAAGAAAAGATTTTTTTTTTCTTCTATAAATATATGCTGTTTGGAATTTTTTATAATATCTAAAATAAATTTGGAAAATTTACATACTTGCCACACATATCTTGTATATTTGCAAATCTAACACAAAATGAACACACAAACTTTAAATTTTTGAAAACCACCACGCAAAATCTAAAACTCCTTTGTCTCCTTCTCGCGAACATTTTTCCTGCATTTAACCTCCGTCTCCCTCTCTTCTCCTGCGAAGTAGGTCATCTCCAGCCGGACTCTTACGGTTTCATTCATTTTTTTTCATAATGATACCTATCATCTCTAGCCCGTCTATTGCACTGCCATATGCTACCTGAAAATCTAAAATGAAGTATTTTGGCTTCATGGCTATATGTCAGTAAGGTTTGTTGAGATTATCTAATCTAAGAGTAAAAGAGAAGATGTGATAAACACCTGAAATTATAGATTTACTTGCTTTTGCTTTCTTAAGCTATTTTTCAGTGATTATTCTTATTCATCTTCTCTTTTGCATTATTCTTATGAGTTAGAGACTTTTTGAGAAAAAATAGGTGAATCAATTTATTTGGATGAGTATCCTTCATGTGTATATATACAACAAAGATGAATCTAACATAGGGAAATGTTAGAGTAGCTATTGTACAACTGATAGGGGTAAAGGAGTGGAGAATAAAAAAGACTTGCATCCATTCGGCTCTCCCGAAATAGAGAAAAAGGAATCATTAAGGCTTTGCGGGTATTGAGCGTTCATGTTAGAGCACAATTACAGGTTTTTTATTCGGTATATTTGGTTTGTCCATCTCTTTGTTTGGTGTGGAGTTCAAATATAAGTTTTTTAGTAGAATTCTATGGGAAAGCAAAAATCCTAAGGCCATAGAAGATTGTTGTTGCCATTGAGTTTGATAGCTATAACAATCGTGGAGAAGTTTTCCTCTTTGGCAGAATAATAGAAGAATTCAATAATGAATACCAACGAGAACAGATGTTGAGAATATGTGAGAAGCAATAGTTTCATAAGAGAAAATATGCCAAGCAAAAGATAATGTCGATTATCAAAAGTAATAGACAAAACTACCTTAAGTTACAATAATTGACAATGGTTTAGTTTAAGTCTATTTCAATCAATTTTTATTGATTTTACCTATAGAAAATATCATTTATTTAACATTGAAAAAATTTTAAAATGTAACAAATTTGTGAGTTTTGATTGCATGATAATTTATAGGAAATTAATTATATAAAATGGAGAGTCATGAAAACATTTTTTTCTTGCAACTATTTCTATCTGAATTTTATTTTAATAACACCTTTGTCTACTACTCAGAATTTGTTGGATTCCCTTATATAATAATAGGATGCAACAATTGCACTTGGTTTATTTGTAGAAGCATATAATTATTTTGATTGTCATTTATAGAGGGGTCAAATTGGTAGTTATAAAGAACTTGAGGACTGATGCGTCTTTAGAAAATTCGCGGCGGTAGAGTAACCAATTATCGTCTTAGCGTTGTACGAGAATTCAGCACACAATTAGGTGAAAGATAAACAACCAAGTATGACACTGAGAGGTTTTACGTGGAAAACCGTAAAGGAAAAACCACGGCGCTGGCACGATTCAGATAATCCGCTTAATGATAAACGTTCGAGAAATCCCACGTCCACGGACGGGAAAGGGTAATTATGTGATGTAGATTACGACGTCGGCCGACAATATATGGATGATGGTGGTGGACGACGATCGACGGTGGTCCGCGGCGATCGGCGAGTGGTCCACGACGATCGACGGTGATCCGATGATTATCGGCGATGATCGACGAGCTGTCGGCGATGATGCTGAAGTCGCTTCTTCTCCAGTGCTTGGACTCACTTCTCTCCTCCCTCTCGTGAGAGTTGGGGTGCATTTATAGGTTTTTGGGTGCAATTAATGCAATCATTTTGATCGGATGGCTCAGAAGGAACCCCTCGATCAGACGACTTTTAAGGGGCATTTGATGGCCTTAACGATGTCAGAATTGAGTGATATTGGGCTCGTTGGATTCGTCTTGTCGAGACACTCGATTCGAGTATGAGTTTGCTAATGTCGGCATCAATTTGATCTTTCAATATGTCTGAAAAGCTTCTAAAAGTGGTTTAATGACTCGATCCAGAGCGATTTGACTTGGATTGGTTTAATTTTGATATCATTGAGTCCGTTTCATCGAGCCGGTCAGTTTGACTATAAGTATGCCGAATCAGAGCTCTGGATGAATTTTTATCCAGATTTGAACGTTTTTTGCTCAAAAGATTCCATCGAGATCTATGTAATGCTTTGAGATGCGTGTCAGATGATGAAAATTTGTTGATGTCGTATCAAGGACGAAATAGACGAAACAGAAAATAATTGTAAAAAAGCTAAGGATTGCTCATTTACCATTTTAAAGTTGTTTTTCAGCAATTTAGAAGTTTCTTAAACACGAACTTCTAGGATGATGGAGAGATGTATGATGAATTTATATCTCAATACAACAACAACAACAACAAAGCCTTAATCCCACTAAGTGGGGTCGGCTACATGAATCCTTTTTCTCCATTGCGTCCTATTTAGTGTCAAATTTTCATTTAATTCTAATAAATTAAGATCATTTTTTATGCAATAAGCCCAAGTTTTCCTAGGTCTGCCTCTGCCTTTCTTAACATAAGTTGTATTTAAAACATCTACTCTCCTAATTGGATCATCAGGTGGTTGACGTCTAATGTGACCAAACCATCTAAGGCGACTCTCTCTAATTTTATCCGTCACTGGTGCAACTCCAACCCTTTTACGGATATATTCATTTCGCATTTTGTCTCTAAGTGTAAAGCCACTCATCCACCTAATCATTCTCATCTCGGCAACACTTAACTTAACATTATGCTTCTCTTTTAAAGGCCAACATTCAGCACCATAGAGCATTGAAGGTCTCACCACCATCTTATAAAAATTTCCTTTCAGTCTAAGCGGTACTTTTCTATCACACAATAGGCCAGACACATTCCTCCACTTCAACCAACCAACCTGAATTCTACTATTAACATCCCCATCTATATCACCATCGCTTTGAACAATGGACCCGAGATATCTAAATCGTTCACACCTTTTAATAATTTGATCACCCAAAGTTACACTGCTTGTCACTAGACCTACTATTACTAAAATTACATTCCATGTATTCAGTTTTAGTTCTACTCAAACGAAGACCTTTAGACTCCAATGTAGACCTCCATAATTCAAGTTTTTCTGGACTTTTTCTCTTGTCTTATCCACAAGGAGGATATCATCAGCAAAAAGCATACACCAAGGTACATCCTCTTGTAAATGCCCAGTAAGACCATCCATAAATAAAGCAAAAAGATATGGGCTTAAAGCCGATCCTTGATGTAAACCAACGAAATAGTAAAATACTTGGTTAATCCTCCTTCGGTTCGAACACATGTAACAGCTCTAGCATACATATCTTTAATGACTTGAATATAAGTCATATCAACACCTTTCTTCTCGAGGACTCTCCAAAGAACATCTCTAGGAACCTTATCGTAAGCTTTTTCTAAATCAATAAAAATCAAATGTAGATCCTCCTTATTATCTCTGTACTTCTCCATCAAACCTCTCAATAAATATATAGCTTCCATGGTAGACCTGCCCCGGCATAAATCCAAATTGATTATGAGAAATCTTCGTAATACGTCTTAACCTATGTTCAATTACCCTCTCCGATAATTTTAAAGTATGACACATCAATTTAATTCCTCTATAATTTGCACACTCTTGTGCATCTCCTTTATTCTTAAAAATGGGGACCAAAATGCTCTTTCTCCACTCCTCAGGCATCCTTTTAGTTTTTAAAATAATATTAAAAAGTTTAGTAAGCCAGGTGTTGACCTCATTTTAGTGAGGTCTTAGGATATTCCTCTTAGACCCTAGGATCTAGCTTTAGGAGTTCCTTATTGACCATCCTAGCGGACTAGTCACGGAACCCACCTCCCATAGAGCTTCGAGCCACTTCTAAACTCGTTTTTGTGAAACCTCGCATGAGTAGTCCCAAGCACTCGACTCCTGGTTGCAAGGGCTAAGGACTACCATGTAGAGGGCTCGAAAAATGAGTTCACATAGGATCAGACGGCCTTAGGTAGGTGGCGAGGGCGATGATAATAATGCTTATGTGTGCTGTACGAAGGATACGAGGGATACGAGGGATAATTAGAATAGTATCTCCTACCTCGAGGATCCTCCATAAGGGGAGAGGAAAGGACCGATGATACTATTCGCCGACCCTTGGTGAGATCGTTTCCCAGAGCGATCTTAAGTCGCCAGGTAGTCACAACGACGATTAGAGTGGTAGCTCATGTGACTCTACTATTTTTTTTAAAAAGTAATTACAAAAATAAAAAAAAATAAAAATAATAAAAAAAAATCTCTTTTTTCTTGTTATCAAAAAAAAAATCTAAATAAAAACTTAAACAACTTTTGCATGAAAATCAAAGAATATTTTTTTTATAAAATATATATAAAGGTCCATGGTTAGTCACTTGGATTGGGTTAAGGACTACCCTTCATAGATTGTCGGGTCGGTAACTCTTATTCAAGGTCGAATAGCACACAGCCCAGCTCTGAGCCCCCCTGCCTCTACTGATGTCTTATACCCAGTTCCGATATTTCATATGTGACTACGAGTTTTACGTGTGCTTTCTACGACTCGTTTTTCTTTCTGACTTTCGTGATTTGAGTTTTCTCGCTCTGCTTATTTTCCGGCAAGTCCATTTAAATCCACTGCAAGTCATGACATGCTTGCAATACAAATCATACGACGGTAGCAGATGCCCAGGTACACATTTACATTTTAAGTGCTGCAATTTCATTTGTCTACTTTACTGCACTTTACTTTCCAACACTTTTATTTGCCAGCAATTTACTTTACTCTGCATGCAAAACTGAAAACAACAACAAAACACGAAACACTTCGAAACACATTTGTAAAGCTATTTGAACCTTAGACCTTAGGACTGCTACTTCAGCCAGAAGCTTGGAGCTAACTCCGTGGGCAGCACAGCGAGGAGCTTGGATTGAGCAACAAGAGGATCTTCAACAGCAAAACTCTTCCTAGTTTAAATAACAACATATAAGACTTCGAGGTAGCTCGCCTAGCGCGACATAAACCCTCACTCTCCTCTTTAGGCTTCTGTGCAACCATGTTGCGCAGCGTAAGTCCTAACACGCTTTAGGTTCCGAGGTTGTCGTACGGTACGATGTAATCCCTCTTATCTCGTGGGTTATTTGCATAATCGAGTATTATGCGAATGTAAGTCCCAAATAATAAAATTGGCGAGGATTAAACATTTAATTAACACCGTCTCCAAAACGCAGCCACACCGCGGGATAGTTGGGAAGTCAGCTGGGCTTGCCTCGGATGCGCGACATCCCTACCCTTTCTTTCCTTTGGACTCACGGAAATAACTGTTCCCATTCGAGCCACTCCACTTGCTTTACCACGTCCTACCGTGAAAACCTAAACCCGTGAATTCTTGAAGACAGAACCACCGATCATTATCGAGAGTTTTCTCAAGTGACACCGGTCATTTGAGATGTAATTAACTATAGGGGCTTGCCTCTATAGGGAACTTGGAACCCAGGTAAAATAAACCCTACCTAGTATTCCTATTAGGTAGGGGGACTTGTCGGCCACATATAAAGGTTCGCAGATCAAACGGATGTCACGAGTCCTTTAGTTCGTATGATTGGGTCTACCGTCGCAGGATACATTACTCTTTCGAGAAGGTGTATCACTTGTGACACCAGGCACGATTATGCAAATTACTGGACAAATGAGATCCAGGCGGTCTCATTTTTCAAAATTAAAAATACACTACTTTCAAAACTACTTTCAAAATCATATACTTTTTTATATTAAACTAAATCACCAAAATTTTTTTTTTTTTTAAATTCTTTCAAAGCAAAAAATGCTGGCCGACACCAGGAAACCCCCAAATCACCTAAACATTTCCACACTTCAATTGGGATATCATCAGGTCCTACAGACTTTCCCCCCTTGGTTTTCTTTAAAGCCTCATCAAAAATGAAAAGTTTTATTATTATTAACGATATTAAGATCACTAAGGTCAATCGTACTTTCAGCATCATCATTAAAAAGTTTATCAAAATAACTCACCTATGTTGAATATCTTTTTCTAAGAAAAGCACTTTTTGATTTTCATCTTTAATACATTTTACTTGAGTTAAATCTTTACATTTCATTTCTCTTTATTTGGCTAGTTTATACATATATTTTTCACCTTCCTTAGTATCTAACATGTTATAAAGATCACTAAAAGCAGAATTTTTAGCATCACAGATTATTCTTTTACACTCCCTGCGAGCCGTTTTATGTTTTTTCCAGTTCTCTACGCTTTTACATTTAAACCAATTTTTATAGCACAACTTCTTATATTTTATCTTTTCTTGCACATTATTATTCCACCACCAACTATTTTTATTTATAGAAACTTTTTCTTTTGATTCTTCAAGTACATCTTTAGTCACTTGTTTAATAGTATTAGTTAATTTTTCCCGCATAACATTCGCGTCTTCATGAACATCCCAAATATTTAAATCTTAAATTTTACTCATAAAAATAATTTTATTTGTGTCTTTTAGGTGCCCCCATCTTATTCTACGATGTTGAATTCTAGTATTCTTTATTTTACAACTCTTCATCTTAAAATCTAGAACTAATAATCGATATTGGGTACTTAATTGCTCACTTGGAATAACCTTGCAATCCTTACAATCTCGACGATCTCTTCTTCTCATAAGAAAATAATCAAATTTTATTTAGATTCATTCTTATAAGTAATAAGATGCTCATCTCTTTCTTGAATAAAATATTTGTAATAATCATATCATACGCTAAAGCAAAATCTAAAATGACTCTACCTTCTTCATTAATCGCTCCATAACCGTAGCCACCATGAATATTTCTGAAATCTTCTACCACTCTACCGACATGTCCATTTAAATCTCCTCCGATAAAATTTTTTTCTTCGAGGGTATCGAGTGTATTAAGTCTTCAGATCATTCAGAATTTATCTTTAGAGCACATATCTAAACCAACTTGAGGAAGCATAAGCACTTATAATATTAAAAATCTTAGTATCGATAATAATCTTAAGTGCTTATAATTCTATCTCCAACTACTATTAATTTTGACAACATTATCTTTCAAACTCTTATCTATAATTACACCTACACCATTTCTAGTACGACTCTTACCAGAATACCATAGTTTAAAACCTAAGTTATCAATTTCCTTAGCTTTTTCTCCAACCCATTTTGTTTCTTGAATACATAGGATATTTATCTTTCTATGGATCATAATATCAACCAATTCCATTAGTTTACCATTGAGAGTGCCTATATTCCAGGATCATATCCTAATATTAGTATTATGGACTAAATTTTTTACCCGCATCCGTCTGTAATGTAGGAACCCTTGCTTATTTGATACTACACTCGGGCGCTGGTGTAGCGGCCCTTGCACATTTTCCACTGTATTCAGTCCATACAACGCGTCGCTTCCAGGGGACGCCCTAGCACTTACACAATGATCAAAAGGATTCATGTCATGATAAATTTATATCTCAATAAAATAAAAAAAAAATGGTTTCACCTCGAGTATAGATAGAATTCATTTTAATCCACATTTAAGCTTCAAAGTATGGTTTTTAGTCGAGCATCCTATGTTATTTATCATATTTAGCCTCTATAATGGATAATTTTTTAATCACTTGAAATAAATTAGTTCAGCCGCTAAAATTTCATCCACTATTTAGATAAATACATTTTTTTCTTTACGATTATATAAAAATTCATTTATATTTTAATAATTGTATTTGTTGGTGCAGATATTTTAAAGTTCATCACTATTAATCAATTTTTTATAGTACTAGCATATACACATATGGGCTCGATGAGTATATGGATAGGCAAAGTTGGCGTCAATTTTTGATGTCAAGTGTGTAGGGTGTCCACTTGACTGGATCAATACGATTCACTGCTTATTCATAGCATCTCATAGCTTAAAACACTGATCCAAGACCTCCTGGTACGTGTTCAGGATACAAAATCAGAGTCTACGATGATTCAGCCTTACCCGGGAGAATCTGCCATTAGACGGACTCACCCAGAACATCAGATGTGTTTGATGTTTATTATGGTGTTTAGAGGTCTCTCAGTATCCATTTAGAGCCTCCCCAAGGTCAAGGGAATTCACGAAGCCCTCCTATGCGCACGCTACGGGAAAAATTGGGTTTGGCCTGCATCGAAGTGCAAGGAGCTTGTTGGCGATAGATTCTTCGATCAATGGATGAGCAAAATACTTATTTTTGAAGTTATGAGATCACAATTTACTCATATATGGTCTCCCATAGTTTTCAGATCGCAAAAAACATTCATCGGGCGCTCTTGGTGTAAATCAGAGTTTTCAAGGCTAGACTGGTGCCTAAGCGCCAGCCGTGGGAGCCTAGCCACACAAAATGCCTTCTCAAATGTTCAAAACTGAGCCTCTAGAAGTTTGGCGCCAGTTTATGGCGTCTAGGTGCCCAAAAATGTAAAAATAATGGTCATTTTTCCGAACTGCTGGCAGGTAGGCACCGCCAAGGTGGCGCTAGATTGTGTGCCTAAGCACCAGGGTCGCTCCTCCTAGTCTTCAGTCTACTTCCAAAGCTCGAGTTTTGACGCAAATTTGACTTGGGCTATGGGGGGATTTGCCTTGGGCATGCATAAAGAGGATCGCCATACCCTTTTGGAAGCTTTCTAGGTGAGGTGGGAAAGCCACATTTGGCAATTTTGGGGGTAAAATAGGAGGGGGCTAGTTTAAGCTCTCTTCTTCCTCATTTCATCAATCTCAACTTATTCTCAACATTTTGGCCTCCTCCAAGCTTCTTCCTAAAGAAAAAGCTTGGAGCACCTTTCTTCTTCTTCTTGTGAGAGAAATCTCGAGAGCTTCTTTGAGGTAAATAGCTTCATGGAAAGTTGAGAGTAAGAGCTTCTATTTCCTCTTCTTCTTCCATAAGAAACTCCCTTCCTCCTCACCTCCTCCTTCCTCCACTCACCTTGAGTGTGTGAGGATATCTTCTTGGGGAGAAACTTGGTTAACAAGGAAGTAAGGTTTATTCTCTCCTACACTAAAGGAGAGCTTCATCTTTTCTTGGGGAAGGACCACTTGAGCACCGCCGAAACTTCGTCGAAGCTCGGAACTTCACCGAAATGTCGCCATCTCTTCTCACACTAAGAGTGCTTCATCCTATGAGAAGAAACACAACATAAAACACCATGTTAGTGAGATTCTCTAAAAATCCCTCGCATTTTATTTCTTTCTTAGCCCTAAGAATAAATTTTCCTAGGTGTTTTTAGTTTGGTCGCCCACACGAGGCGGTTATGACTGGCCGCCCGGTATCGTCTGACTCAATCAATCGCCCACTATCAGAAAGTCTGATTGGTTGGCCAATTACGTCTTTGATTGGCCAATTTTTTGGTGTCGTCGTGGGTTCGGTCGCCCACGCTAGGCATGTTGGTCGGCCGACTCTAGTCGGCACAGCCATACGCCTATTGATTAGTTGTTTATTATTTAGAGGAAGCCCTAGGTTATGAAACTTTCATTTGACAAATTACTAACGATTCCGAGAGATTCCATTATGAACCTGTAGGTCTACACCTAAGCAGATCGGAATCCCATTTCCCCTTGCTTTGACATTTCCAACCCTCCATTTTGTGAAGTGAGAAAAGCTTTTTAGCTATCTCACTTTGCAAAATCATGGGGGTTTGTAGAATGGAAAAAACTTTGCAGCTAGTCCATTCTACAACATTGTAGAGAGTTCCATTTTTGAAAATATGAATGTCAAGCTCCCCACACACCTTGTCAAAGCAGAAGGCGGCTATACCGCATAACCATGTGCTAAACTCTAGGTACCTAAGCAAGGAAGTTTGCATGAGTATGGCTCGCTATCGATCGTGATCACTTGCAACAAGTTGGGTTTGCATTACATTGTGCACTTTGCATGTTGCATCACACTTCGGCTCGACCGGCCGCCCCAACTTGGTCAGCTCTGCACTTGGGTACAATCGGCCTCCCTGGCCCGGTCGACCCATGACTTTGGTCCGACCTACCACCCCGGCCTGGTCAACCAGTCAATTTGGCACAACCGTCCACTATGGTCCGGTCGAGCAACACTTAGGTTAGACCGGATGCCCCATCCTGGTCTACCAAAAACTTTAGTCCGACCTACCCCCTAGGCTTGGTCTGTCAATCACTTTGGTTCAGACATCCACCTAGCCTGACCGAGCTTTTTGACTACATTGCCTCGGGTTGGCCATCCCGATTCGACCCACTGGGTCGTAAAACCAATGTCACTTGCATAGTGTGTGATCTACATGCGCAGTAGTGTTCTTTGCATGACACTTTGTATGGTCATTTGTTGTATGCATGAGTTGCATTTGGAGTGTTCATTCATACTCTCACCCCACTTGTATGATTCTCTCTTGTGAGAATCATCATTATCTCGAGTCAATTTCTTCACAGTAAGCTCAACACTCGAGTCAATGGGCCCTTGTGATATACTCACTCATTTGGGTCACTGCATCCATGACACACACATTCTTTGGGTTGCTGCCTCTACAACACGCCGACCCCTTTCAAGTCAATGCCTCCACTACACACCCATCCTTTATGTCACTTCCTCCACGACATGCCCATCTTTTTGGATCACTGACTCCATGACATACCCATTTCTTTGAGTCGTTGCCTTCATGACACACCCATCCTTTGGGTTGCCACCTCCACAACCTGCCCAACATTCTGGGTCACTACCTCCATGACACACTCATTCTTTGTGTTGCTGCCTCCACATCACGCCCGCCCATTTCGGGTCACTGCATCCAAGACAAACTCATTTTTTTGAGTTGTTGCCTTCATGACACGTCTATCCTTCTGGGTCACTGCGTCTATGGCACACATCCTTCAGACCGCTGACTCCACCATAGGCCCACGTTTCCGAGTCACTGCCTTCACAACACACTCATCCTTTGAGCCGTTGCCTCCACGACACGCCCACTCTTTCAAGTCACTGTCTCTACGACACACTCGCCCTTTCGAGTCACTACCTGAACGATATACTCATTTCTAAGCCATTGCCTCTACGACACACCCATCATTTTGGTTCGCTGCCTCCATGGCACGCCCACCCTTCTGGGTCACTTCCTCCATGATACAATCATCCTTTAGGTTGTCTCCACGACACGTCCGCCCTTTTGGGGTCACTGCCTCCACGACAATCATTCTACAAGTCGCTGTCTCCATGACAAACCCACCCTTTCAAGGAACTGCCTCCACAACACACTCATTCTTCTGATCACTGCCTCCACGACACACCCATTCTTCGGGCCACTGCCTCCACAACACACTCACCCATTTCAGGTCACTGTCTCAACGACACACCAATCTTTCAAGCCGTTGCCCCATGACACGCCTACCCTTTCGTGACACTGCATTTGCAACACAATCATACTTTGGGTTGCTATCTCCATGGTACGCCCACCCTTCTGGTCACTTCCTCCAAGCCACTGCCCACGACACGCCTACCCTTCCGAGTCACTGCCTTAACGACACACCCATCCTTTAGGCCAATGCCTTAAAGGCAAGCCCGCCCTTTTGAGTCATTGCCTCCACAACTCATCATTTCGGCTGTTGCCTCCACGGCAAGTCACTCTTCTGGGTCACTGCCTCCATATCACACTAATTCCATTGGGCCTTTGGCTTCACGATACGCCCACTCTTCTAGGTCAATGCCTCCACAACAAAATTTTTTTGGTTGCCACCTCCATGACACACCCACTCTTAATTCACTGTCTCCACGGCGCACTCCTCACCACTTCTATCACATGATTGTTTGTATTTGCATTTGTATGTGTGTATAGATAGCGAGTCATGCTCAATATACGAATGAACCCATGTTGGTTGTGATGTTTTAATGAGCATTGCTTGCCGAGTTCATCCCAGCTAGCCATGCGAGTTAAAACATCAGGATTGACATGAGTATGACTATGCTGAATATCCAAGGGTTCTAACTCATGTCATCTGACATGTTATGGGTCTGAATTTAATTACACTTATTTAAATATATATACGTTCTATAATTTTTATATATGTTAAATTCAATGGCAGGGAGGCTAAAAGTTTGACGGTGATATGTCAAATATTTCATTGTCTTGTTAGAAGTCTTTCTTTTAATATCTTTAATCCATTTAGCAACTTTTATATATGTTCTATAAATTTTAATCTAAATATTAAGATGCAAATGAAGAGAAATAATAAGATTTGGTGGTATAAACCACCTGCACCTTTTGTTAAATTTAATACTGATGGGGCTTGGCTGTTATCTAATGCCGGAATTGGAATGACATTGTGTTGGCTTTGTTTGCTGCTCCAGCAAAAGCTGTGTCCCCGTTAGCTGCAGAAGCTGAGGCAATTATTTTTGCTCTACTGATAGCAAAAAGAATGGGGTGGACTAATATTGTTGTGGAAATGGATTCCTTATGTTTATATAATATCTGTTGTTCTAATATTACCTGTCACTGGAGTGTGTTATTGCAGGTTGGGAGAATCAAAGTTCTTGCGGTAGGACTAAATATCATTTGGACTTATACTAAAAGAGAGGGAAACTTGGTTGCGGATTGGATTGCTAAACTGGGACTGAAATTAAGAAATCCGGTGATCCCAAATCTATTACCTGAATTTTTAATTCCTTTAGTATGTCAAGATTTATAATCTTGCCTTTTGGTTTTGACTGTTTATATAGTTTTTTGTTCTTTGTGTTTTTGGTCTTCCTGTCTTAGTCTTCCTGTTTTGTTTTTAGTCGGAGTCTTGGGTCGGTGAGTTGTATTTTTTCTTTTTTTTTTTAGAGAGAGGACCGTATATTCTTCTTCTTTTTTTTATGTGAGTTGTAGTGGGGGTTTAGATAGGACCTTTCTCCCGGGATGTAATTTTATTTTTAATTAACGCGTAGGGAGCTACAGACTACTTTAATAATATATATATATATATATATATATACACACACACACACACACACACTTATTAGGACTCGTCATAATTTTAAAATTATGCATGTAGCAAGTTAGGCCATAAGTAAGGCCAACTCTTTCAAAATCTATCATGGGCCACAACCTTTAGATCCCTTGAGCCATTAAGACAAGAACTTTCTAGAGAATTGGGTCTCACTATCAGTGATAATCTTCGTGGGGAGCCCAAAGCGATAGATAATGTTTTCCCCAGACAAACAAATTTGCATTGGCTTCAGTGATCTTGGCGAGCAGCTCCGCTTCTACTCACCTGGTGATAGTCAACATTTAAGTTGATGAATTTATATTGTTCAATAGCTATTGGAAACCGTCCCGTGATATCTACTCCCATTGGTCGAAAGGACAATGACTCAAAAATAGCGTCAGTTCTACTGGCGGTGCATGTATAAGATTGGAGTGTAGTTAACAAATCTTGAACTATTGCACAAAGTCCAATGAGCCTTGCTTGGTCGCGGCAAGTAAAAACCGTGTCTCATTATTTTAAGGGCGAGAGCTCTACCCCCGAGATGCTCCCTATTCAGAATGAATCTCTGGCAAAGCATAATCAGCTTTAAATGGGGGAAGACACTTGAGATATGAATCTACAAATGTCTTTTTATATAATTCATACCCAATAGGGATAAAGCTGGCGGTCATGCGACAAAGGCAAATTAACACAGTAGGATCATCAGGCAAAATTTTGTCTCGGAGGAAGTAGATAATGAGATCCATCCAACATGACTCCTTTGGGTCATCTATAGGCAAAATCACCTAAGGACCTATTGGATGCTAGGAAAATATATCCGATCGATGCACCTTTTAAAGAGATTTTCAGTTGTCGAAGTAGCGAGCTTGGAGAGGGCATCGACTCAGGTGTTCTGCTCCCAAAATATATGAATAAGCTGGTATGTTTTAATTAGGACAATAAGTGTTTTCACCATACTGAGATATTGCATTAATTGTAAGTTATGGGCGTCAAATTCTCCCTCTTCTTGGGATACAACAAGCTGAGAATCATTGTAGATAATTATATTTTGTACTTCATAGTTGGTGGCGAGTTTTAATCCGACGACGATGGCTTCATACTCCACAACATTATTAGTGACTGGAAATTTCAAACAAAGCTATTACTTCAAGATGTATTGCTTTTGGGAGATGAGTAGTAGTCCAGCACTAACTCCAGAGTTTTCGGATGCTCCGTCCACGTATAGTGTCCATTCAGGTGATAATGGAGGAAAAAAATGTGTCTCATCAGAACTAGACACTTTACACTTTACCATAAAGTTGGCGAACACTTGTGACTTGATGTTTGGTCGCGGTTAATAATGAATGTCATGTTCTCTCATGAATAAAGTCTTGCTCAAAAAATCAACTCGAGATCTGTGACATGCCTCAAGATTCATACCGAATGATAAAGATTTGTTGGAGTTGCATCAATATATATATATATATATATATATATATATATATATATATATATTAAAAAAAAATTGATTCTTTATCTTAAAAAAACTCAAACTTTGATAGGTTAAACGCCCCCATCTATTAAGGACTCAATGGAGACCATATTTAACAAAATGGAATCAGTAATTTAGTTAGGATCTCCCACCATCATAACTGAACACACAACTACATGCAAGAATGTGACCAATGCCAAATACCTACTTCAAGTGAAAAAAAAAAAAAAACTTTCTCCAAAATCCCATTTTTCACAAAACTAGCCCTATAAAACCTTTTACGGCATTTCTATTTCAACAAAAACATTATTCTCATCTCAAAAATCGCAGAATGTGGGAGTAATGTCGCCAATCCACTTCCATCAAAGACAAAAAAATCCTGCTCATCAATGCGTCAAAAACAATTAAAGAAACAGAGAGACGGGCTAGAGAACTCCACATACAAGAGAATGAGAGAACTATCCTTCACTGGGAAAAGCCTTGGTTGAAGCTTAGTAGAGAGAAGCGAGCTGGAGGCCGGAGCCGAACTACTTCGCACAGAAGCGAGAGAGACAAGCCGGTTGGAGACGACTTATTGCGCAGGAGAAGAGAGGAAGACCGAGGTTACGCGAGGGAAAAATTTAAGCGGGAAGGAGACGGAGGAGTGTCGCCGTGTATTATGTCGAACGTGACTGCGACGGAGACGGCCGAGGAAGGGGAAGGAGCGAACTGGAGGGGTGCTCGGTGATTAAAAGAGGAGTTTTAGGTTTTTTGTGGTTGTTTTGAAATATTTAAAGATTGGGCGTTGATTTTGTTATTTATAATATTTTAACTTTTAAGTGGTCGGTAGGTAAAAATTCTAAATATAACATAATATAATATAAATGTAAAATTATTATATTCGATCTAAACATATTTATAAATATAAATAAATATATTTTTTGCATCGATAAATAGAAGCGAGATAGATACATACATCACATCAATATGTAAGCTTTACAGCGTGCGAAGTCGACATTCTTTATTTACGCGATTAATTTCAGTGTTATAGATCTTACTAAACTTGCTTACTACTATGGCCGATGGTGGTGAAAAAAATTATAATGACCAAGCTTGGAGACCAAAACAACAAGCATCACATCTATTTATAGTGGTATGCCCATCACAGAGATCTACGGTCGTGATCAGATCAACAGACGTGAGCAGAGCATATGAAAGTGTTGAACTTAGACTCAATATGGACCACATTATAAAATTTAATTCCCTTAAAAACACAAAAGCCTTATTTCTTAAAAACGCAAAAGTCTTATTTCCCTTGACAACACAACGAATTTCCAACGGAAATTATAAAGGAAAAAGAACATTAATTAGAGAATTGTAATGAAAAATCTCAACAAGAAAATATTTGAAATAAATAAATTTATTGATTATTTATATTTATTATTTTTGTATTCATCTATCCTTTTTTTTACTCTTAATAAATAGTTCAAATTATTATTGTTTGCTTAACCGAATCTTAAGTTTAATTATATGCTTAATAATTATATAGATATGTGTGTATCAGTGTATGCACAAAATATTACTGTTGCGCCTAGGGGTGTAAACGAGCCGAACACGAGCGAGCCAAGGCTTATCTCGTGTTCGGCTCGTTTATATTTCGAGCCTAAAAGTGTGTTCGTGTTCGGCTCGTTTGCTTAACGAGCCGAACACGAAGCTGTTCGTGAACGAAGAGTCGTTTTGACAATCACAATTACGTAACAAAAGATGTTAAGGGGATGCGAGATTTAAGAATTATAGTTTATATTAAAACGTCATTTGAATCTAATTTAATACTTTTTATTATATTTGCTTAATTAATTACTTTAATTGATTATAAATCTTTTAATTTTTTTAAAAATACTACTCATTGATACGTACGTACATACATATATATAATTGAAGTATAGTATTTCGAGCCAAACGAGCCGAACACGTACGAACAAATCTTTGTTCGTGTTCGAGCTCGTTAAAGCTTATTAAGCTTAGCGAACGAGCCAAACACGAGCTTTTTAATGAGCCGAACACGAGCTGTTCGCGAATAACGAGCCGTTTTGACAGCCCTAGTTGCGCCATTACATTTATACCATAAAGTTTAAAGTGTCTGATACGTAAATCTACAGGAGTTGCGTGTTGTGTATGCGAATCCCCCAATAAAATTATAGTTATTTTAAATATCTTTGAACAGACATTTAATTCCTGCATGAAGAAAACGTGTCTGATCGTATAATTTTTGGTGAATGCGCTACAAATATACTTATTTATGAATAAATCTTGGGGCTCATTTAATTTCTTATATATCTTTGGAGGTCTCTTGAGATAGAACATGAGAGTCGTGCGACAGCCAAATTACATAAAAGATCACCTAATAAAGTCATTTTATGACTCCAATCATATACTTGATAAGAATTGGGATAATATTTAAATATTATTATTTATTATGAAATTCATTTGAATATAATTTAATATTTTTTATTAATATTTTTAAGTAATAATTTTAATTGATTATAGAGCTTTGCAGCCTTATGGTAATATATATATATATACACACATTGTATTTCAAGCAAAAACGAGTTTATCATGGACGAACAAAGATTTATTCGTGTTCAGTTTTTATATATCAAGTATAACAAAAGTGTTTGTGTTTGGCTCGTTAACTTAGCAAATGAATCGAACACGAGTTCTTTAACTAGCCCAACGCGAATTGTTCGCGAACAACGAGTCGTGACGTGAAGTGAGGCAGATACCCTTTAATTTTTTCTTAAAATTTTACAAAAAATAATAATTTTAATAATAGATAATATTAAATATTATTATATATATTATTATTTTTTTCATTAGAAATATTAAAATTAAATTTTTCATTAACTAATAAATTTTAATTATTTTTAAATTAATTAAAAATAAAACTAAACAATTTATATAAACTAAGAAAATTTTGAAATTATAAAATTCATTATATTAATATATTAATTAAATAATTAAATCAACTAATGTAATATTTACAGAAGTTGTAAGTAGTAGAAGGAGGGAGTAAGAAGTGAAGAAAATGCTTATGCGATGTGCGAATATGCACCCTCATAGGGGAAAATTTTGTGTGCGGATGACGTACGCAGGAGATGCGTACGTCGCGGGTTATAAGGGGGTTACGCGTGGGGTATAGAAAGGTTATAAACCACTTTGTACCCCCCGTGTAAACCACTTGTACCCCTCGTGTAACTCTCGCGTAACCCTGTAACTCCCGTGCGGGTTACACGGGGGTTACGCACGTTACAGGGTTACGCGGGAGTTACACGGGAGGTACAAGTGATTTATAACTCTCTTATACCCCACGCGTAACCCCCGTGTAACCCGCGATGTACGCATCTCCTGCATACGTCGTCCGCACCCAAATTTTTTCCCCCCATAGAGGGCGAATCTATTCCATTTTAATTTTCTTTTGTTTCGCGCTCCATTTGCTAATTCACTTTGTTATGATGATTCTTATGTAATTTGCTCATGCTACATATTTATTTATTTGAAAATTGAAGAATGTTAAGTGCCAAATACGACCTTTTGTCAAAAAAGCGTTCTAAAGGAAATATATGTAAACAAAAAAAAATCATGTGAATCTCGTGCCGTAAATTTCCCTCAAAGATTGTTAAAAGCTCAAAAATTGATTTGAATTTTGATTTGGATTGAGATTTGATCGAAATAAACAAGCCAAGTTATGGATAATTTTGAGCCTATCCCAATCAACTCAAAATTGGATCTTTAACAACCTTAATGATTATAGTGTTGTAAATTTAATAAATTTATCTCAAAAGATTATTAATCTCTCAAAAATTTATTTGAATTTTGGCTCAATTTAATATCGGATTGAAATAAATGAATTGAGTTATGAACTAAAATTTTGATTTTTTTTTTTTTTGAATTAATTTTGAATGCATTCGAAATCAGATCATCAAGATCAAGCTCTTCTTAGACAGTATCTTTAAGGGGTATGCTTATCGCAAATAACTAATGATAAAAGGGGCAAATTTTAGCATATAGATATGTTGAAGGAATTATGGTCAAAAATAAACGCGTAATGAAGAAGAAAAACGGTGGAAAGTTCGGCTTTTTATTTCCTAGCAATTTCCGCTAAGGCTAATTGTACGCTTAAAAGAGCCGAGTCTTGTAGATGCTGTAATCCACTTACTTTCGACGAGGTAATCACTTCTCCTTCCTTTTGATTTTGATTGCTCTATTTCTGTTCTCAATCCGCCATTTTTGTTATATCTTTCGTTTCTCTAGGGTTTGGTTACGGGGTTAGGATTTTTTTTTGTTTGCCTTTTATAAAGCTTTTCCGAGCTTCGAGGGCATGGTGTTGCAATTGGAACAATTTTGATTGAATTTTGGTTTTCTTTTTGCTCTGAATTTGAATTGAGCTGATAAAATTTGGTGGATTCTTCTTGGCTTTTCTTTTCAGAGCTTTTTCGAATCTCTTTTGATAGTACTGTTTCGGACTTCGTGAGATGCGCCGCTTTATGTGATTTTTGTTTTTCTTAATTTGTAAGCTGGAATTTGTTTAGATCTACTGTTTGTTTATCTTTCTTCCAAATATCTGAAAATGGATTCTTTGGTCTGCCGTTTCTCTGTTGCATGTCTTAGGTTCTTCTCATAAATTCATTACGCAGTTGAACGGGAGGCTAAATAGAGAATTAGAAGATGGCTGATGCTATGAATACCAGCCACTGGTGCTTCATGTGTCGGCAAAGAGTGAACCCAGTCATGGAGCCTGAGCTTAAGTGCCCCTTCTGTGACTGTGGGTTTGTGGAAGAAATAGCCGGAAGGGAGGCTGCTGAATATGAAGACTTGGGATCCGAGAGACCCATTTCTTCATGGGCGTCAGTAATGATGGGGGTGATGGGCAATACTCCTCGTCCACCCCAGAGCCGGAGATTTCCAAGAGTAGAAGATGATGATGATGATGAATCTGATCTAGAGCGTCAGCTTGAATCCATTCTCTGGAGGCGGCGGAGGGAGACTGATGAGGATGTCTGGAGTGCTAGAATGGATGAGGGTGATGATGACTCAGATGCTGAGCATGAGATGGAGTCTATTTTACAAAACAGGAGGCAGAGTTCTGCTGTCCATCAACTGCTTCGTAGCCTCCGAGATGATTTTAGGTCAGAATCTGATGAACCTGAGATGGAAAGGGAGACGGAGAGGGAAAGGGAAAGTGAGAGCCTGATTCTAATTAATTCTTTTAATGAGGCTGTTATCCTCGAAGAACCTTTTGATACTGATCAAAATCCAACTAACGAGTCTGATAATCCCACCATTGGTGCCACCGTTGGAGATTACTTTGTTGGACCTGGACTTGAAATCCTTTTCCAGCATTTGGCTGAGAATGATCCCAACTGCTATGGCACCCCTCCTACACAGAAAGAGGCTGTAATTGCGTTGCCAACAGTGAAACTTCAGGAAATTACGAACTGTCCCGTCTGTCTGGAGGATCTGGAAGTTGGAATGCAGGCTAAAGAGTTGCCTTGTAACCATAAGTTTCATAAAGATTGCATATCTTCATGGCTGGAGCTCCATAGTTCTTGCCCTGTGTGCAGGTTTCAGTTGCCTGCTGATGAGTCAAAGGCTTCTAGTGGGTATGTTGTTGAGAGTAGTGAACAGGAAGTTGGTAGCGATGGTGATACAACAGAAAGGAGGAATGGATCAAGGAATCCTTCCTCTTGGGCCTTCAGTGGAACTTTTTAATATTTTGTTTTTATGGTGATAAAAAAGCTTTCTTGACCTCTAGTTTTACTCATTCGCGGCATCTGGATGGGATTTGAAGATATTTCCTTGATGGCTAGTTTCTGGAATCTTTGCTTCCTGTCTTCCTGATGTACATATTATTGTAATTTTATATCTTTGATTATGGTAGTGCAGACTGCAGGACCAGAGATCTCATTTTGTCAAGTATTGCAGAATTTCATGCCTTCATTCCATGTGGAGCCTACTGGGCTTTACATAATTGACGCAAGTTTTTTAGTATGTTTGCACTTTGTTTCTTCATAATGGTTTGACTTGGCGCTCATGTATGCTAAGGTGTTTGAATGAGGATCAATAATCTAAAATGGCTTTTTTCTGTTTGTAGATTTAGATTATCCTTTGAATTACTCAGTCTGTTTTTTATGTGATGCTTTATACCGTGGAAAAACTTTATAGGAATGTTTTTAATGGGTCCTATTTATTTGATTGGTTGGCAGCATGAGTAAGTAATCCATACTTCTACAGTGTTGTATATTTTAGCTTCATCCTATATTAGTTTGCTGTCTTCTACACTATATTTAGTGTTGGAGCCTTTTTTTTCCTGGGAGACGGTCAATGGATATTAATTTTTTGCATTACTAAATATATCAATATTATAAATTTGCATTTTATAAAATTTTCAAATGATATTTTATTCTATTGAAACTTATTGAGTTCATTTTTGACTTCTTATTTAAGTACTACAAAAAGTAAATTGGTGTTAGACTTAAGTTGGCCCCAAGCAAGTCGAACAGCCTCAATTTTCGTATAGAAGCTTTTGCATTTCCTTCCATTGCCATTATCATTTATTTTTCATTGTATTGTTAAATTTATGTACTCATTATCTTCAGTTGTTTAAGTCATTCAATTTTTCATCAAAATTTGATTTTTATGTCATTGCATTTTGTAGTCTACCTAATGCATATTTCAAATTTCACTTTTTCTGCCACAATATTTTCTTTCCTCATTTATTCCTCACCGTAGTTCGACATTCATAATTTTATCAGTTTAAATCCAAATCTTATTTATTTAAGTAGTCAGTTCAGCTTGATGAGATCCACAGCTTTGCTTAAGTGTGTTATTTTATTTTACTTTACCTAAATTCCTAAAAAACACCAAGTAATTGAGAGTATTCATTGGAATCTTATTTTGTAATCCTGACATTTTGAATTTAAGTGTTCATTGTTGGTTTTACAATGTAATGTGGGCAAGCCTCAAATAATTTTGTTATCTTTGCAACCCCAAATAATTTGGTTGCATTTGCGAATGGTGCTGACAGGTTGGCGGTGACCACGGTACATCATTTTTATTGATTTCGCTACTATTATTTAGTCCACGTATGGAAAAATATTTCATGAGTCCTGATGTAGTTTGCATCCGGACTCCAATTATGATCTACCACGTGTACGGGCAGGCCCACTCATGTTTTAATTTTTTTTTTTACTAAGAGGTGTCTGCCTGTACACGTGGCATCCTGATGCAATATTTTTTATCACGTCTGAGCTCGCATGTATGTTGGTGTTGCACCAGGACTCTTGATGCTATATTTTTTCCCATGTATGAGCTCGCATATTTGTTGACAAACTCGTGAGTTCATTTCATTATTTTTTGGAGAGCTCATATATTTCTTTAGGATCATTGATGACTTCGTGTTGCTACATACTTTTGTTCTCATTTTTTTTCTTATGTCTTGGAAATTCATTTGATGATGTCAAATTCTTTGCAGCTGAGGAGTATGATACAATTTACACCTTGAAGAATTTTGATTATACGCAACTAACGATCTTTTTACGGACTTTTTGTTCGAGTTGTACATTATTTTGACTCTTGTTTCTGGCTATGATGAGTTATTTAATGTTGGATTATTATCATGTCATGAGTTGCATGAGTTATGATTATGTTATTCACCGGATTGTATCGAGTCTTGTCTGTAATTGGGTTTGTCGAGCCCAATCCCTTGCTCTTATTTTCATCACCACGTCACATTATCCTCCTAGTAACTTCTTTTTCTTGTTCTTAATTAAGTAAGGTGAGACCAATGTTCTTGGAAATACTTTATATTTATTGTCTTGGAAAATGCTTCATTGCACTGAAACTTGAAAATATTTCAAATTCTTCACTGCCTCTTCAAAACTCACGAAGCCATAACTTCTCCTATTTTTTTCTTGCGGAATTTTGTACTAATTGATAGTTTCTTATTGAGCATTCATGTGGCTTGTCCCAGATTTACTGTTTTTATTGGTTGCTTCAATCTTTATAGGATGCTCTGTTAATGATGCGAAAATAATTGTTTCCAATTTGGGCAACCACCTGCTGCTTCATGCGTAAATGACATATTGCATCAATGTGGTTTGTACTGAATTAAGTCATTAGCTGCATTCAAATTTTGTATCTAACCTCACTAAATTTGTATTATTTCATCGAAACCTTTACATGAGGACTGCTGCAAAATTTTGCGCGTTTAGGTGTTATAATGGAAATTGACTTCTCCTAAAGTTCTGATATTTCTATTTGAACTTCATGTAATAAATAAGTTATTGTTAATCTAGAGTGAGGGATATTATGTTGAGAATAATGGATTGCAAAATTAGGATATGACCGGATTAATGGACTGGTATATATATTCTCCTAAATTTCGATATTTATATTTGAACTTCGAATAATAAATAAGTTATTGTTAATGGAGAATGATTTATACGATGTTGAGATTAATGGATTATGACATGCTATCAATGAATTCTCATCATTCTGCATGAATATCTTGGTATGTCACCTCTCTGAAGGCTAATTTTTTAGCAGGAAATGTTTAATTTTTGATTAAAAATCATCAAAAATTTCAATTTCAGCAAACTTATGGTCAAACTAACTAGCTCGACGAGACGGACCCAACAATACTAAAATTGGTCTAATTCGAGTCAAATCAAGCTAATATTAAGCCATTAAATCATTTTTGGAAGTTTTCAGCGCATAATTGAAAAGTCAAATGGATTTCAAGCTTGACATGCTTATATTTTCAAATCAACCGTCTAGTCAGACGAATCTAACGAGCTCAAGATCTTTCAATTATGACATCAGCAAGATACTTAAATTTACACAAAATACAATCCTATCGAGGGAACCTTTCAAGTCGTCTGATAAGAGTGGTTTGGATTCATTTATTATTTGCAGCTTAAGACTATAAATTACAACTCTACCCTTGTTGAAAGGGGCTGATTGAGGCCAGAAGAAAGCTGAAGTTCGACAATGTTTCTACATTAAAGATTCGACAGATTTCTCCCACCCTTGCAACAGTCAACCACCGCATGTTGGTAATCAACGAAAACTATGGCCGCCACCTATTTCTTGCAGTGAATTTATTTGTTAGTCATAGCATGCATTGCAAAATTCCAGCGTGTATTGCAGAATAGCGAAAAAACCGGTGGAACAATACATCATCTGATACACTGTGTAATACCCCACCCTGAATATGGGGCAACGAGACACCACAATTACGTTGTAAAAACACATCTTACATGTCATGCGCCGACGCCTCCTGAAGACAGTACAACAATGCACTTCGAATATAATGTGACATATCTCGATGACGGTGTAATAACACGTCCCACATATAGTGGGACGATACCTTTTGAAGACGGTGTAAAAACCACCTCGAATACAGTGCAATGACACAACCTGATGACATAACAACACACCCTACATGCAGTGCTACGATGCCTATTAAAGATGGCGTAAAACACATCCCGAATATGGAGCAACGATACGCCTCGATAACGGTGTAACAACACACCTCACACATGGTGCGACGACGCCTCCTAGAGATGGCGTAATAATGTACCTGAAATAAGTTGCAATGACACATCCCGATGAAGGTGTAAAATGCACACCAAATAAGATGTAGCGACACCTCTTAAAAATAGAGTAACAACGCACCTCAAATATGGTGCAACGATGTATCTCGATGATAGTGTAATGACGCATCCCACATACCATGCAACGACATTTGCCCAAGATGGTGTAACAATGCATACGAGGACGGTGCTTTCTCCAGACTCTTAAATCTCGCTCATTGTAGATCTCGACTCTAGCCTATACGACCTATGGTCTACGTGAACCAACTTTTACCTACGTGATGAAAAAGTTTTTGTTAGTTTATCGGTCAAGTGTGTTCATAATGGGTTGAAAAAACAATGGCGTTGACGTGCACTATGGGAAGCCACACAATATTGATTCTATTAGCATGAGACATCTCATTAAGTCTCCACCATTCTCACCTAATCAGATTATGTAACACAGAGCCCAAAGAAGGTGACACTTGTCCACAAAACATGCATAACATCAGCTGATCACCTAGGGCCCAATACATTAATGCCTGGTTGATTTCATGAAAGCTCCGTCTACCTTATAATCATATCCTCTCCCTTGAGGAGAGAATATTACCTACGAAATTCAAATGTATTCATATTTTATGTATAATATTTTTATATAGTATGTTTACAATAATATATAATATTGTTCTATCATATATGTATAATAATATATAACATCACTAAACACAAAGTTCAAATATATCAGGATTCTGCACATATTAATTTTCTTATCTTTCATGTACTACATCGGATAGAAAGGATTTGTGTTCTCTGTCTTTCATTGACACCTGAAGGTGGACTCCAATCAAAAAAATATTCTTGTTTGCAGTCTCGCCCTACGAGAAAAATATTGTATCTTGATGTCCGCACGTCCGGATGACCAACTCTTGGCCGCCGCGTCGCCCGCCAATGAGGTGTATGGCAACGTGGCGGTTGGTGGTTGAGCATTCGGACTTAGGCTGCCGATGGGATGTATGACAACGTGATGGCTGGTGATTAGACGTCCAGACCTGTGATGATGGTGTCAGTGTAATATTTTCTCCGTCCTACGCTCTTCCTTTCTTAAGAAAACACCATCTCCGTTCTGCACATATAATTTTTTGCCTCGTCTAAACTTAAATGTTTAATAATAATTAAATAATTCGTATATTTTTATTTAAAGAATATTTTTTAATTATTTTAAATATTTTATCCCCAAAATTATAATTATTTAATTTAAATTTTATACGGTTACAAAATGCTCACTGAAAGAATTTATATATATTTCTCCAGAGATTAAAAAAACATTTCTATTTTTTTTTTTTTTTTTTTATATAAAAGAGCACTAGGCTCAATTTTATTTCATCAAAATAAAAAGTACAAAACCGGGAAAAAGGTCCCAACGCACACACCCTACAATCCCCAAAAAGAGAAAAAAAAAATTGGGTCGGAAAAAAACATTTCTATTCTCAAGCAAAATTTATAAATTTATACGTGTTAATACTTGAAATATAAAATATTATATTTTTGTTGATGAAGCCTGAGATAAATTAAACCGAAAATAAATAACAGTTGTGTTAAGAATCTAAGATATATTGATTAAAATATATTTACTAAGGAGCAATTCTTGTAAAATTACCATTTTCTATCTAAACATGTTCGCAAACATAAACAAACATATTTGAATTGATAAGCAGAAAGGAGATAAAATTATATATACCTCCAGCCATAATTTACATGAGCAGAGTCGACACTTACAATTTACACAGTAAATTTTCTGTCATAGATCTTCTAAACTTTTCTCACTCACAACCCGATGGTGCGGAAAACAAAATTATGAGGAGCAAGGTTAGGGATCAAAACAGTAAGCATCACGTCTATTTATAGTGTTATGTCCATGACTGAGCTTAACAGACGTGAACAGGGCATAGTGTTGAACTTAGACACAATATGGACCATATACGGAAATTTATTTCCCTTAAAAACACAAATGGTGAAATTTATGTACTTAGAAAGGAATTCCAACAATTATTTGATATAATTTTTACTGAAAATATAAATACATAAAGTATGAAGAAAAAAAAATCGAATTTCTCTCCTATCACATTCTTAATATTCATGGTATTTGAGATTAAAGATATGATGGTAAACGTAATATACGCGATAAAATGAAATAAATTGTAAATTTTATTCAACAAAGGTTATAGTTTTGTATATTATATTATTTCTTCTACACATATTATTCTAGTATTTCAATTATTCACGTATTTGACTTTTATAATTTATTTGATATGTTCTTCTCGAATTATAAAGAGGTCACAAGACATCTTGAATGTGATGCATTTAATATCAATTATCAATTTTCTTCTTTAAAATTTAAGAAAAATAAAAAATAAAAAATTGTGATATTTATTAACATTCAAATAAATTTTCTCTTGGAGATTTCATAGATATTGATACGCCATCAATAAATTTTTATCGTTCGGCATGAATCTCGAGACAATATTTTGAGCAAAAATATTCAAATCTTGATAAGAAGTCATCAAGAGTTTCAATTTTAGCAAACTTATAGTACAGACTCAATGAGAAGAACCTAATGACATCAAAGTTAGTCCAATCTAAGTAAAATCAAGCTCGGATTAAGCCATGTAACCGCTTTTGAAAGATTTTCGGACACATTTGGAAGGTCAAACGGATGTCAAATCTAGCAAGTTCATAGTCGAATTGATCTTCCCGACAAGACAAATCCAACAAGCCTAAGATCACTCAATTCTTACATCATTAAGACATACACATGCCCCTTAAATGTCTTCTGATTGAGTGAAGCCCTCAGGATAATATGATCAAAATGATTTATATTCTTGCATTAATTGCTCTCATAACCCTATAAATAGACGTCCACCCCTCACATGAAAGGAGAGAAGCCTAGAGGGAGCTTACAACCATGAGGAGAAGTAGCAGCTTGGCATCACCGCCAATCGTCGGTGACCACCGCCAATCGTCGGCGACCACCGCCGACCTCCATCGTCAACCGCCGTCAATCATCGCCGACCTCCGTCGACCACCACCGACCGTCATTGACCACCACCAACCGTCGTGGTCCACCACCATACGTTGTCGCCCAGCGCCAAACGTCGTCAAGCACAACTGAGCAACATTGAACACCGCCAACCGGATGCCGTCAGTCGATGTTGTAATCTGAAAAATATAGTTATATTTTCTTGTCTGCGGGACAAAGGATTTCTATAATTATCAATCAATAATGGATTTCCGCAACTGTGTCAGACCACATGGTTTTTCCCTTACGGGTTTTCCACGTAAAAACTTCTAGAGTTGTCGCCGCTTGTTTCACTTTTATCTGTTTGTATGCTGAATTTTTGTACAACGCTAAGTCGTGAATTTTGCTAGCACGGATGAGGTACAAAGAAGCTACACTTAAAATTATAGTTAGAACACTTTGAAATTGAAGCTCATGAGAATTAAAATTTTTACCGTCTCTCTCTATAATTATTTACTTATGTTAAATAATAGCAACGATAAATTATGTCAAATATTAGATAAGACAAGAAATTAATTATATATCACATTATTGATTATTTAATTAAATTGATCTTAGCATTCTTAATTTCAATAATAATAATTGAATAAATGCATCTCAATTATTTAGCTTGTTGAAATTAGATTATAAAACTAAATGAAAGAGGACCTTATTATTGGTATAGTTGTAATATATATTAAAATTAATATTACAGCGAATTTTAATGTGTAATTAATTATTAAAAATTTTTATGTAATAAATAAATGTTGAGCATAAAAAAACATGTATGTGCCATCATAATAATTATATTAAGATATATATTTTTATTGTATAAATTATTCTTAATTATATATTTAAAACTAAAAATTTAATCTTAACTTATTTTAGTTGATTTTTTTTTTCAAGTTCGATATTTATAATTTTAATATTTTGATGTCACAAGTTATATATAAGCAAATGTGTTTCATTTTTTGTAAATAAAGTATTTGCAAAATCAGTAAAATCGCTTAATATTTTTTGGACTAAATTGCCATTTTGCCACCGCCAGCGCGTGAGGTGTAAATTGTAATTAGCATTTACAGTAACCTTCCTAATTTTCCGATAAAATCAAATGTTTACAAAAACAGATAAAAAAAATTCCGTTGCCGGGACTCGAACCCGGGTCTCTCGGGTGAGAGCCGAGTATCCTAACCAACTAGACTACAACGGATTGTTGATGTGGCAAGCTTCATTTTCTTTTTATTATAATATATTAGCTATAACTTGAAATATAAAGAAGAAATGATTAATAAAATACATAATATGAGGTGCATAACCTAAATAAGTTATTTATTTATTTTTATTTTTTTTTTGCCCCCTTTGTCCAGACCGCCCCTCTCATTTCACATTTTATTGCATAGATAAAAGGACAAATATTAAAATTAAAATTTAGGTGTTGGATATGTAAATACCTAAGAATTGAGTGATATGTATGTGATTTAATTTTAAATAATATTTTTTATTTATAACTTATATTAGGTTTTTTTTAAGTCCCTTTATTTAGTGCTTTATAATATTAATTAAAAAATTAATTTATGATCTTATATGTTTTAAAATATAATATTATTAAATAGTTTTATAAATAAAAAAATGTGTAACATATTTATTTAAATAAATTTATAAGTCTACGGAACGCTCTATTATTTTGGATATCTGGCATGAAATCTTGATGTTTTTCCAATCGTCCAAATAAATTTTGTCTTTTCATTTAAGTTTGGGTCATTCTTTTTTTTTTTTTTTTTAAAGTTAAATTATTTTTGTCTTTTTCATTTATGTTTAGGTCCCGACCAACCGGGACGCGCCCAACTGTAGCGACTAACCGATTCATGATGAACAAGATCGTCACGCGGTCAAGAACCTTGACTGACCGGCACGTAATTCGGAGGGCGCAGTCATCACTCGGCCGGTCTTCTTAGTTGACTGACGTCAAGACGGCCGGCCAGTCGATCACCGTCATAATTGAAATTCAAATTGTAGTGTAAATATGACGTGAAATCCATATAAATAATTAGTGTTTTAAATCACATTAATAGTGGTTTTCATAATTCTTTCATTCTTTCTGTAATTGTACAAAATACATCCTCATAAATCAAGAACAAAAATACGAATTAATGGGACCCGCGGGACTAGACTATTGCGACAAAGAATTTCTGGCTTATTCTACTCTCTTTCCATATTCTCTCGTTCACTCGACTCTAACTCTCGAGGTGTGTTCATAAAAAGACAATCCGCCAACAACTCGTTTTTAAACTCTTTAGTTAGGTAGACATTTTCTATTAATTTAATCCAAAGCCATCAAACATGCCTTCAAGGCTTCAACTTCACATTCATTTCCACAGCAGACAACGACCAAAGGTTAAGCTCGGTCAACGCCAACTTCCTCTGAACCTTCGCTGTTGTCGAAGACCAAAAATATAAAAGAAAAATAATAATAAATATAAAAAAATAAAAGAAGTTAAAATGAATAAGGAGGACAAATTGCCTTTTCTATGAATTTTCTACATATTATATATTAATCTTTTTTTTTAAATATCTTCTCTATTAACTCAAGTAATTTGCGACCCTCGAAAGGTTTAAGAAAATAGTTAATCTGTGCTCCATTTAGAACAAGTGTCCTGCTCAAAAATAAGAGCAAACATGGTAGTTAAATTTAGGTTTAATTTTTTTATGAAATATACAAGACGTTATTTAAAAAGGAATGAAAAGCATAATATTATAGACTTGTTAGTTTCAACGAGTACTTTCTTCTAAGAAATATTTATATCTTAAGATTGAGCAAAGAAAATCGTATTGAAGCTATTAGATCTAACACTTGGCTCAACTCATACGGAACAAACAAGAAAATGTGAAATTAGGTATGCCTGTATTTTGCGTCGTTTCCTTGAAGTTGGTATTTATGAGGTGAGAAAGTTTACCTGCAATTAGAAAATATAGAGAGGAGGAATGCAGGAATTACATGGTAGTATTTCACAGTGTCATTTTGTATATATCAAATACAATTCACTTATGATATATATGGATAGAAAAGATAAGTTTGCTATTGCAGCAGAGGTGGTTGTAGGAGCAAAGGTAGTTGTTGAGAAATTTAGGGCATAGAAACGCAATAATCGACACAAATCCAGAAGAACACAAAGATTTAATGAAGTTCGGCAAAGATGCCTATATCCTCGGGAGCAGAGCGACGAATTTCACTATTTCAGGGGAGTTACAAGTTTGGTTGCATACCCATAGGGTTACACATCTATTTATAGATAAAACCTACACAGATAAAATTACTAAAACACCAACGCTCTACCCAACCCACTAAATTCCAAGAGATGCATCTCTTTATCAAGAGACACTAAATTTTTGGTATATGAGTCATACCAAATAAATCTCCACCTTGGCAAATATCTAGCCCCTTGGAAGAAATACATCGTGGAGTTTTTTACACCAAAATGGGTTGGGCAATCATGCATCTAACAATTACAAACATTCAACAAATTCAAGTAATGCAAGAACTTGTTGATAATATTTGGTTTGGTCATCGTACATGCTGCATTTCCATTATATGATCCGACGGAGTGAACTTCACCTACAACTTTACTTTCCAACAGTTTATAGACATTAAAAGGTTTCGTAGCTCGTAATGCATTCAAAATTTCATGTTGTGCCAACAAATCTTTTACCATTGTTTGTCACAATCCGAAGTTCCTAGTTTCATTGAACTTCACTATCTTGAATTTTGCACGGACATTGTCATTTGAAATTAATTCTGCGATGAACTTTTCTTGCCTTTTGTCGAAATAAAAAACACACCGCAAATAAATTCAAAAAAATCTGAAATTTCCTCTGTCAAATGTAGCAATTTTCTCTCCATTCTCCTGTGATTCGTGAATCAATTTTTTCACATGAAGCACTTTTCTGTTCGCGAAAATATTCGGCCGAATTACTGTGAACACCTTGCCCGGAGCCCTTTTATGTTCGCGTGAAAGCCTCAACCGAACTTCATCTGTCGTAACTTCTCCTGCGACAAATTTGCGAACTCCGTTGTTCGAACTTTTCTGTTCGCAAAACGAGGCTTCTGTTCGCGGAACCAAACTCCACCCCGCGATCCTGATCACAGACGCTTGTGCGAACACCTGACGAACTGCACCACCCGAGCCTATTCCTCGATTGCGAGCCAAACTCATCTGTTCGGTTGCCAAATTGCTAAAGCCGGAAATCAATATTTTCCCTTAATTAAGATACCCATAAAAAAACCATTCTTTTTTTCTCAATAACGAAATTGTTTTTTCCTGCATCTCCTAGCAGGAAAAAAATAAAATTTCTTTTAATTAAGCCTTCCTTCCTTTCCTGCTCCACGCGTGGCAAAAAGAACTTTATTTTCCAACTTCCTTCCTTTCCCGTTCAAAAAGAAAAAAAAAAGAATTTTCTTCCAGCAGTTTTTCTTAATTAAGATTATCTGGAAATTAATTTCCTTCTTATTCCAACAAGCTTCCTTTCATGTCTTTCTGCCAAGATTCCCTTCTGATTCCTTACTCGTTGCTTCCCGCTTCCAGCTTCATGGTTGTTCGCGGAATAGATCCTCTTGTCGAAACTCGCAGATACCCTGAACGAAGCCTTTCCCGCCTAATCGCGACCGCCTCCGACTCGCCGAAAGCTCTCCTGCTCTTCTGCGCCTTTCACGAACGCAGCTGAACTGTTGGCAGGCCTGTTCACGCTAAATGTCTCCCGAATTGTGAAAACTCTCGTCGAACTTAGAGTAAGATGTCGCGATTCACCTATGGCATAATAACTTGCGTCGAACGTCTTATCTGTCCCAACGATTCACCTATGACATAATAACTTGCGTCGAATGCCTCCTCTGCCACTGCGATTCACCTATGATAGAATAACTTGCGTTCTACTTGCGCCGAACGTCTCCTTTGCCACCTCAATTCGCCTGAATCTCCTTCACTGAACCGCTCAAAGGAATACCAAATCATTCTTCTTCCTTCTTCCTGCGTCGATCTCCTCCTATGCCCTAAAACCTCGCTCTGATACCACTTGTTGTGAATTTAGGGCAAGAAAAAAACAAGAATCAATGCAAATCCATAAGAACAAAAGAGATTTAACGAAGTTCGACAAAGATTCCTACATCTTCGGGAGCAGAGCGGCGAATTTCACTATTTTAGAGGCATACCCATAGGGTTACACATCTATTTATAGATAAAACCCACACATATAAAATTACTGAAATGCTCTCGCTCCCCCCAACCCACTAAATTCCAAGAGACACGCCTCTTTTTCCAAGAGACTCCAAATTTATGGTATATGAGCCATACCTAGTAGTAGTGGAGAGATGTTGGAATAGATTTATGCCACTTATCATAACTGACTGATATAGTGTAGTGTTCTTATCACTCCCTGCTGTTTGGTCGTCCAATGGTTGATGGTCAATGTGTTACAAAGTTGTTGAAATATAGACATGGATTAAGACTTAGTGAAGAGATCTATTATCTGGTCTTTGGAATGAATGCGAAGAACTGTAATTTTGTTGGAGTGTATGCCTTCATGAATGAAATGATATTTGATTTTGATGTGTTTGATTCTAGCATTAAAATACCATTTTTTTTCGAGAGCGATGGAAAATGTACTATCACAATTAAGAGTTATTGTAGTCGTGATCTGAATTTGGAAATATTGAAGGAGACAGTCATATAATGTCAATGGCTACTGCTGCCAATGCTCTATATGCTTCCTTCAGTGGAAGATTTGATTATAATTGGATGCTTCTTAACCCTCCAAGAGACAATCTTGGGACCATAAAAATAACAATAACCTATAGTTGATTTGTGATCGAGAGAGTTGGTCGCCCATTCTGAAATGGAATAAGACTAGAGCTTGAGTGGGCGTTGTAGATGAGTAACCCAAATTGTTGAGTTTCCTTGAGATCTAGAGAAGTTTATTGAGTAGCTGAAAGTGTTTGTTGAGAAGTGAATACATCGATTGTTAAAGAAGATTAACGATAAAGGTGATATCCAACCTAGTGATTGTCAGATATTATAGGGAGCCAACTATTTTTCAAAACTAGGTGAGATTCAGAAAAGGTAATTTTGAGAGAGAATCAGTTGGTTGATTGAGATAAATGAAGGAGGTATTTGCTTTACAGTCACTTGTACCGACTATATGGAGAAGATCTTGGACATATTTCGCTTGGCTGAGAAAGAGACATTTTGGTGTGAGGTGTACTAGAATGTTGTGGAAATTAGAAGTGCTTCCCGAATTTTTCTTTATGAAAGCATGTCACATGCCATTAATGACAGTGGAGCTCGTTGAGTTATTGTTACTCGTGATAAGTATATCATCCACCTATCTGAGTATGTAAATTTGAATGTCATAATTGATGATAAGATATGGATCAGACTTGTTGGTCTTGAAGTTGTAGTTAAGAAGATAGTTGGAGAAAGTGAGATAGGCCGCAATGGCAAGGTAAAAATTTAGTTTCTCGGTGTTAGACAAAAATCCAACATATACATAGATAAAGGAGAAAGAAGTAAAAGGAGGCGACACCTTATCTTTTTATATGAAAAAGCATGTAAAGTAGAAAAAGCAAGGGGCTTAACCCAATAGAAATAATCAACTATATAATGGTGAGAACACATACTCACTCTTCTCTCGAGTCAGGGAAGATGGAATTAAAAATTTGATGTAAAAAAATATTTTTAGCAATAACAACTGTAACAGCTTGTGAAGGTTTTAGTTGATTGTTGTGAAAGTCGTAGTCTGTCAGGAATGTTGTAGATGGTGGTTGTAGTTCTAGTTTGTCGTAGATATCATAATTGAAACTTATGGTAGTAGTTTGTCATGTGAGCCGTAAATGATTGCTTCAGGAGCGGCAGTTGGCCATAGAGGCCAGAGAAGGGAGTTGCTTAAGCCACGACCCACGTAGGCCATAGATGGTGACATGGGTCATGGTGATAAGTGGTGATAATGTTCGTAAACCACATAGGTCAAAGTTGAGAGATGCATGAGTTGTGATAATGTTCGTAGGCCACAAAGCTGAGAGTTGGGAGCTGCATGAGCTGAGATATTGTTTGTAAGCTATATAGGCCAGAGTTAGTAGCTGCATGAGCTATGATAATGATCGTATGTCTCAAAGACCAGAGTTAGGAACTGCATGAGCTGAAATTACATTTGTAGGCAACAAAAGTTAGATTTTGGAGCTGCATAAGTTGTAATAATGTTCGTAGGTTGTAGAGAATAGAGTTGGGAGCTGCATGAGTTGTAGGTTGTAGTTTGTCGCATAGAATGGTGGTCTGCAATGAGAGAGCTTCAAGAGTATAAAAAATCACCACGTCGTATGATGACTGTAAGCAGTTATTATGGGATGCATTGTTACACCATCTTTGGGCGTATGTGGAGAGCATCGTTGCACAACATTTGGGGTGTGTGTTCACATCATTGGGGTGTCCTTGTACTGTATTCAGGGCAAATTGTGGCACCATATTTTAGATGCGTTGTTGCATTATATATGAACTGCTTTGTTACACCATCTTTCGGGTTTGTCGTTTCATCGTCTTTGGGATGCATTGTTGCACTATCCGTAGGGTGCTACGTACGCCTGGATTTTACAATGCATGTCGTGATTCCGTAAGAAGCATTGTTGCAACAAGCAGGGGTGGCAGAGGATGATTGATCACGTTTGACGAGTGGTTGTCAATGATGTCTGGTGGTTGCAAGTGTTAGTGTCATTCAGTGGATTTTGGTGTAGAAAAATGGATGTTAGCTCCTTCTCCTCCAAGTCTAGGATTTGCTCCGATTGGTTTCATTTTCACGAAGGGGTAGAGTATATTTATATAGTTTAGGAGAGGTCTCTCAAAAAATTAGGAATGAATTTGAATCAATCTATCGGATGGCCCAGACATACTCTTGATAAGGCGGTGTTCTATAGACAATTGAGTGTCTTAATAGTGCAGAACTGAGTGATATTGGGCTTGTTAGATTCGTGTCATCGAGATGCTCACTTTGATTATAAGCTCGACAAATTTGAAATTCATCTGACCTTCTAATTGGACATTAAAATCATCTAAAAATGGCCTAACGACTCGATTTGGGCTTGATTTTACTTGGATAGGAACAATTTTGATGACATTGTATTCAAGTAGTCAAGACACTCAGTTTTACTGTAAATTTGCTGAAATTTGAGTTATAGATAAGTATTAATTGAGATTTAAATATTTCTTATTCAAAAAATTAATACAAAATTAGCGCTACACCTCGTGATCCATTATGGATAATGAAGAATTTTATTAATGAAGTATATGCATCCTCGCTTGTCAGCATTCTTAAGCCATGCATGATAAGTAACAGCGCATAAAATCTAGCTTCCTTTACGAAATCAAGTGATCAGCCTTTAAATGTTCTGCATAAATCTTAAAGGTTATGCAATCTTCGCTCGTCATATCTCAAAACTTTTTATCACACTTAAAAATCAAATCAAGTTCAACTGCTTCAAAATTGATGATAATTAAATTTTAATAAGAGTATCAAACAAATGCTCAAAATTTCCTCAACAATAGCTTCAAAATTTTGATCAAATATATTTTCGAAATTTACTCGGCTCAAATTAATCTTTGCGAATTCATTGTATGTAATGTGTAGCCTATATGGTAGGGCAAACAAATCAATCTCTGTGGATTCATTGATGAGAAGACTTTAATGAGTACATGATTTTTTCTTGGTGCACCAACCAACCATAATATGATGGAAGTCCTTTGTCTCGGCAGAGAATTTAACCTTAAAAATTATTAAATACAATTGGGCCAGTTCAGAAAAACAAGAGATCTATCACTTCGGCGAGCAGGTACGACGAAAAATATGTCATAAAAGAGGGTCTCGGTTTGACCTACTCGGTGATCGTCAATTTGGTCATTTCTGAAAACGGGGCTGGTTCCATAATTCAGTATTTGTGTATACAATTACTAAACTTTCACGAGAATGTAATCCAAATTACTGATTTAATCCTCGATCAGTTTACAAACAATAAAACTTCTTTTCCCATCATTAATATATAGAACTCAAAACTTACCTATTAACAAATTTCAAACCCAAACTTCTATATTTACAAATAACAAAAAAGGAAAAAATTACGGATGAGGAGGCCGCCGACCATTCATCTTCCGAATTCCTGACACAATATTGCCGAGCAAACGAGGTTAGGGGTGCAAAAGAAGGGATAAAAGTTTGATCTTGGCCTGAACAGACAACAAGCTCAATTCTTGCACAATTCCTGTGAGAGGGCTGTTGTGAGCATCGTAAGGAGTTCGGTTAATTTGACGTCCAGAGAAAGACGTACAAGGGAGAAGATTTTGGGTTAGAGGGTGCATTCGGTCCTCAGGGTGCGCAGAGGATCCCAGCGACCGATTGGAGTGGTGAGGGAGCAAGTGCAGCGGTAGGAGCGCAGGGGCAACTGCTATGCTGTATGCAGAAAAGAGAGGAGAACAAACAAAGATGGGTTTTACTGCAGTGAAGTGCTGATATAGGCGCAAATAAGAGAGGAGAAGGTGCGATGAAGGCGAGGCGGCGAAGCTGTTGCACTGCTAGGACGCAAGCTACGAGCTTTTGTTGAAACATCGAGAGCAAAGCCTGGAGAAATGATGAACCTTTCATTGCAAGACTAAGAGGGAAGATTCGGTGAGAGCTTTGGGTGGTCACATGCGAGGGAAGGGAAGTCAAGTTGGGGGATTTTAGGTAGGACGAAGTAGTGGATATTAGTATGTATAAATCGTAGTATTTGGGTGGTATTAAGGTGATAACATACTTCAGTATCATCTCATCTTAAAATTAGTAATAGCATGCTAATATACTGATTCACACTTAATCCGTATTTATCATGTTCGCACGTAATATTTTTTAAGGAGGAACAATTTAAGAGTACGAGTTTGGAAAATGTTAAAAATAAATTTTGAGTGCTACATAATGTATATTAATTAGATGAATCCGATCAGAACCAAAGTATTAAAATAAATCATATTAATCAAATCAAAGCCATTATTTCTGACTTTGAACTTTAAAAAAAAAAGTCAATCTGAAGCCGAAAACAATGTCTAGTTTATTTCGGTTTTAATTTTGATCCAATCGATTCACTTTGATTTCCACGTTCGATTAATTCTAAAAACAAATCGTATAATAAAACAATACCAAACCACAAGAAACAAACTCACGGAGCAGTTTTTAGCAATCAAAATGAAAATAGAATGAACAAATTCACTGTCTAAAACAAATAAAAAACTAAAAAATTATCCAAAAAAAAACAAACTAATCCAATAATTTATAATAATCTAAACGTTACAGGCTGTGTGAACTAACCAGTCTAGCACAACTTTTCTTTTTCTCTTTTCCTTTGTCTTTACTGTCATTTTCTTTTCCTTGCTGGTCTATCAAGGAAGCTACGTAGCACTAACCTTCCCACTCCTCTCACAGCCTAAGAAATCACCAATTGGCATCCCATTACTTCACATTTCCCAGTCATTCTTCCTGCGTCTTTCCTTGCACTTGCACCTCTATTTCTCAAACAACATCCCATCAAGCAAAGGGCCACATATATATATATATAAATTCATATCAACATATTATTGCTTATGCTTTTACAAGACATTAATGGAGTTGGTAGGTTTGATCATGTTATATGGTCTCGTTGCCACTATTCGATGTTGCACTGAGTTAACTCGTTTCTTTTCATGCGGTGGTGCTTGTTATCGGTTGTGTAGCTCTCGAGACAAGGATGATGTGATCTCTAGCGACGAAATTGATGATGATGGAGGTGGAGAGGATTTGACGGCTGATGACATAGCGACAGTGTTGTCGCGGTTGGGGATAGATCGTGCAGATGGGGGAGGGGAGGGGAGGAGAGTGGTTGGGCAGTTGTTGGAGGAAAAGGAGGCAAGTGAGTGGGAATTGAAAGAGGCCTTTTATGTGTTTGATAGGAATGAAGATGGTTTCATAACAGTTGATGAGTTGTGGAATGTGATGAGGAGGTTGGGGTTTGAAGAAGGGAGGAGGGTGGAGGATTGTGAGAGGATGATTAGGTTTTTTGATGAGGATGGTGATGGGAAGATCAGTTTTTTGGAGTTCAAGAGACTGTTAGAAGATTCAATATAGGCTTGGAAGTTTTTTTTTCTTTTTTAAATGTATTTTTGTGTGGGAAATTGAATCTTAGAGACTATTAAAATTATGTATTGAGAATGGCGTTGTTCTTCGGATTGTAAGTGTTAATTAGAAAATGAATAATAGCCTATTTTCACTTATGCAGTAATTTCAAATGAAGTCGGTGTATATGAAGACGAAGGATAGATATTCTTGAAATTTATTAATAAATTATTAATGGAAAAAAAAAACATCTAGATTTCTATGTGAAAAGTTGGCTGAAAGTTTCACTTGTGTTGAAGATTTGTAGCTTTTAAGTGGTTGTATTAAAACTTTTTTTAAAGAAAACAAAATTATCCTATTGGAGTTGCGTACAACCATATAATTTTGATTTCTACTTTCACTTAGAATTAAAAGATGATGTGATAATTAAGGGTAACGAACCGAACACGAACAAATAGAACTGGTGTTCGTGTTCGGTTCGTTTGAAATTTGATTTGTTCGTGTTCGGTTCGTGTTCGAAATTGTTCGTGAAGTTAATGTTCGTGTTCGGTTCCATTTGTTTGAAATTAGTTTGAAATGTTCATATTATTTGACTTGTTCGAAATGTTCGAATCGTTTGAAATGTGCGAATTGTTCGAATCGTTTGTCTTGTTCGAATTGTTCGAAATTATTTATATTATTAATGAATTTTCTTTGTAGTGCTTAAAAAAACAATAGAAAAAATGCACGTTAATGCAATAAAAAAAATAAGAAAGTATCTAAATCATTATATTATATAGTCATATGAATACAATTGGAGAAATATAATCACAAATATCATTGGGAAGCCTGATATAAACTCCAATTTACAACAAATAGCTCAGGTCATCCAAATTTTCAAATAAAAATGTCGAAATAATTTACTTGTACAATGGCCTTTGACAAATTAAGCCCTTTTAAAAGTCACAATAGTTATAACAATGACTTTACACGCATAAAAGCCTTATTGGTGAAAAGCCCCAACTGCCAATGATAGAGATCTTATACTTTCTTCCCATAACAACTGCCTCCTACATCCAGAATCTGAAGATTTTCATTTTCTTGCTTTACTAGAAGCTTTTCATTGAACTGCTACATGAAGTTGACTTTTTTGTTCAGGTGTAACAACTAATAAGTGATTGAAAGACTTCAAAACTGTGTCATCTTCAATTGAAAGAATCTTTAATAGAACATAACCAGGACTTCTATGACATATCAATAACACGATCCCCAGACTGTGGGAAATAATCAAATGATTATAAGTTCAAGTTGAAAACTATGAAAAAGTATGCGAGTCTACAAAATAATTTTTGAAGCATCACACCTGATCTTAATTTCCTGTACATTTTTATTAGATATGGAGTACAAAAAGGAATAATTCTTTAGGTCGAAAATCTTGTTCTTAATCTCCTTGAAGATTACATTCCCCCCCCCAATATTTGTTGAATTTGACTTGCATACTCATAGACATACTCCTCATGTAATCATCTTCTAACAATGACTCTTCAATCAAATTCTTCTTAACATGCAAAACTACAGGTAAAAATATATTAGAAGTAGGATATAGAAAGTCAGAGATCATCTTTGTAACATTATTAAAAACAGAAAAAAATTTTCTGATTTTCTCATATTTCACACATTGTGAATCAACATACAACCATTTGTAGTTACCATCTCTAATTGCGCAGTGGTGAAAAACATTGCAATAGATAAATGTGAACTCCAACATGTTGAAAGTTGATTTTTATCTAGTGGATACATCAATGAACAGAGACCTTGTAGTTGGAACTTCTAATTGCTTAGTCACTTCTACAAACTTATGCAATCTTGCAGGGGATTTTTTCAGATACTTCACCGACTCTCTGATATTTTGAATGATATAATGAACTTCTTTTAGCCCATCTTTGACCATTATATTGATGATATGTGCAAAACATCTTGCATGAAAAAAAAACAGCGGAAGTGCAGTTTTCCGCGTGATTGAAAATTCGCTTTTAAGGAACTAGCAATCACGTCATTATTACTCGCATTATCTAAAGTAATGGTAGATATTTTATCATGAAACTTCCACCCTAATAGACACTCACAGATAACGTCACAAATGTAAGTGCCTTATGTGGTGGCTCTAACTCAATAAAGTTGATAATAACCTTCTTTACCTTTCATGTTCCATCGATATAGTGGGCAGTCAAGCACATATATCCTATAGTCTGATTGGAGGTCCAACAAGCTGCAGTTAATGAAACCCTGCGAATATTTTTAAGGCTAGATTCAAGCTTTTCTTTCTCGCACTCTTAAACTTTCATGTAATCATTTTTTATTGTGTTTCTTGAAACAATTTGAAAGTTATGATTCAACATTTTTAACAATATATTGAACCAAGTATGCTCAACCATCATGAATTGATATTCATGTGCAATTATCATTTTAGCAATCACCTCTCTTATGAGTTGTTGATCATAATTTTTTGGATCATAGAAAATAGGAACATCTAATTCACCATGAACTTCCATAGGTAAGAAGTTCAGTAACTTTTGTCTCTTGTCTGATAAGTCAACTTGTTGTTGACTATTCGCTTTTATCTTAGCACATTTCTTAACATGCCTAAGAAGTTGCAAGGTTGTACCTGACTTTGTTCTGGGGATTTTCACCCCACAACAAATGCATTGAACATATGATACTTCAATCCCTTTAGAAATTGATTTAATATCTATAAAATACTCTCACACAGTTGATTTTCTCTTCCTGCTTTTCGTACCTTGAATTTTTGTACTAGTACTTCCAATAGTCGGTTCAATAGGTTGAGAACTATCAATTCCTTCTTGTTTAGCAAGTGGCAATTGTTCGTCATTTGATAAAGCATGAGAATGTTCAAAATTTGACATCGTAAATATCTATACAAAAAATATAATATTAAATGATTTGTAATATACAAAAAAAGTAAATGCCCTTCAAATGAAAAAGAAAATTAAAGAACATGATGTGTAATATACTTTTGCATGAGAAGCTGATATTGTCATAAAGAGAATTTAATCATCACTCCATACCCATATATTTATCTTTCAACATTGAAAAATAGTAAAATTTATCTATTATTAAAATAATATAGCCATTATAGATGCAGCAGCTCCAATTTGCATATCCAAAACGTATCTCATCGATAAGGACATGCAAATCTAACTTCTTACCAACATATCACTCATGTATAGTCAAAACTTCATAAACATAACAATGTATAGTAAGAAATATTAATATGATTTTTAAGAATGTAATGCTTAAGACTTTATGTATCACAAGTTCACAACACAAGTTCACAACACAAGTGCATAATAGCCCAGGCCCCAAGTAGAGCTCACTGGTCACAATTTCCTTTTGAACTCAATTTCCTTAAAAATGAATTCTTGGGCCCATACATAGTATTTAAATATTTCCAACATTTATCTCTATGATTTAAAGTTACTGCATCCCCATCAATCACATGTGATATTAGATAAAAAATTGATATCATATATGTAAATACATAAGAATCCATGGCTAGCTTCTTATCATAATTGTAACATAAGCTACAAAAGCATTAAATCCATTTTCTTTCTCCCAAAATCTAGTTAATTACCAATCCATGGCTAGCTTCTTATCTGCCTTAAAGAGAAAAAAAACATTTAGATGTGTGAAACATCAAGCATGTTCATCTGGACCATGTACTTTTATCAACAGTTTTTTATTGAAATAATATAACTATTATAGATGCAACCTACAATATAAATGCTTAAACCTGTATCACTTTATGCATCATAACACAACTACACAAGTGCATAATAGCCCACGGTCCCAATGCTCACAAAAAAAAACAGATCTACAGTTAATCTGAATTTCACTCCTAAATACTTAAAAACCTAGGGTTCACTCAAAACAATTAAATAAACCTAAAAAAATTTCTGAAAATTTAAGCTAAGATGCAGACCTGAAGATAAATATGAAATATTAACGAAAATATGCTCAAAGAAGAAAGACTCGGTAGCCTTCCAAGCAACCAAGCAAGAATACCGAGCAACCAAGCACCGAATCCAGAATACCGAGACTTCGACTCAAACTCTGACTCGCCGAGGACAAATACACTTTATTAAGGACAAATTGAAGTAGAGATTAGAGAACAAACACAAACAATCAACCCTAAGCTCTCACCAAGAGAAAGTTTTTTCGCAATTTTGACACAAGAAGAAGGAGGGTTCTCGCCGAGAGGGGCTTTCACGTTTTTGAAAGAATAAGGGTTCTCACCAAGAGAAGCTTTTGCGTTTTTGAGAGAAGGAGGAGTAGCTGAAACCCTACTTTCAAGAGGAGCGTCGTTCGACTGCGAGAAGGGAAAGGGAAAAGAGCGAAGTGGCGAACAAAAAAGTGAATCGGGGATTAGGGCTTTTACATTTGTTTTTATTAATATATATATAAATAATATGTATAATATATTATATTAATTCTATACATTATATTATATAACTATATATTACTATTAGATTAGTAGTATATAAATATAGTATATAACTATATTATTGTATATTATTATTTACACAATTTAATTTTTAAAATATGCCAAATTATTTGAGTATATAATTATTTTTAAAATATTATTATATATATATATATATATATATATATATATATATATATATATATATATATATATATATATAATTATTTTATATTTCGAACAATAACGAACCGAACACGAAAGAGCGCATCACTGTTCGTGTTTGGTTCGTTTAACAAATCAAACGAAAAAAATTGTTCGGTTCGTCTCGTTTGCTTATCGAACGAATCAAACACGAACTTCTTAGTGAACCGAACATGAACTGTTTGCGAACAACGAGCTTTTTTGACAGCCCTAGTGATAATTAAATTATACAAATATGTACATATATTGACTCTAAGGTAGAACAAAAAATATATGATAGTAATGTATAAAAAGATTCTAATGCAATACTATGAAGGGCATTTACATAGGTACCTCCCAATTCCTATGTATTAACACATCATGTAGCCAAACTTCAATTTTTACGTACAGACCACATGATTCCTATATTTCTGTGTAGGTTGGGTGATCTATATGTAAAATTTAATGTTGGAGTGATTGATGCATGAATACATAATAACTGGGTGGTATCTATGTATATGTCCCTGTAATAAATATGAACAGTTAGAATGTCTTATGTGATGCAATGAGCAAGTTTTTGAAATATTAAAATCATCATATGTAATAATGATGATGGGGTTTGGGCTTGATCATTGTTCTAGCATGAGAGAAAATCAAGCAACGGGGAATATGGGCATCTGACGCCAATCATTGGCAGGTATTGGACAACAGTTTATGAAGAACATTGAAAATCAGGCAACAATGAATGACCCACTCGGTCATTTTACCGATAGAAGATGAGATGGAATGATAAAATGCATGTCTACCATCATCAAATGTCAATCATTTGCACGATTGAAATTGTTCTATTGTGGTGCCTGCCTTCATTGTCCTAAAAAAAATTGAGTCAAAATCAAACGAGGGGTAAGACGGCATTGAATTTTGATTGTTGGCTTGACATCTAATATGATTTCACATATGGCTACAATCAAAAAGGAACATAAGAAGCCAAGCGATGACAAGCAAGCGTCTTGATCTTTCTTTTGATGAGATGCAGGAGCGGAGCCAACAATTATTTTTAGGATGGCCGAATTTATTATATAAAAAAATTAATTTCACCAAAAAATTTTAAAAATGCAATGAATGAATTGTTAGATGTGGCTCATATACCAAATAAGTGACAGATGTTGGAGTGGGGCGAGCTGTCAAATCGGGGGAGTTACGTTAAATGGGTTCGGGGGTACTCTTTTCTGAAAGTTGAAAGAAAAACCGCCGCTCTGATAAAATATCTGATTGACGCCAGCTTGGTAGACTAACCTGAGGACCTGCTGAGCAGAATATTTGGGCCCAAAATCAGTTACAAATACGAAAAATGCAAGACAAAAGATAATAATGTCCTATAAAACCCTTATTAAAGTAGAGGCAGATGTGTAAAATTTCACATTCTATTATCCATCTTTTATAAATAGGGGGTTCATAATATATATTACAGGCTTTTTAGCCTTTGAGCTTTTGTCTCTTAAGGCTTTGACCACTTTTGGCTCTTCTCTCTAGCTCCACTCATGTAGAGAGATATTTCCTCACTTATTTCTTGTGCCCCTCTAGTTACAATATAAATAATAGGTCACAGAGCCCGTGAATGCTCCAATTATGCGTGCTCATTCATTTCGGCTTGTCAGGTTGACTCAAGGGCTTACTAGTCGATCCTTGATGAGCTCAACTCAATAAATTTGACTTGTACATTAATGAGTATGGCTCGAGTCACCTCGTCTCACTTTATATTCTTAGGTCTCATAAATTAGAGTTGCCCTCCTAAAATATTTAATTTAGGGGCATTTACATACACATCATACAATTATTATACATGTACTTATCTAACACCTAATTTTTTATTTTTACATGCATGCAACTGAAATTTTTACATCACATCAAAAATAACAATAACTTCTGAATAAAATATGCGTCTTTCAATATATAGATTTATAGCACCAAACAAAAATATCATACTTTTGTCTTAGATCTGTAAATACATAAAAATTATGTGATGTGTATGTAAATTTTCCTTAAATTTATATGATTTACATATTTGTTTTGAAAAATTAAATTACAATTGGACCCGACAAATTTAACTCACCTTAAAATCATTTAATCTAATAAATTATCTTGATCTAATCTAAAGTCAACGCAAGCAGTCTTGAATCATTCAGGTCAAAATATTATTTTATTTTAATTTAAAAACATATTTAATTAAGAATATCACAAAGAAATTATATAAAGAAATTTTACAAGACAGATTTTTTATTTTTATTTTCCTTTTCTTACATATCAGATTCAAATATATAACTTCTATTGCAAGTCTACCGGATTATAAAATTCAAAGTAATTAAAAATATTGAAATGAAAAGGTCAAAATTGCGTTGCCTTTTTTTATAAAAAATATGATATATTTAACTATAATAAATATAGTTATTATAATTCAGATGTCATGTAAAGAGACTAAATGTTAGATTTTTTTTTTTTTGTCGTTTTCTTGTGAGTAATAGATGTTTGTATATTTTAGATAATCTGAATTTTTTTATCTAAGTATTGCTATTACTAACATGACAATGATAACAACTATAAAATTAGATAATAAAATAATTTTGAGTTTGCAGAATGTATAAGAAAAATGTGCCTGATTATATTGGTGATTCTGGGTCAGACACGTGTTGGGAGATCAAAGCAAGATAAGAATGTACAAGATAAGAAGAAATCAAGTAAATGAAGACTGCTCGGCCGATCGAGCCGAAATCGATCTAAGAGTCGGTCGATAGAGATATGACCAACTTGAATGACTAATGAACTTGGGAGTGGATCAGAACAATCAATATCCGATATAAGCTCAAAACAAAGTGGCAGACTCGGCCAAAGGCCAACTAAAGGAGATCGAGCAACTAGAAAATTGTCAAGGGCATATTTGTTATTTCACACTTATTCTAGTTCCATGTAAATAGAGGAAGAGTAAATATAATAAGTGTTAGTAGTTGAAATTTAATAAGATAATGTTTAAGTTATAAATTTCCTTTTCTCTCACCAAACTTTTTGTCTCTCGTCTCATTTTCCTCTTGGGTGCCATACATACACAAATTTTGCTTAAACACAAAATTTTAGAAGTTGGTTAGAGAAAACAATTTTTAAATCAATGTTCTCAAAATAACAAAAATTTATTATGAAAGAAGACATGATTCATGGCTCATTTCATTCGAAATTTTATGGTGGAAGAAAGATTTCCAATATGTCTATCACATTATTAAAACATATGTAAGTATTGAAAGTTAACAATTAAGATAATTATTTTGAAAGGATAAAAATTATCTTACAAAATATAAAAGATTATAACGTTATGTTGAAAGAATTTTTTTAATTTTAAGTTAAAATTAATTTAACATCAATTTAAAATTTTTCATTGGGGACTTGCCCCTTTATGTTGGCATATATCGCTTGCAAAAAGTTATCAAACTCGAACTCATGTGTTTATAGATATGATACGACGTCAACAAATTTATGATTTGATAGTAATTTTGAGGCATAATATGAATCTCAAAGTAATTTTGAGCAAAAATATTCAAATCTCGATTAAAATTCATGTAAAACTCTGATTTTAGCAAACATAAAGTCAAACTAACTCGATGAGATGGACCCCATGATAACGACCACAACTGTCAAATCAAGTTAAATAATTTTTGAAATCTTTTAGTGCATATTTGGAAGGTCAAACAGATTTTAAATCTGACAAGTTTATAGTCTAATCGAGCCTCTCGACAAGAAGAATCCAACAAGCCCGAGAACACTCAATTCTAACATCATTAAGGTGCTTAAATGTTCGCAAAATATCATATAATCAAGGAAATCTCCCTGCACATTCCAATGAGAGTGGTATGATTAATGTATTCCTTTTTCGTAACCCAAACTGTAAATAAAGTATTACCCCTCTTGTGTGTGGACCTAAACCTAGAGCGACAAGAAGACCGGAGCTTGGAGAAGGAGCCAAAGCTCAACATCATTTATGTACTGAATATCCGATGGATTCTTTCACCCCTGCAGTTATTGATTATCATCAACCACCACATGTAAGTCACCATCTACCATCGCCGATCATCATTTCCTGTCGACTACCATCAATTGCCATCAGCTCCTTAAAGTAATGCCCATCGTGGAGTCACAATGTGCATTGCATAATCCTAGCGTCTATTGCGGAAAAATGAAGCGACCAACAGAGCAATACAAGTAAATCGTGCAATGATGCATCTCAGAGTCAGTTTAAGAAACACCTTAAATACAATGCAATAATGCGCCCTGAATACAATGCAATGACATACCCCGATGATGGTGTAAAAATACACGACAAATATGGTGCAACAACACACCCAAATGGTAGTGTAACAATTCGCCCCAAAAATAGTGACTTTCTCCGACCTCAAATGCTATCTCCTTGCAACCTACCACCACGAGCTACGTGATTAACTATGGGCTACACAATCCATAGCTCGTGTAGCTCCCGACTCTAGTGTATGGGGCCTACAGATGTCATCACAACTCATCACTATGACCCACATAACCAACTACGTCTTTATGGCTTACAACTCGTGTAACCTACGACTTCGACCCCTAAGGCATGTAGACATTCTCAATACAACCCACGTGGCTTACAGCTCTTGTAGCTTCTGACTTTGGCCCCTGCAGCCCACGAATTTTATTAAAACCCATCACTATGGTCAACATGTAAAACCTACATGGCTTCTAACTCTTACATTCATGATCATTGCCCTTGTGGCCTACATATTTCATCACGACTCATCATTACGACCTACAGGACCGACTACGCCCTATGCGACTCACACATCATAAAAGCTCCCAAATATGACATTTGTGTCCTATCAACTTTATTACAACTCCCCTCTACGACCTATGTAACCAACTACGACCTGCGTGATTCACAACTCCTGTAGCTTTCTATTACGACATCTGTGGCTAACTGACTTTCCTCAAACAACCATCTATGATCCACATGACTAACTATTACTATGAATTTCAATTAGGGCCTATACGACATGGAGGTGCTACAACCATCGTCTATGACATTCACAATGAACTACAATCTCCATAACAATCGACTGCGACACTTATAACTTGTTATCACCGATAACTGCATTTATTACAGCTAGACTAAGACTATTATTGAATAAATACTATTGTACATTTACAATAATCAACTTTTGCAATTCCATCTTCCTTAATTCAAAAAATGAGTAGATATGTGTACTCACCATTCATAGTAGATTATTTCAACTAGGCTAAGCCACATATTATCATCTTTCTAGGAGTTTCCATGTAAAAATTGAGGTGCATCGTCCTCCTTACTTCTCTTTAATCAGATGAGCGTCTGCTCGATTTTTATTCAACGCTAAGAAGATAACTCATTACTCTATAGCTGCTGACCATCTGACCACACATCAATAAAGTTAAAGTTATAACACATCAATATAAGTTAAAGATACTATATTAAAATTTTTAAATAAATTTATGCTTCAAACCAATGTTAATTTAAATATAGTTTATTAGTTTATAAAACTCACCTCATAGGCCACCTATCAAAGGTAGCATGAGTCAGCTCAAAAGTTTTCTTTACTCAATTACACTATCAAATTAAGCAATCCAGTTAACAACTGCATAATCTTAATGTCACTAGGGTTGTAAATGAACCAAAGCACTTGATGAAGAACTCGAACTTCAATTAATACTTAATCATGTTTGTTCAAAGTAATAAACAAATAAATTTGAACGTTTTCTTAAAGTTCGATGATTAAACGAATCAAATCTGAACATAGCCCAACGCATTTGTTAATGTTTTTTAATGGGTCGTTATTGTTCAACAAACAACTAGTTAAATACTCTATATTTATATGATATATTATTTAAATAAAATTTAAATAATTATATTTGTTTAATTATTTACTTTAATAGTAATATATTATAATCTAATATCACAACACATAAATTTATTGTAATTTCTTTTTGTTTCTGTTTTAATGAACTTATTTAGCAATACTTGTTAATATTATTTGATTATAAAGAAAAGCACTTATAACTTATATATTTTTTTTATTTATTTAGTTTAAAGTAGTTAGAACATAATTTAAAATTTATTTAATTATTGATTTATTTAAATTTGTTAAATTATTTATTAATAATTTTATATAAAAATTAAGTAATCATTTGAAATTTTAGTTTATTTACTTGGTTCATACAAAAAAAAAGTACAAATTGAATTTTAATTTTATATAAAAAATATGCAGTAGTTAAAATTTTAATTGTTGGATTAATAAAAAAATTAAGCACTTAATAAGAGAATTAAAATCCTTAATATCACATAAAAAATAACACGATGATTACTTTTTAAAATAAATATTTTGTTTTTTTTTTTTATAATTCAAAGCAACAATGAGCCATGTATGTAAATATAAAGTCTAGGGGTATGTGAACACATAAGAATCGTATGCTAGATATATAGTTTTTTTTTAATATAAATTTGTTAAGTGAGTTTTAAATATGAATGTTAAAAGAAAAATATAATGAAGTCAAATAAGTATCTAAATCTGAATACTATCATTTCTAAAATTATTTATGAAATTATGATTTTTAGACTCCAACCTTAACTTAACGAGCTTATTTATGTCCAACAAACAATCTTTATTAAAGGAAGATCTATTTGGGTGAATGCTCTCATTGCTTAAGAATTAATTTTAGATTAGGATAAGAAAGTTAGGGGTGGTAATGTTGTCTTTAAGGGTCTGTTTGGGATCGCTACAGCTTATTGAATAATCTGTTGATAAGCTAGGTTCGGCCGCTATTACAAATTTTATTTTATTTTTTGAAAAACCAGAACTCAGCTAAAAAGCTCTCACCACACCTAGATAGTTGCGGTGTGAAAACGCTATTTTTAGCGTTTTGAAAACGCATAAGCTGCCAAAACGCAGTTTACCCAGATATAGCAGCTAAGTTTTCAAAACACTACCACACCAAATAAGCTATCCCAAACGGACCCTAAGATAGATATAGCCAAAGGCTTTAACTATGCTTGTTGTTGTCTTATTAAAAGGATTTTAGAGATAAATTATTATTCTATTCTTATTAATGGCAATAAGTATGGCTTTTTAAACTCTTCCCAAGCGATTAAACAGGGAGATCATCTTTCTCCTTATGTTTTCATTATGGCTTTTGGTTATCTTTCTATATGCCTTAATAAGCTTTTTAATAGTTATCCTAATATGATTTATGCTGATAAAGGTAAGCCGTGATTAATCATCTTGCTTATGTTGACAATCTCAATATTTTTACTAATGTCAATAAGAAGTCTATTAAGAGATTATGTGAAGATTTGGAACATTTCCAGACTATTTATGATTTAATGTTTAATCCCAGTAAATGCAGTTTCTATTGTGCTAAATGGATCTCTATTGATAAGAAGAATTGGATTCAGGATTTTACTAGTTGTGCCAAAGAGGAGCTACCTGTGGAATACTTGGGTATCAATCTCAACAAAGGAAGGAGAAAAAATAATTATATGATAGCATTATTGATAAAATTAATTAAAGGATTATGTATTGGGATAATTTACTTTTATCATTTGGTGGCAAAGTCACCTACTTAAGAATGTCCCTAATTTTATTCCTCTTCATAATCTTTTTTTCCAAGAAAATGCTTTTAACAGGTTTTTTTGGGCCGACAAGGATTATAAGATCCATTGGATGAGATGATCTAAAATTTGCAAACCTACCAAATTTGGTGGTTTCAGTTTTAGATCTTTGAATGATTCTATGAAGATCAGTCACATGAAATTTTGGGTTCGTTTTAGAGAGGACACTTCTCTATGGGCTCGTATGATAAAAAATGAAACATTATAATTTTGTTCATCCTCTTGTCGTTACTAGTCATCATTTGGATTCCTTTCGTTTGGAAGGAAATGTTAAAAGTTGCTAAGACTAAGAAGTTTATATGTTGGGATATTGGAGATGGTCTTTGCATTTTTTGGTTTAATAAGTGGATTGGTGAGGGGCCTTTAGTTGATCTTTATGGAGGTCCTCATGATGTTAGTATTAAGGTGAACGATTTGTGGTCTAATAACAATTGGGATCTTGTTAAGCTTGTTGATATGGTAAATAGAGAAGATTATTTTTTTATTTCTAAAATCACTACCATTTAGGGGATAGATGGTATTAAAATCAAAAGTATTGGAGGTAAGTCTACTTCTTTTACCTTTGCTAAATCTCTGAATAATTTTAATGGGATTGATTTGTGTTGGGCTCGAATTCTTTTGTAAAACCTTATAAATCATTCTTCTTTTGGAGATTACTTCAAAAAATTGTGCCTATGGATTTAAAACTTAAAGGTATTAAAATACCTTCTAGGTGCCATTTATGTAACAATCACGAGGAAGTTATTGAACATCTATTTTGCAATTGCCACTTTGCTAAGGAGGTATGGAATTTGGTTTTTTTTTTTTGTTTGAGAATTATTGAAATATGCATTTTGTGCAGTCTATTAACGGCCTGGTTGTTTTATGGAGGAATTTGGGTGGTTCATTCTTTGCTTCTATCCTTATTGTGGTTTTCTATTTCTTATGGATTTCAAGGAACGAGGTTATGCATGCTGATAAAACGGTTTCAAAGTTTTCTTGTTTAACTTGTATTAGAAATTCCATTTATAATATACTCAGATTTGGCAGGTCTAAGAAATCTGTTTGTTTAAAGTTGAATAGTATTTTTTATAAGTTTAATGTTATGTTTCGTATTTGCTGCAAACATGTCACAAAGTTGATTAAGTGGAATAATCCTGAGAAATGTGTTGTTAAGTTCAATATTGATGGTAGTTGAAATAAATGTTTTGCGGGTAATGGCGTCGTGTGCAAAAATGATGCTGTGTCCGCTTACTATAGTTCTCTGTGTTCTGTTGTGGTCTCTTCACCTATTTGTGCCGAAGCTGATGTTATGGTTGCTGTTATGAAATTTGCGGTTAATTGTGGTTGGAATAATATTATGATAGAGATGGATAATTTGGGACTGTGAAACTATTGTAAGAGGAATAAAGAATATCCTTGGTTTTTGTTATTTATATGAAAAAAAAAATGTATTTTATATGATTGTGTACGTTCAATGGTTATTTATTCATCGTAAAGATAATCAGTGTGCAAATTGAGTTGTGATAAGAGATTTGAAGTCACAAACAATTAATTATTCTAATATTTTACCCATGGATCTTTCTCGTTTAGTTAAAGGAAATCATATTAATTTATATTTATTCACATTGATGATAATTTTTAATTTTATTGTGTAGGTTGTATAGGTGGCAAATGAGCCCAAAGTTTTTATTTTGTTTGTATGAGTTGTAGGTGTTGTAAGTGTGTGTTTTAGTTTGGAACTGTTGACCAACACTTACTCGTAATTATTTTTTCGATGAAATAAATTTTTTTAGGAAATTTTTAAAAGATAAAATGTTCAACGAGATTATTAAAAAAAAAAGAAGTCAAATATGTGAAAATCGGGCTCAAGCTCGAACTTGTAATTCGCCCAAGCCAGTCAAATTCATGCATACTCGGTTGCTATCAATTCCCGTTTACAATTTCTTTCTGATAAACCCCTAGGGTTTTACTTCCTTCTTGTCGAAACAACCGGCCTCCACCCTTCGTTCTCCCTGATGCCCGTCACTTCCAAGCTTATTGCTCTACTCTCTACCTCCTCGCCCTTCCGCCTTTTCACCGTCCGTCCACTTGCTCGTTATACACGCCATCCTTTCGCCGCCTTGTCCTCCGCGGCGGCCTTTCATGGCCGTCTTTACCCTGTCTTCAATCGCCCCAATTTCTGGTTTTGGTACGGAGCAGCAAATCATTTCCACTCGGAAGCAGCTATCAACGAAAGGTGCGGCGAGGGAGCGACCTCTTTCTCTGATTCTCAGAATTCGCATCAATGGCCGGAGTGGTCAAAGCTTGCGGACCTATTGGCAGAGAAAGGTTACTTAGATCGGTGCATAACGTCTGGTGATGACGATGACACGTTCTTAGCGGATGAAGATTTACCGGAGGAGTTTTTGAAGGCTGCTAAGGCATGTCTAGGCTTTGCAAGGGACCGGCCAGACATTTTGAGGTGATGGATATGTCCTAATTTCTCGAGTAAAGAACGGTCCGTTGTGAGCGGCGGAGTTCTTCTTTTTAATTTTTATGCTTTTTCTTCTGCTTTTGGTGTTCTTTCATCTTGAAGATCACACTTTTGATTGGTTTTCACAGCATGAAAATTACATGTGATATGAATGAACTTTCATTTATTATTTAATTATTCACCAATCATGTGAAAAAATAGAAGATAGGACGTGTATCCGCTCACTACAAAGTCTAGTTTCATACATGCATTTTACTAATCGGAAACATCATATACGCACTTATTTCTGTCAGTGACTCCCGCATATAGTTCTAAATCATTTTATAGTTTATATACTTAAACCTTTTAATTAACTTCTCATAAAATGAACATCATCCATTTAGAATGATGATCAAATGTCATGAAGGGGAAGGTAGGAAAGCGGTTTGTCTGAAATTTAATGTAGGTGGATCTTATTATATATAGTTACAATTTAGTTTATGAACGCAGGTTTTGTGTTCTACATATCTGCAAAAAAATTAAATTAAAAACAGAAATAATTCCAAGCTTAGAAAGGGCTAGGATCTGATGCCCATTGATTTGTTATTCTGTTTTTGAAGGAAAATTAGTAATTTTTAATTGTCAAATTACACCATGGATCGATATGTTTTTATAATTTTTTGCTTGTTTTCTTTTAACAGGCTTCTTGCCAAGAAAAATGTAGAGGCTATTGTGCTGAATGGGTCACCATTCTTATTCAAGAATGGTGAGAATTCAGCTAGGAGGTTGCAATTGTATTTAAATGGCGAAGGAAGCAATGTAAGTATGGGCTTACTTGGTACATATTTAATGTTTTTATATGCATTTCCTTAATTTGACATTCTATGTTTTATTGAATCTCTGTTTATTATAGCTACTACATAGGGAAATCTTTGCTAGGCAGCACAAAATCTCTAACCATAAAACCTTATTGTTTTAAAAAGTTTACATGCTTTCTTTTGATTATTGATATGAGAATAATGACTTATGAGTTTGCTATGGTTTTTTATTCTTCAGATTCCATCTATTTTTTGAAAAAGGAAATTGTTATGATAAGTTGAAATGACATTAGTATTTTTGCTACTTAAAGCTCCACTGATGTTCTCTAGATTTTCCTCCATGCTTTTTATTTTGATTGCATGATTAAACTGTTTAACTATTTTTCAATGAGTCTTATCGCTACTTCAAGCTGAACTGATGCTATCTAGATTTTCCCCCTTGTTCTCGAATCTTATCGCAAAGAATGTCGACCAACACCTTTCTCATTTATCTAGTATGCATAATTTTGAATTTTTAAACTGCAGCAATTGTTAGGATCAGTAAGTGCAGTGTGGCCCACATTGAGTTAATGGGCCTTGGTGGTCATGTGTTTATAACTAGTATTATAGTGTAATGGATGGTAAATGTGCCTTTTGAACCCTTGTGAGATTTTAAATGCTTCTTTTTTACAGTATTGGGAATGAAATGATTTAAATGAAAATTCTCCGACACAAAGTTCTTCATCTTTCTCATTATTTCCGTATTTCTGGAGTTACAAATGACCTTGAAATTGTTTTTTATCATTGTGTTTTTGTGGGTTCCTCGAGCCTTCTACCGTGGGAGACCCTCAAACGGTTGCCTATGCATCTCCATTAATCCCCAAATTTTGTCTCAGCATTCACTGTCCATGCATCATCTGATAGCTCCACTTATCTTTAATGGAAGTCTCTATGTCTAGAATTCACCCCAAAAAAAATGTCTATCATGTCAGATTCTTATTGACCCTATTGGATCCATCTTTTGTACTTTGCATTTTAATTTCAAGCTAGAAGTAACCCAAATTCCTAGTTTTTTTCTTCACCATTTGGATTTATGTTCCCAATCCATCCATACAAATTCTTTAAACTCTCTTTTGTCCTGCCAGAACTGCCTCTGGTCTCGACTTCACCTTTACTGATTCTACGGCCAATCATACTAGATTTGCAGTTCCAAAAACCCCAGCTTCACAGAGATTTTTGCATTTCTGTCAAGCCTCCTGCCATTGTCGCCAAGTCCAGATCCATGCCCATTTCTGCTGTTTTTCTCCTGCATTCAGTAGATCTGTGCTCGCACTCCAACTCCGCCTCTTTCCTAGTCTATCTGCGGACAATTTCGATATGGCATCACCTTTGCTGACTCCATTGTCGTTGTTTCCTTCCTGATTTTACTTATCTATTCTATAGTTCTTCATTGAGATTGTTTTAGTCTTGTCCTCACTGAGTCCTCCACCAGATCTAGTGTCTCATCCTTTCTGGACCATGCGAACCAAAATTATGTTCGATCCAATTTCTCCTTGTCTATGTCATTGTTGACTCCAATGCTATTCCCGCATTTCCCACTCACACTGCCCAGTTGACGACGAAGTGTGAGAGGATATTAAACTATGAGGAGGAAGACAATTGAGCGTGTTTATGTTGCAACGTGCTTCATAATTTTGAAGAGTTAGTGCTAGAAAGAAGAGAGACTTATGCGGGACAATATCTTTATATGCTTATACATAGACAACAAAGGAAAACAATAAAGAGAAATATAATGTAGGAGAATTTTTTCAGCAATGAAGAAATTTTATCATGATAAATATTGTTGATTTTTGCTATAAGTTAGCACGTGCAATAATTTATATATGGTAACATATACAATCATATTTTTGTTGTGATAATTGTTTTATGTTTGCAAGAGTTACCCAAAACTATTTTATAGAGTGGTATATTTGCACAATTACCTTACATAATGTGTAGTGTTGGTTTTGGTTGTTGTTATAGTTTGACCTATCTTTCTTGGTTTTTTGGAAGAGAAGTATTGAACTGCGATTTCTATGATTTATGTTAGCAACTTGTAATGAAGAAGTATGTTAGCATCTTGTAATGAAGTCCAAGTAATGATATTCTATGATTTATGCGCGCAAACGTAATAAGAAAAAGATTGTGTTGCCATAAGAAATTGGCTCAAAGTGATGAACTATAGTGACCTGTTTTAGCGAAGTGAACTATGTGCTTGACTAGTTGGAGAAGAGGTAAACCAGAGAAGGGCTAATAGGAAAAGAGATGCTCATTAATGAATATGAATTCCTCTTATAGGCGGAGTCTCATAATCGATGAACTTCTACGATCTATGTAATTAATAAACATACTTAAATTATTTTATGTTCAAACTTTTTCATAATTCTCCTCTTAAGGGCTATATCTTATATTTATTTATTTATAATATGGGATAGTCTTTGCAAAGAAGGGTTATGTTCTAATATTTCTCTTGGATTTTGCTTGCTTTCTACATTCGTGATTTAGTTTCATGAAGATTTTTATTTTAGATTTGGTCTTTTATTTATGGATGTTTTGTTCTCCATGAAAGGTAACATTTGATGCCTACTTCTATGGCGGTGGGTTCTCGCGTTGCATGTTGATTATGTGTATTTAAGAAAGTTGTGGAAGCTTATGGTGCTTTTGTTTCGGTTGTGGCGGTATGAAATCTCAGTTCAAAAGCTGCTATGAAAAATTTGTTGTTCAAAAAACAGGTGTTTATAAAGCAGTTGGTGTGTTTGAAAAATACAATTTCAATTTTCTTTTTGTGGACAAACGTCTGAATAGATATTATCTAGAATTCATAGGTGCTTTCAATGTATGTAATTTTCATTTTTAACTGTGTTACCTAAATAAACATAAATACAAAAGTAAACTAAAAATTAAATTATTAAATAAAAAGAAGACTAGATTTTAAAAATTGCATTTTTTATAAAATTTACTGTGTTAAGTAAAATTTAAAAATAAATAATCATCAAAATTGACAAATTTTTGGAATAAAGCAATGATTATGACTCAAGTTCTTTTCACTCACAACACCTTTATCATGAACAAATTTTATTTAGTATAAAACCACAAAGAAATTTAGCATCATATGCTTTAAAATATGTATAATTAGGCAGGTATTCTCATGATATCATAACTAATGTGGAATAATCTCTAGCATTAGAGGACTGGTCATTGGAGTTTGAACTTGTTGGATCATTCTGAAACTGATTGGAACCCAAATTTGAATATGGTTCAAACCCATATCACTAAAATACTGGGGGATTTACATATACACTGCACAATTTTCATGTTTTTACATTTCTAACACACAAATTTGAACATGCTCAAGGCAAATTTTTTCAGCATAAATATATTTGACAAGAGTTTATAACTTTGGTTAATATTTTCATATTATGCTATGGAAGTAGAATTTTTCAATAAATAATGCCATGTTATAATGATATATTTACTGTGGCTTTTAATGCATGCTGCTCGCTCTGTCCAAGATGCGAGAAAAATACTATTATTGAAAAACATCACAGGACTTCCCCAATGAAAAGAAGAAAAAAAAAAAAAAAAACAGTGCAGGGACAAATTACGAATCACTGGCGGAATTTCTGAACGCGGGAGACTCTCTGAGGTGGCGCCATGAGTAAATTACAAGCCGCGGTGCGTCGTTATTTTCAACCGCATTTGACAAAAGTGCAAAAAAAACACGCATTTCACGAAATCCGGTTCAAAAATCCAATCAAGAAGCTGAAACAAATGCACCCTTAGTTGACTTTGAATCAATGTTCCATGTGTTCTCTATTGACCACTATCCTATCTAACTTTCAGTGCTACCGACAGTACTAGTGTTGTCTATTATACTATAGTTCAGTTTTATGATTTAGTTTTATTTTTTGTATTTTTTTCGATTTGGATGAAAAACTTGTAATAAGGGCAGTATTAGTGCTTATAAATAGGGGCTGGTTTGTGTATAGGGGCAGATTTTCGGGTTTAGAATTATGAATTTCTTTTTTTTTGGGGAAGGTTGGGCTACCCATTCATCTTTCTTGCAGTTGTATCCTGAAGTTGGCAGCCCACGTGGTGTATTGTCGTGTTTGTTTTTGTGCTTCCTTTATATGAATAATTTTCCTCTTGCTGTGCTTACCGTTTCCCCTATTTTCTTTTTAATTTTTTTTGCTGATTTTGCGTCTGTACTCTTTACTGGTATCATTTTGGTTCAGAGCTTTGGCTTCTTGATCCCAATTCTTGCCATGATCTGCTAGCCTTCTCAATGGGCTGCTGAACCTCGGTCCAAGAATGTCCCAACAAAGTTCCAGCCATAGGTTTTCGGTTTACTAAAAGCATTCTGTTTTTACTTGCCCTGCTTCTTGTTTTCTTCTGTTTCTGTTTCTGCTTCTCTTGGTTGTTTCTTGCCTATTTTTTCCTTTGGTGGCTGCTTCCGTCACAGGAATCCAAATTTCTGGTATCTTTCACGTGTTGTTCAGGCGTGGTTTTCTGTGAACTCTAAAATTATGCTTTGCCGAATTTCAGAATTCTGCTTGTGCATGGTTGTTTCCTTTCTCATTCTTGCGGTTGCTGCTTCAAAATAGCATCCCAGCAAATTCTAGTGCAGGTTACTATGAATTATAGATTTCTGTTAGTTCAGTTTCAGCTTCTTAGAATCGACAAGTTTGCTATTTTCTTCTTCTTTTCTTTTCAAACCTGGAATTCAGTAGTTGACAGTTTCTGTCTTCTTGGTTCTTCACGGCTGTGCTGCTCCTTCATCCTATTCTTGTTTTCCTTTACAAATTTCCAATGAAACAACATGCCACTACGAAGAAATGTTGCAAGACGCAATCATGAACTCGTTATGGAAGGTTTAGAACGAGAGATTCAGTGCCTTCAAGAATGGATAGCTATTCTGAACATTAAAATTGGAACAACATGAGGTGGATCAAGAAAATAAAATTCTTGCCCATTTCATCAAGAATCCTCTATTTGATGGATTTGAAGATCTTGTATCGAAATCAATGGATTTGAAGATCTTGTATCGAAATCATTGTGGATACCTGTTATGATCATCTCATGTATGATGAGGAGAAAAGAGCTAGAGTCCCTAGAGGGAAAAGTTAATGCGATCAAGTTTGGCAACTCGATTTGATGGAATTCATTACGAACAATATTCAAATTAGAATGTTTCCTTCTTTCATTAGTGAAGTACATGCTTCTTTAACCTCTAGGGAATCCAAATTATCATCGAATAATCATTTTGATAATGATGGCTCTTATCTTTTAATAATAGATTTCATATTGGTTTGAATAAACTAAGTGGGGATGCTATGTTTGATCTGATTTCATTTGATACTAGCAACATATCTAATGTGATTCCCACCAAATATGAAGAAAATATGAAAAATATGCTACCTATCAAAATTGCAAGTGATGTTCTTATTGGATTGCTGGATAAGCCTGCAACTGGATCTGTTGGTTTTGATATCCAGCTAGTGTTCCCACTGGGGCAAATCCTTCTTCACCTTTCCGCAGAATATGCAAACGGGGAAATCTTGGATTTTGGTGAGCAAATGCAGTCTCTTCAGGAACTTCTTGATGCGATTGGCCTATCTTTTCAACAATCTGCTTCTCTTGATGATATTTGTCTAGATATGGATGATGTTGATGGCTTCTATTATTGGCTTGCATCAGAGAAGCAACAAAGGTGGGTATTTTCTTGTGATCCATCTGCTTATTCTTCGAAAGTACTATTGATAAGGTTACATTGCTGGCAGAAATTATTCAGGAAGGAGTTCTGTATTTTCAGGCACTTGAGCACTCTCTAGGAAAGAGTGATGCTGGTGGTGACATGGTTTCACTGTTTCAGAGCATATTATTTTAGATTGGGATCGTCAGATGGGACATGGACTCACTATGCTCGTGCTATACCACACACATGCTATTATGTTATCTGAATCAAATCAAAATTCCAATTTTGATGCTAGTAATTACGAGAGATTTCTCCTTTTGATTGCAAAAGGCCTTGTTGATTTGTTTCCATCTTCAGATAAGTCCTTTAGTAGACTTCTCGGAGAAGCTTCATTTTTGCTAGACTCTGCATTGAGATTGTTGGAGGATTTTTGTCACTCAAGTGTTTATGATCATCCTAAGAAAAATGTTTCTTATGTTGATCGAGCCAATCAAGGTCTTGATGCTCTATGGAGTCTAATTTTGAGTCGTTCATCTTGTCATCTAGCTTGCTCGGAGATTGCTTTGAAGTATGTTGCTCATGCTAAATATGAAGTTAGAGCAAACTCTATTTGGTTGGTGGTAAATAAGCTCTATGTTCTCCAATATGCCCCAAAAATTATTGAAAATTTGCCTAGAAAATGCTGTTATCCGTTATCGATCATCAAATTTTAGAGGTGGACTCTCAAAGTGTCAGTTCTAGTCGGCAGGAAACTGAATGTTCTGAAATCGGGGCTTCTGAAAGTGAAAACACGAGGGACGCCCAGTCACAGAAGGTTTTATCGATGTCCTCAGCTCAAGCTCTGCAAAAACATTATTTTTTGCTCCGTTCAAAGGAACCAAGTCTTGTCGGCGTTGTTTTGGGTGTGAAGTGCCCGTAAGAAGCTGTCGGTCGCCAGGATCGAAATTCCGTCGCCCGCTTCGGAAGGACGCTTCAACATGATTTTAGAAAAGAAATATGAAATCAAACTGACCCCATATTTTTCATAGTTTAAATGAAAGAAGTACTTCTACTTCAAGTCATCGCATTTATCCCGAAAGACAAACACAAGACTTGATGGTGAGGCTCGATCGAATAAATTAAGAAATATATGACGTCCGTTTGGTCTGTAAACCATTTTATTTGCCGACAAGTTCCCTTATTTAATATGAAGAATTAAATAGGGTTTATTTTAAGCTGGGTTTGGAAATGCTTCCTATAAGGGCAAGCCCCTATAGTTAATTACATCTTAAATGACCGATGTCACTTAAGAAAATTCTCGATAAAAATCAGGAAATATTATCTTCAAGGAGGTCAAAAGGATAGGAATTTTCAACGAAATCGGACAAAGAGGTGTGAAAGAGGATTGACTCAAATTTGGAATATTTTATTGTAGAATCCAAAGGAGGAAGAACTAGGGGATGTCGGAGATCCGGAGGCGAACCTCGGTGACTTCCAGTTATCCATGGTTTTGGCCGATTTAGGAGATATTATTTAAATGTTTCATCTTGCCAATTTTATTAAATCAGGGCTTACATTTATGTGAAACGATCACACGAATAGCCTAGAAGATGTGAGGATTTAGGTCGTAACAAACGACAACCTCGGATTCCTAAAACGAGTTGGGGCTTATATTGTACAACAGAGCTATACAAAGGCCCAAAAGAGGTTGAGGATTTATGTCGCACTAGGCGGACAACCTCAAAATCCTATGTATTGTTGTTTAACTAAGGAATGATTTAGTTGGTGAAGACATGTCTCTATATCGAAGATGATCATGCTTTGCTCACGCTAGCTCCAAGCTCCTTACAGTGAAGAGGTTGAGTTTTCTAGGTGGCGAGTCGAAATGTCGAATCAGTGTGCTCATGGTCGAGTTCTCCTAAACATCCTATGCGAATATGTTTAAATGTTGTACGAGTAGTATAAGCGGAGGTATACGAGCATGAAAAATAGTAAAACATACAACAGAGTATGGTACAACGTGCTAATCAGTAAAACATACAGTAGCAGATACGGAAAATAACATGCTGTAAATATAAACAAACTCGTATACTGCAGGAGGTCCGTTATTTCCTTGAATGCAGCAGGCTAGAGTGTGTCACACGAGTGAAAGCCAGGCAGAAACATCGTCCAGAAAACTCAAAAAGGAACGGTGAATGACTCACGGTAGAAAGTCTCAGAGAAATTAAACGAAAATCAAAATAAAATCATCAAAACCTCGGGAAAGTCCCGGAAAAAGGACCACGAGTGCTTCGTCAAAATCATACGAAAATCCGAAGAAAACCGCAAGCACTCGGGTCGGGGCTAGGCTCGAAGCTGCGTAATGCTTGCTCGAAGGGTCGTTGAAGGCTACTCGGTCACACGAGTGTATAAAGCCCGCCATTCAACTAGAAAGTTGTCCTACTAAACCTAATTCAGGAGGGTGTTCTTCAACCCAGAACTGATAATCAACCAGTGGATAACCGAATTTTGTAGTTTTAAAATTTTATGTTTTTAACATGCACATGGATTTCAGGCATACAAAAGAGAGTTTTTGTCGATGTTTTAGTCGCAGTGAAAATATGTTTTGGTTGTAGACTGTAGTATCATATTCTTATCAGGTTTTGAAAATTGGGATTGTCCACTAGTCGATTATTTCGTCGGGTATAGGGTCACTAGCGATCCTAGGAAGGTACAGGTGCCCCGCTAGTCTTATGGCGGTGAATGATACCGTCATCCTATGGTTCGCGGGAGCTCTTGAGCGAGTCACGGTGTCGTAGGATGGGATATCGTTCTACTCTATCATCTGGCGTGCGTTTGAGCATCATCGCCGTCGTTGCTCCAAAACAAACAAACCAACTCCGAGTGAAGCGGGAAAACGTGTCAAGCAACGAAGAGGGGAAAGGAAGAAGACCAATCCACCTTTGAATTTGAAGGGTTAAGACGACAGGTGGGTTAATCTAAAACTCCCGTAAGACATGTGATAATAAAGCATTGAAAGCAAAGCCCAAACTCCTTGAATCGACCCCGAGGGTGTCACTTTCTGGCTTGGGTGCAATTATATGAAAAGAGTGTTTAGAAACGAAATCCGAGAAAATCGTTCAAGGCCTTTAAAATCAAACAAAGAGGAAATAGCTTGGGAAAACACTGGCTGCTAACCTTTCCAAACCCATGCTATAGTTAAACCTTCCCAAACTTCAAAGAAATCAACAACTTCTTGAGATCTTTCCTCACTAGCAAGCTAAAGAAAACCCCATATCACTATAATAAATTCCATAGATAAGGGTGACTAAAAGTAAACCACCATCTGGCTCGGGACCAAGTCAACAACAACAAGAAGATCCCTAAACTCTCAATGAAAGGACAAACTTCCAAATTTATAAGAGAGTGAATGGACAAGCTCTTCAAAATCAGTTTAACTCCAAGCTCAACACCAAGTGTAAGAAGGTATTCATCAAATGACTATAAAATTGAACTCACATGAAGCCACCATTAAGCTAACACAAGGTATAAACCCAAGCCACTATATAGCTGAAAATCGCCGACTTCAAGCCAAAAACAGCCCCCAACACAAAGCTAAAACAAAAGGTGCTAGAAGATCCAACCCAAGCTGAAACATGATCTAAATCTGAGCCACAACAAGGTTGAAAACCCAACTCTAAGTCAAAGCAGCCCCAATATAGAACCACTATAAGAAGTGCCAAAGGCTCCAAATCGAGCACAGCAAGGCTGAAAAACGAACCCGGCTTTAAGTTAAAACGAGTCCCAACATAAAGCTAAAACGGAAGTGTCAAAAGAGCAAAACCGAGCACAAGAGCTAAAAACAAGCCCATTTCCAGGTCACCGCAATCCCAACATAAAATCAAAATTAGAAGTGTCAAAAGAGCCAACCCGAGCCACAGCAAAGTCGAAGACAAGCCCAGCTCCAAGTTACAACAATCCCAACATAAAGCCAAAATCAGAGAAAGCCAAAGGAGCTAACCCGAGCCACAGCTAAGCTGGGGACAAATCCAACTTTAAATTGAAATAGGGGAACGGAAAGACTAACAGAAAGCCGAGCCACATAAGACCAAAACCAAATCCCGAATTTAAGCTTAGAACAAAGAATACAGTGGGACTCAACAAAGCCGAGCCATATGAGGCTAAAACCGATTCAAACCACGATTAAATCCAAATCCAACGTAAAGCCGAAGCAAATTCTCCCTTTTAAAGCTCAAAACACATATATATCTTTAAAAACTCAACTACCATATGCTTGCAAGCAAGAATGAGCATAGAAGCTTTTCAAATTAGTTAATCATGCTTCATGAAGGGCTAAGATACAAGAAGCCCAAGAATTAAGCTTCTAAATATTCAAAACATAGAGCCACAATATGCTTTATATAAGAACAAGCATGAAACTTCTCAAATTGAACTAAGCTTCTTTCCAACATGCCATTTTGATAAAGGAAAGTTACAAAGGGCTAAAGCCGAGCCCCACATGCATATTGAAAAAGCCAAATGAATCCTTCCATGCTTCATACCAAAGTTAGCAAAGAAACTATCCTAAAATCCATTTCAACATGCTTGCAAAAGAAATTATTCATTGCCTCAAGTTTATGCTTTTAATACATCATAAGTAAAAGACTAACACATGCTTGAAATAAGAACACGCATAGGATCTCCTTCCCAACATTCCTAGTATGCACTTCTCTTTTTAAAGAATGAAGCTTAAAACATTTAAACCCAATTTTCTCATATGCTATCAAGAAAGGCCAGCTTTACCTCAAAGCTATATTCCATCAATCTCAACTTGCTTCAAACAAAAGAAAATAGATGCTAAAGCCATGTTAAAACTTCACTACATTAAGCAAATAAAGCAAGAGGAGAGACTAATATCATGCCATATCCCTTACTCCCCCACATGCTTCATTTAATAAAGCCCCTCAAATTTTCATATAAGAACAAACTAACATGCTACTAAAGAGGGGGATGAGAAAACACCATTCATGCAGCTAAAACAGGCCCTTTCCATAACATTAACACCTAACCGAAGCGATAAACGGGAAGCCAAGCCCGGAGCGGGGATTACGGCTTCCACAGGCCAAACCGAGAAGGAGAAGGGGATAGGGAGAGTTACCAGCCTGTGTAGAACACCCAAGAAGCAAAACAAAAGCTCAGGAAACAATCCAACAACACCTCCCCCCTTCTTCACAAGAAATTCGGGCCAACCCTAAATCATCCCAGAATGGGGTTTTTATAGGCGAATGAGGGGAAAGGAGTGCCGCTGCTCACCTTACAGGAAGGTGCGCAAGTGAAGCTGGCGACAAATTGCCGCAAGAAGGAGACACCGCAGAGGATCGGGCGACTCGCAGGGATAACACTTGCGCAGGAAAACGCCGCAAGGAGCAACTTGCTTTCGCAGGGATAAGAATGGGTATGTGCGGCTCGAGGAGGAGACCACAGGAGATGGGGCGAGATGCGTGCGGCTCGAGCGCGGGAGAAGGAGACGCTGGCTCGGTCGAGCGTGCGAACGAGAACAGGATCGAGCGGGAGAGATGATCCGAGCAAATGAGAGGAGCCGGAGAGCAGACCGAGCCAAATGGGGGGATTTAGGGCTTAAGATTTTAGTTTATAGATGTATAAATATATATATATATATATTATTAAATTAAACCCTAATTCACCAATTCCGCCCCCGACAGGCTATCGTCACAAATTTAACGTCAATTTTAAGTGAAATCGACGTTCCGGACGCATCGGCTCAGTCCGTTTCGTCATCCGAGGTCGTCTGCGCAACCTCGTCGACGGTCGAGTCAAAATCGCGTCGAAATTTGGTATCGTTGCAAATTTTGACTCGAGTTTGATCGATCAGAATGGTGCAAGTGTGTAAGACGTGCACGAGGCTGTCCTAATTTCCAGGGGTTCTATAGGGACTCAATTTGAACTCCTGACGTTAACTTCAACCGGCTATAGACTAGCGGTACGGAATCTCGTACAGGATTTCAAAGAGTAACGAAGTGGCTTCCAAACACTCTAAAACGAGGTGGGTTCCATCACTAGGAATCTAGGATCGTCAGGGAAGCTCCTGAGGCTAGAATCCTAAATCTAGGAGGAATACTAAACCTCGACAAAAAATGATGTCAACAAGTCTCTTCAAACTTATTTTTGATATTTAGACAGAGCTCCAAAGGCTATCAAGCAGGCTATTCATCGACATATTCCCATCCTTTTGATAAATTTTTGATCATCATAAAATGAGCTAAAGCATATAAGTTCCAATCCATCTGAAGGATGTGAAAAAATAATTATTCTGGTGTTGCAAGCTAACACTGAAGAATCAGCAACTTTTAGTTACTGCTGTTAAGCATTTGTATGAGATTAGAATGAATGATGCTGCGATTGTGATCCCGATACTTTCTTCTCTTTCAAAAGATGAGATTTTACCAATGTTTCCATGGCTGATTTATTATCCAACTGAGAAATTCCAAGCCGCATTAGCTTGACTTCTCAGACTTAAGCACATATAAGTCCAAATTTAACCCCTGTTGAGGTACTGAACGCAATTCATGACATCAATCCTGATAAGGATGGGGCATGGTTGTTCTAAAGAAGATGACAGATGCTTGGATCACTGATCCTGACCTACATGGGGATTAGAATTTCTCCATCATTTTCAAAGCCTCCGAGTCGGAATTGGAAACTCAAATCGAATCTTCTCCAACCATTGGAGAATGATGCGGGAGCGTCAATACTAGTGCTGTCCACATTATGCTATAGTTTAAATTTTTATGTTTTAGTTCTGTTTTATGCGTTTTTCTATTTGGGAGTCTTAGTGCTAATAAATAGGGATTCTTTATCATTTTCTTGCTGATTTCTGCAGCCATGCCTTTTGCCGGTATCAGCTATTTTATTAATTTTGTTGTGCTGAGCATTTTGAGTATTCATTGGGTGATTAGCTGCGTCATGGTGATAAGTGGATGACATGGGAGCGTCTAGAGTCAGCTGTTCCTTCGATATAATCCGCTTTCTGAGAAGTATTTGGGAGTGTCTAGAGTCAGCTTTTCCTTCGATATAATCAGCTTTCTGGGAAGTATTTGACCAAGTTTTTTTTTTGTGTGATTTTTTTCCTTTTTAGGTGATGGTCTCAACTTGTTTACGTACTGAGATTCTCTCCGGTTCATTTTATGATCATATTGGGAATTTACCTATGGTGTTGTATTTTGTTTAACTGATTGATCTGGCAAGTTGGGGGCGAGGTATTGTTAGCATTTGCTTTGCTGGCTGAGTTGGATTTACGAGCAACTATTCTGCCATAAGTTAACCAATGCTTTCAAAGATGGTTTAACGGTCACTTTGATTGCGAATAATCAGTCTTTGTGACCTTGTTAGTAACACTTTGGCTTTTGACTCACGTCTTGACTTGAAGCAATTGACCAATGAATGCTCATAAGTATTATTACAGTATTTTTGTCTTTAAAAATTAAATTGGATCTCATACACCGCTTGCCATGCAAACATATTTTATTTGATAATGGGAATGGGCCATTTTTGCTCATCTTCTAAAGCATTTAATATTTTAATTTGTGTTGTGCTTTTTGAACCAAAGAAATACATTTGTAGAAAAGAAAACAATCACCAATTTGTTTGCATGTGTTTCTTAAAAATATTTTTTAGTTTGTTTTTATCTATTTAAGGATCCATTTGGGTGGTTGTAGCTTTTTGTAAGATAATTTTAAACTATGACAGTGAATATAATTTCTTGGAAAGCTGTGGTGCAACAAATGGTATTAGCATATCACTATTTAGCTTCATACTTAATTTGTTCATCGAGAATGTAGAATGTGGAATTCCTATCCTTCTTGTGGGTCATAGATGCTAATGAAGATTAGGATATGCTTTATTAATTGTAGGAGTAATTTTACATATATGTTGTTCATTTTTTAAACATCTGAAACATTTTATCCTCAAATTCTACCTTAAGAAAACTACATCAATGATTATTTGTCGAGAAACAGCTCCCCAAACAAACCCTTATTTGATTCTTGTAAAATTTTCACCAGCCTAAAATAATTAATTCTTATGCTTTTTGGTCCTCACTAAAGAGAAAAAAAATACACATTGTGAGGTAGTTGTAATGGAAATTAGGAAGTTGTAATGGAAATCAGAGATCGGCTTTAAGTCCCTGTCTTTTTGTTTTGGATGGTCTTATTGGACATTTACAGGAGGATATACTTTGGTGTATGCTTTTTGCTGATGATATCCTTCTCGTGGATAAGATGAGAGAAAAAGCCCAGGAAAAATTTGAATAATGGAGGTCTACATTGGAGTCCAAAGGCCTTCGTTTGAGTAGAACTAAAACTGAATGCATGGAATGTAATTGTAGTAGTATTAGCTCTAGTGACATAAGTGTAACTTTGGGTGATCAAATTATTAAAAGGTTTGAACAATTTATATATCTCGGGTCTATTGTTCAAAGCGATGGTAATATAGATGGGATGTTATTAGTAGAATGGTTGGTTGATGTGGAGGAATGCTTCGGGCCTATTGTGTGATAGAAAAGTACAACTTAAATTGAAAGGAAATTTTTAAAAGATTGTAGTGAGACCTGCAATGTTCTATGGCGCGAAATGTTGGCCTTTAAAAGAGAAGCATAATACTAAGTTAAGCGTTACCGAGATGACATTGATTAGGTGGATGAGTGGCTTTAAACTTAGAGACAAAATGCGAAATGAATATATCCGTGATAGGATTGATGTAGCTCCAGTGATGGGCAAAATTAGAGAGAGTCGTCTTAAGTGGTTTGGTCACATTAAACGTCGACCATCTGATGATCTGTTTAGGAGAGTAGATGTTTTAGATTCGATTTATGTTATGAAAGGCAGAGGGAGATCTAGGAAGATTTGGTCTTATTGTATAAAAAATTATCTTAAGATTTAAATGAAAATTTGACACTAAATAGGATGCAGTGGCGAAAAAGGATTCACGTAGATGACCCCACTTAGTGGGATTAAGTCTTTGTTGTTGTTGTTGTTGTTGTTGAAAGTCGGGTTTGTTCCATTTTATGTTATAATCTTTTTTTATTTATTTGTTGCATTTGTTGTATCTTGTAGGGCCTGTTTGGGATAGCTTTTTTTTTGCTTTGTTTTTCAGATTGACACTACAGTTTTGTTTGGGGAGGTGTTTTCTTGCTGCTTTTTAGAAATTTCAGTGGTAGAAAGTTACTTTTTTTCAGCTGTTAAAATGTGTCGGCTGTCAGAAAACTGTGGTCTAACTTTTTGAAAATAAAAAAAATTTGTAATAGCCACTGCAGCTTTTTGAAAAACAGTTTCTTCTGTAGCAGCTTTACAGTTAGTTCTTCAAACAGCCGCAGTTGACTCAAACGGTCCCTTACTTTTAGTATAATTTTTTTATAAATGATCTAGATACTTAAGGGGACGTTTAGGATCAATTTTTATCGATTTAGTTCTATTTTATTTTTTGTTTGATATGAAATAAAATCTTTTTGGTAGGTTAAGTATAGATCAGTTTAGAATTTCTGTATTTATTGAGTATTATAACTTATTTTATATTATGGTTTGGAAGAGTGCCAGCAGTGTGCATGGTTGTGAGGTAGGCTGAGTGCATGAGGTTTGTTGTCTAGAAATTATGTTTTGAAAATAATGAAAACACCTAAACTTTTTTTTGTTGTTTAAAAGCTACTATTATTTTTCTTAAACAAACAAGAAAAACACGACGTACAAATCACCGTCCAATTTTTTTTTTCAAATAAAATAAAACAAAAACAAAAAATGATTCTAACAGGCCCTTAGCTATTTCATTTAAAAAATATTTTCATGTATTTTGTTATTTCTTTAAGACTTTTGTAAAATCTATTAATAAAATACTTGCCATCTGAGAGTGGGCTCTAAAAGGAAGCCGAGGCCATCGGACCAAGGAAGGAATACGCTTTAGGGTAAATTAAGTGGTAGCAAATATATTAATCAAAGATTTTCTTTCTTTTGAAAACTTATTATTCCTAGTGTGAGGCTTCTATGGGTCAAGGAACTTTTGACTAGCGAGTCTAGTTTTCATTCTCTTTGTAGTGGCATCTCACAAGCATCTTACTTGCTGCGATGATATATAGGTTTCTCTCAAAGAAGATGGTGGGAAGATTGATGTCTATTTCCTTTCAAATGTGAGTGACGCATCGTCGGTTATATATTTGGAGTCGGTGTTGTTGCTCATTCAGATGAGACTGATCTTTAACTTAGTCTATCACCAGGAAACAAAGCCCTTAAATATTTGTTCTTTTATGTTGAATTTGAAGGTTGGTCCATATTTGATCTGAGTGGATGGCAGATGCGTGTGCTAGAAAATTTCTAGATTTATTATGTTGAGTAATTAATTGTACCCATTACAGAGCCAATGGAGCCCGTAAAAGTATATATAATTTTTTTAGAATGGGGTTTGTGCTTTGGATCTTCTTCTTGTTCTGTGTCTTTTTTATGGGGAGGCATTTTGTTGTGGCAACATTTTTTACCTCTGAAGTGTATTTATGTTTTAGTATAATAGCAATGATGTTGCTCATAACCGTCATTTTATGATATTTTGTTAATTGTGCATGGCATCAAGGTGAGGACCTGCAGGAAATTTTTCTTGAATTTTTGCATAAATTTTTTGTCGGTGGACTTTTGATTATGATATTATGATAATCACAGTCATCATCGGGGTGAGAGGGCCTTCATTAGTCATATTCAGGTTCTCTTTTGTTTTGAACCTGCTGTTTGTTTTGGTGCACTCAGGATCAACATCAAATTGTTGCAGAAAATTGAGTTGAATATGTGCTCAGTCGAAGGGGGAGAGTTGGTCATACCTTGATCTACATGTTGGAAGACTGATGTTTGGATTTCTTCATATGTTGAACTTAGAGGGAATTGGCTTGTTGACTTGTAAATCAAGGCAACAAGCACTTGCATTGGCTCAGTTGCATTCATCGTTGTCATTTTTAATTTTGTTTCGAGTGTTTTTTTCTTCACCAATATCATTTTTTTTTAGTACCATTAATGTTCAAAATGACCTTAGAACTTGAATTATATTGCCTAAGCAGTAGTGGCCTGCCAGTACCATCCTAGCTTCTAGCTGAATAGGAGTGTTTATATTGGTATGTTGGAATGCTATTGGATCATCAAGAATTTCACCTTTTCCTTTGATAGATCAAAATATCAGGTCCATAAAAAGACAATGTTTTTCTTAATTTACATAGCCTATTCTCTATATTCGCGGTTTAGTGTGTGTGTGTGTGTGTGTGTTGCGGTGCGGAATTGTCTTTTTTTTTGCATTTTTTTTTTATTCTCCAAAATTTTTTATATATTTTTTAAAATTTTTGTTTTTGTAATTTAGGAAAGATAGATTTGCCATTCTTGAACATATGTGGACAATTCCATGCTAATGCGATGAAAATTTGGTTTGAGAAGGCCTCATGGCAAGTTCCTCTTTGGTCGGATCGCAGATCGTCCACTCATGGTTCCCAATTGGAATCATCGTCAAGGGGACTTGATTTATAGTCCAAACCTTTTGTTTTGAACATCCATGGGTCTTATGTATGCATTATTTAATTTCATTGTGTTCATTTTGCTCATATTTTGTTCTTTTATGCATCCCCTCCAGCTCATTTCTTGTTGTTTTATTCATCAAATTCATTTACTTTGTCCATGTTCATGTGAACATTTATCCCCATCTTGGCACTATTTTGGGGAATGCTATATGTAGCTCAATGGTTCATTAACCTTGGATTTCAGCAGAAATTTTAGTAGATTTTTCATTCATGTGAGGGTTTGCTAGATGCCTACTATGTTGTCAAAAGTGTTATGGGGCGGTGCACAAGGCATCACAATCAGAAGCGAGCCTCCCACTACACCACTAAAAGCATGCACTAGTGGCATGTATAACAACTAGGTATAAGCATTACCTGTTCCAACCACCACACTAAAGTTGTGTATGATTCTTGAGAGAGCATCCCTATGAATGAAAATTATAAAATAAAAATAGGTGTTCTGCCCATCATGCTGCCAAAGGCATGTTTTGGTGGTACCTCTTGCCGATAGGATTTTAGGGGATCAAAATGCACACTCCCAACAATCCAACAACCACAAAGAACAAGGAAAGGCTTTAAGATCAGCGCCTTAGCTCAATTTTTGGACAACCTTATTTTGTTTTCCATGCACCGCACACACCATGGAATTTTGTAAATTTAAAAAATACTCTTATTCACTACCCCTCATTTCCATTAATAAGACATAGCCCTAGAGGTTTTTAGTGGTGTTGTTGATATGATATTAATTGAAGGAATAATGGGAGTTAGTTGATTACATGTATATTTTTTTTATTTTGACAAGACGAGATTTATGTGCGCTATTGCTGATGATATAGAATTAATTGAAGGGATAATGGAATTCAGCTGAGTATATGTACCTTTTTAAATTTTGTCCAACAAGGATTTATGAGCATTATGAAGGTCTACCTTGGAGTCTAAAGACTTTCGTTTGAGTAGAACTAAAACTAAATACATGAAATATAATTTTAGTAGTAACAGCTCTAGTGACAGAAATGTAAGTATGGGTGATTAAATTATTAAAATGTGTGAATGCTGTAGATATCTCGGGGTCTATTGTTCAAAGCGACGGTGATATTGATGGGGATGTTATTAATAGAATTCAAGTTGGTTGGTTGAAGTTGAAGAATGCTTCGGGCCTATTGTGTGATAGAAAAGTACTGCTTAGACTGAAAGGAAGTTTTTATAAGATGGCGGTAAGACCTGCAATGGTTTATGACGCTAAATGTTGGCATTTAAAAGAGAAGCATAAAACTAAGCTAAGTATTGCCGAGATGAGAATGATTAGGTGGATGAGTGGCTTTACACTTAGAGACAAAATGCGAAATGATTATATCCATGATAAGGTTTGTGTAGCTCCGGTGACGGACAAATAGTCGTCTTAGATGGTTTGGTCACGTTAAACGTCGACCATCTGATGATTCGATTAGAGGAGTAGATGTTTTAGATTCAACTTATGTTAAGAAAGGCAGAGGTAGACATAGGGAAGACTTGGGGCATATTGTATAAAAAATGATTTTAATTTATTAGAATTAAATGAAAATACAACACAAATATGATATAATGGAGAAAAAGGATTCATGTAGCTGACCCCACTTAGTGGGATAAATGTTTTGTTGTTGTTGTTGTTGAAGGATTTATGCGCACTTGCGTGATGACGTGTGTTGTATGAGGTGTTGACACATAAAAATGGTGATCTTGAAGCATAAATTTATGTTTTATTGACACAAAGGTTTTCTTGTTCAGTGAACTCACAAACATATATAGTGTCGATTTGAACACGATGGCTTGCTTCATGCTACCCGAGGGAGCTTAGTTTACACCTTGTTGGTGGAGCTTAGTGTTATATTGATAGTGTGAGTGATGAAGCATACAAAATTCACAAATTCTCTTACTTTCTGAACAATGTGTGGTAATAGGACTTGCAAAACTCTGGATTATGGATGTCATGATTTCAAAAATTTTAATTTCTAAAAGGATTTATTGTTTATCTATTGCCCTTCTTTTTTATTGAGATTTTTTTGGGTACCTTTATTTTAGGATTAGCTCCTTAGAATTCATTATGAGTACTAAAAGCCAAACTTACACCTTCAAGTTTCATAAACTGACGATCTTCGATATTTGTTATTTTGTTGGTTGAGGACAGGTTAGTTTTTTTATTCCCCCTGGTTGAATTGAGCGCCATGTCCAGCTTCTCATTATAGAAAAATTTTTTATAAAGAAGTTAGCATGTGAAATTACATATCGATTATATAAACAAAATTCTCAAGATTAAAATGGAGCTCAGAGTTGATCAAATGAAGTATCATTGGGCTCCATCCAGAACTATCTGATTCCGGATGGAGATTGTGAGTTGTGAGATAGTAAAGGCAGCATCATATGAATTCTAGGATGTAATTGATGTGCAATAGTTGATAGGGAACTCAATGTTAGGGGAGAGGGCAACAACTCACTTAATCAATAACGGGACGCCAATGTTAAAGCAAAAAAAAAAAAAATAATAAAAATAAAAATAATAAAAAAGAAGTTATTCATCAATAGTAGATTGAATTGAAGTTTCTTGCATCCGTTTATGCTCATTAATTTAAAGATGAAGTGAATTTCATGGCAAATATTTTTATATATTTATTCTTTTTTGTATCATATTCCATACCAATGCTGCCTTTTTCTGTTTTTGGGAATGAATCAGGAATTAGAGCTGGAGAAGGCTCAAACTATCGATGTCATGCGGTATCTCTTGAGCTATGTCTATGGCCTTATGTCTTCATCAGATGACACTAATTTGAAATCTGACAAACTTGTTGAAAGCTCTGTGCGAAAATTATTGTGTGAATTGTTTAATTTGAGTGGAACTGTGTGGAAACCAAAATCAGTAGACACCACCTTGGCAGAACTTCCCTCAAGCAATGAACAGCTGTCTGTGCAGCTTGGGAGTAGTGGTGAATTGATTTACCCAAAGTAAGTAGTTTACTTTCTTAGTCAAGTGTCTTATTCCTGAAATTTGACTGTTATGAAGATTCTATCCTCTAAATTTGCATCTCGTCTTTTACAAGATGTATTTTTAGTGCTTGTTTTTCATTAGAGCATAGTTCCTTTTCAATCTTTCCTACTTATTCTCTGCAAATAAAACTAATTTATCATGTAACTTTTTCATGCTCTAATCCTTTGTAGTGAGATACGTGAATAGACCATCTTGCTACTCTTCTCTTTCAGAAATCATATTAAGGTTAAAAAATCCAAAATGTTCATCCTGACTTGTGAGTTAATCGAAGGAAAGATTTCTTTCATCTGATATTAAGTTATTTTGGTGATCCATATATATATATATATATATATATATATAATCTAAAAGAATAGGTATTTGATTGATATAGAGATATGCACGGACATACATACATATATATTATCTTGGATATTTTATAGGGAAAAAATGTACTTAAAGCTTATGATTCTGTGCCTATTAAATTCATATATAGCAAGTTCATTTCATCATCTTTTTCCCTTGTGGTTTGAAGTCTTATGCCTTTTTATTCGAATCTGTTTGTTAGTCCATAATTTAGCAAATAATCTTCTTATTTTTACTTGATAGACATCTAATGAGCATTATAATTGAATATAAAGCTAGTGATTTTTTATCATTTGACCAACTGATTTCAATACCGATATAGTTTTGTGCAAGTGATTTATAGTTTTTAATCTCTTTCTGGACTCTTGATATATCCAAATCATAAAAATCATAATAAATTTATGAACTTACTAAGCAGCTTATGTCTTCAGCACTTTATGATTGCCGGGTAGGGTGATTTTTTGTAGTGTAGTTGAATTTAAAGAATTTTCTTCACGTTAGACATTACGAATTTGAGTTGCTGTGGAATTTTTTGTGTCATGGACTGTAGTTGATGTGCGCTCCTCTATTTTTGTTGTAAATATAGATCGTTGAGACATAATGGAAAATGACGTTGAGTGCTGTGAGGAAATTGGGTTGTTGTTAGGCTTAGAGAGGCTATGATACCATGATGGAAAAACATATCAGAAAAGCAAAGCTGATAGGTGATTATATTGTTTGAGTATTTGCTTACAACATCTTAATAAAAGAGAAATCAGTACAGCTGCTATGGAGGTACTTCTAAGCTCTTCTAAGCGCTACGGGAACATTTGGTTGTTTCATAGAATGAATGCTGGGTTGAGGAGGTGGTTGAGATTTCTTTGGTTGTTTTGATGAGATGGCGAGGACGAGGAGAGAGGGTCTGAGTTTTTGGTATGCTGTCAACAATATTCTCCTCCTCTGAAATTGCTAAACCAGCAAAATCTATTTTTATGTTCGTTTTTAACATTGCCTTGTTACTCATAAATATGAAAATTCTCTTCTAGAACTTAAGTAGGCTATCATTACTTTTTAATCATCTTGCACTCAATTCTATAGTCTTTTCTTTTATCATAGGTTACTTTTTACATCACATTTTAACCACCCAATACCCTTGTATGAATTTACATTTTTCTATTGTAAGAAACGTAAAGTTATGATGCTAGTTTCACTTGATTATCTTGCAAATTTGATGATCCCAAGGCCCTTGTCTTTTAGAAACGTTTTCTATCTTTCTTACTTCAAGTTTAGTTTATTACAACTCTCACATATTAGAATTATGTTATTTTCAGATAGTACAGACGAATACACTTCTATTTGAATATACATAGCATGCATCTCCAGTCTTAAACTTATTCTTGTTACACTTTTTTTTGTGCACTAAAGATTTATTTGGGGCAGCTGCAGCTTATTGAATAATCTGTTGATAAGAATTTTATCATGATAAATCATCGATCATCGAACTTATCCAGAATAAGTTAATTGACTCGTTTAAAACAATCGATTTGCAATTGTTTGTGGATAAATGATAATTCTGCCCCTGTTAAGTAATGTTGTTTGTAATATAATTGACTTGACAATATATTCGATATTGTCGAAGCAGAAAACTAATACAAAACTATAAAGAAAAAGAAGATGAAAATATCATCACTTAACTGTGAGTATCAAACTTAATAAAAAAAGGAAAAAAATATTAAAATTAGAATTAAATGTATACAACAACAACAACAACAACAACAAAGCCTTAATCCCCACTAAGTGGGGTCGGCTTCATAAATCCTTTTTCTCCATTGCGTATTAGTTTTAAAATCGTGACGACGTATGTAACGAGATACACTGTCATTCAGGCATACCATCGAATTCCGATCACTATCAGCAATGGAGTCTGGCGGACTGTCCGCCCATCAGAAGAAAGTACACCTCTTCATGACGCTCTGTGGGCAACTGTAGAATTGCCTTCTGTAATTGTGTGCCCGGCGTGACCTCAGTAAGGAAGATTGTAGTCTACACTGGCAGAACACACGTCGAGAGGTCTCTAAAATTATGGAGCTCATGTTCCTTGAAAGATGCAGGAGAGGAAACATCAGCCAGCTCAGGGAATTAAACTAAAGAAAAAATTGTATAAAAAATGGAAATTATCAAAAACAATATCGAATAAAAAAGCATAAGTTGGAAAAAAAACTTTGGGTGTGAGTCTCTGAGAGTTAACTACACCAACTAATGAGTTTGTCACTACATGAAGATAGTGGACCTTGTAAAAAAAAAGAGTTCTTGGTTGATTTAACCCACGTGAAACCAACGTCCTGTGCCACATATGCATATCACCAAAAAAGGCCATCCAACAGGTCCTCATATACCGATGCACAAAAAAGAAGAGAGGATCTCAGTTGTCTTTAATAGGATTTCACATGCAACAACAATGGAATTATCCCAAAAACGGAATTATCCCAAAAATCGTGCAAAGCTTCATTCACTCAATTTACCTCAAAATTATCCCAAAAACGTAGAATATCTCAAAGGAATCCATAAAAAAATATAGAAAACATCGCATTATAGATAACCCAGTGCAAATAAAAAATCCCTCAAGCAAAAAATCTATTGCAACCGAAAAATTCCGCAACGGTGCAGAGGGATCACTCATTGCAACCAAAAAATCCTACAAAAATATAGAAAACATCGAATTATAGATGTTCCAACAAGAAGCGAGCCAATTCACCAGCAAGCAATCCAACGGGAAGCAAGGGAGAGAGGCGAGGGATGTTACCTAGGGCAAGAGCAATCGATCAACCTACGGTAACAACGATCGAGCAAGATGCGAGGGATGATACCAGAAGGGCAAGAGCGACCGATCAACCTAGGGCAATAGCGATCGAGCGAGGGAGGAGACGAACAAAAGAATGACACGGGAGGAAATAATCCGCTCAACGCAGATTCAAGATGTGGGCCGTGGGGTTGATCCTGTGGCCCCGTCTATTAAGGAAATAGAAATGTCATTTTTTAATTTGAGCCCCGAACGAACGAAACAAACGGTCAAAACGCCTCCCGCGTCTATAAGCTGCCTCAAATTGCCCCTAAGTTAATTTTTTTTACTATGATTATTTTGCATTTCGAGATCATAAAGCCTATATAGTCATTCTCTTTCTTCTTTAATTTCTCTCCTAACAATAAAATTGCCTTTATAGTGTATAATCTTAGCCATAAATAGAGTTGATTCTATGATAATAACTTGATTTTCTAGGACCTGAAGTTTAATTTTCGTATAGTTATATGGTATTGTTCTCTCATTTTCTTAAATATTATTACTTGAACTCGTCTTAAATAATTTGGCTTCTTTTGGTTTTTAGCAGTATATTAAAAAGATTTCATTCAATTTGTTTTAATCGCTCATGTAACTCTCCAAGATCATTGGTTTTTCTTTATGAGCATTTTTATTCCTTTTTTTTGGAATCTGCAGGGTACTATATGATTTATTTATTTACGTCTAAAAGATCGTTTTATTATAATTATCATATGATGATTATTGAAAATAGCATTTTCGTTATTCACTTATTTGTTTATATTTAACTAGGATGCTATCATCTTCAAATTTATTTCATCTTGTTTGAACAGTCTCTAGAAATATCCCTTGCCATAACAATTTTGTATATATGATTTTCTGTTTTATTTTATTTTATTATTTTAAATCATTATTTTCCAGGAAAAACTTGAATTATGGAGGTCTACATTAGAGTCTAAAGGTCTTCGTTTGAGTAGAACTAAAATTGAATACATGAAATGTAATTTTAGTAATAGTAGGTCTAGTGATAGAAGTGTAACTTTGGGTGATTAAATTATTAAAAGGTGTGAACGATTTATATATCTCGGGTCCATTGTTCAAGGCGATGGTGATATAGATGGGGATGTTAATAGTAGAATTCAGGTTGGTTGGTTGAAGTGGAGGAATGCGTCCGGCCTATTGTGTGATAGAAAAGTATCGCTTAGACTGAAAGGAAAATTTTATAAGATGGTGGTGAGATGTTCAATGCTCTATGGTGCTGAATGTTGGCCTTTAAAAGAGAAGCATAATGTTAAGTTAAGTGTTGCCGAGATGAGAATGATTAGGTGGATGAGTGTCTTTACACTTAGAGACAAAATGCGAAATGAATATATCCGTAATAGGTTTGGTGTTGCACTAGTGACGGATAAAATTAGAGAGAGTCGCCTTAGATGGTTTGGTCACATTAAACGTTGACCACCTGATGATCCGATTAGGAGAGTAGATGTTTTAAATACAACTTATGTTAAGAAAGGCAGAGGTAGACCTAGGAAAACTTGGGCTTATTGCATAAAAAATGATCTTAATTTATTAGAATTAAACAAAAATTTGACACTAAATAGGATGCAATGGAGAAAAAGGATTCATGTAGCCGACCCCACTTAGTGGGATGGCTTTGTTGTTGTTGTTGTTGTTGTAGTATGTATTTTAAATCATTATAAATTATTGCTTTTATTAAGAAGTTGTGTTGTAAATTGCTAGTAACATTTTAAAGCTTAATTGAAAGTAATCTTCATGGATTGAAGTTCATGCTTCCTTTTCTTTGAACATTTTTTGCAAAGTAAATGCGGGATAAATTGTTCATATTTATTTAAATAATTTTATCTCTATGTTGCAAACCCCTTTAAATGAACCAGACAACCCCTGAGTACAAAAGTGTCCTCTTTTGTAAATTTTCAAGCACGAAACCTAATTGTTTTGTTTTGTCAAATGTCCACAAGCTCTTTTCCAAATATAGTATAATTGTGCTTTGCTGTTCTTTGATTTATGGCTACTATTTTTTTTTCAATTATTACCACGGCTATTGAATTTGTTTTAAGTGATGGTGATATAGATGGGGATGTTATTCCTCAAATTCACGTTGTTTTGTTGAATTGTGTGATAGAAAAGTATCTCTTATACTGAAAGGAAAATTTTATAAGATTGTGGTGAGACTTGCAATGCTCTATGGCGCAGAATGCTGGCCTTTAAAAGAGAAGCATTAAACTTAGTTAAGTGTTGCCGAGATGAGAATGTTTGGGTGGACGAGTGGCTTTACATTTAGAGACAAACTGCAAAATGAATATATCCGTGATAGAGTTGGTATAGCTCCAGCGGCGGGCAAAACTAGATAGTCGTCTTAGATGGTTTAGTCATATTAAAAATTGACCATCTGATGATCCGATTAGGAGAGTAGACATTTTAGATTCGACTTATGTTGAGAAATACGGAGATTGACCTAGAAAGACTTGGGCATATTGTATAAAAAATGATCTTAATTTATTAAAATTTAATGAAAATACGACACTCAATAGGATGCAATGGAGAAGAAGGATTCATGTACCCAACCCCACTTTGTGGGATAAAGGCTTGTTGTTATTGTATTACCACGGCAATGCTTTACATCACCTTTTGCTTATACAATGATACCAAATCACCTTTTTTTTTTGTCTTGCTTCAATCATTTAGCATCCCCAGTCTTTAGAATTTCTTGATGAAATTTGTTTTAAAAATAATGTCCCTATGCCTCCATTTAAGTCTGCAAATATAAGTATGAATCTCAATTATTCTAGAGTTTTTCATTTGCTTTTCTGAAATATAATTCTTTTTTTATCATTAACGCTGCAATTCAGTTTGCAATTCTTTTCATTTTGTCTAAGCTAAGTAATTTTTTTATTTGAAACCCTTTCAAAGCTTCTCTCAAGTATTGTTTTGGCACATTGTCTTTATATTTAAGATTTAATTAATAAATCATTATCTTCACTTTAATACTTCTTTTTTCTCGTACTTTTTATATGATTACCGAGTCACTTAACCACAGTTTGCATAGGATTCCAGTTCGATTGCCTGCTGCATCAGAAAATCAGCCAAACGTTTTGGGTAACACTACTGACAAAGAATACCGAAATAGCATCTTCAACCAGACACAAGGCCCTGAGGTGACCCCATCATCACAAATTGGAGGTAGGAGTCCGTCAAATAGCGGTTTTATCTCTTATTCTGGTCAGCCTTTCACCAACACTCTGCACGAAAAATTAGAATCTCAAAATAGAGTTCAAATGAGCAGCACATCTAATGCGCAGCTATCGAATGAGACCAATGCTGCTTATGGCTTTACAAATCCAGGTCAGCCACTTAGCTACTCGGGAAATAACAATAATTCTTATTATGGCGGATACACAGGGAAGTCAACCCAACCATCTTTTAACTCATGGACAAACAGCAGTACTACCAATGGTGGATCAATTGCAACTTCTACGCCGCCCAGTAACTCATTGAATGAGCACCCTGCTACCTCATACAATGGATACAATGCGAATTCATACCACAACAGCAGTGCATTTCATGGCAGACCAACTACAAATTCATCTCAGGTTCCCGCTAACTCGTGGAATAACAACCACAATACTTATTTCGCCGGATCCAATATTGGCTCAGCCCAACCATCAAACACCTTATGGAGTAACAGCAATCCATTACATGGCGGGTCATCTCTGAATTCATCTCAGCCACCACCCAGCGGATCGTGGAGCAATTATGAAAGTGCAAATCCTACTCTACCCTTGAGTGACTCTCGCTGTAACGGCAATATATCTTATGGCAAACCCACGCCAAACTCATCTCCTACACCGATTGGTTATCATGTTAACTACAGTACACAGTACGAGGGATACAGCAATACATCTCAAACTGGATTCGCTTCCAACTCATGGAACACCAACAATGCTTCACCTGGTGGATTCAATGGGGAATTAAAGCAGCCATCTAATATTCCTTACAGTTCATCCACAGCATATTCATCACCCCAGCCACCCAGCAACTCATGGAACAATTACAATACCCCATATGGGGAGAATGTTACGAAATCAACCCAACCATCCAGCAACTATTGGAGTAACAACAATACATCCTTTGGTAGCCACAACTTAAATTCATCTCAGCCCCCCAGTAACTCGTGGAATAACCACAATACTAACCCACCCGCGAATTCTACCGAGCCATCCATGAGCTCAGGGAACAGCCATAACTCTTATGCTGGAGTCGGTGCAGATTCATATCATGGATATCCTGCAAATTCAAACCAGCAGTCAAGCTATTCGTGGAATAACAACAGCAGTTCTTATCCTGGAGCCTCTGCAAATCCACCTCAATCTTCTTGTACTACGTGGAACAACAACAGAGAAAGTTATAGTAGATTTCCTCAGGCAAGTAATGGATCACCTTCTAGTGTGAATGTGAATTATGGTTATCCAGGGAGGAGCTTGGAAGGATCTTGTGTGAAGGAGCCTGACCCGTTGGACATGTCCGAAGAAGCGAAGGCTGAGAGATGGTTTCGTCGGGCTGCTCAAATCAAGGATATTTCAGAGCTTAGCCAGATACCCGATGAAGATTTCCCCCAAATTATGCCAATGAGGAAGGGAGTTAACAGGTTTGTTGTCAGTAAGAGGAAGACTCCTCTTGAGAGGAGATTGGCATCACAGCAATACAAGAGAAGCTTGCCTGTTGTTAGTTCTGAGCCTGAGAAAGAACCAACAGCTGGAGAGAGAGAAACTAGTCCTCTTCCAGATTGATGGCTGTGAGTTGGTTAGATTTTTGCCATTATATTTATGTTAGCTAAGCAGAGTTTCTCTAATTCAGCGCAACACTTGTATCATTGGTGACTGGCTACTTCTATATGTTTTTGAGTAAATAAATTTATATGATAAAAATGAGATATGGCAACTTCGTTTATGTAAGCATGAAATGGACAATTTAATTAGTTTGTAATGTTGTTTTAAATCAATTGGGATTTAAAAAATCATGCAAATTTGGATTTTGCTTATTTTTAGGTTGTTTGATCGTGGGGGGGGGGGGGGGTTATCCTGATAATCTGCTGATCAACAGCTGATCGAGATAAGATGTCTGTCTGTTTGGTTTGAGTGTTTGGAAAAATGCTGATTTGCAACTGCTTGTAGATAAAAGACAATTCTGCCCCTGTTCTGATGAAATTATTTCTGCCGGTGGAGAGAGATTACCAATGCAAGAATTCAACTAATAATATATTGTCCAACAGCTAAACAATAATAGTTATAAATCCATGCTTACATCCTCACAGAGCAATAGAGAACCTAGCAAATTGATTCGTTCTTCAAACCGAACCAAACAATGGAAGCAGACGATCAGAAAAGGGAAGCAGACGATAGGGGAGGGAAGCAGACGATCGGGGAGGGTGTAAACTAATCTTTTATTTGTTCCAGGCATTAAAGGCTTAGGGTCTGTTTGGGGCAGCTGCAGCTTATCCAGCTTATCCTGATAATCTGTTGATAAGCAGCTGAGCCGATTAAGCTGTCTGGCCGTTTGTTTTCTGCGTTTGGAAAACAGTTGATTCTGGATAAATGACCATTTTGCTCCTGTTTTGGATAAACTGTTTAGCTGTTTGGTTTGCGAGTTTGAAAAATAGTTGATTTACAGTATTTTGTTCATAAAAGACCATTCAGACAGACTCATTGTTACAATATATATTAAGGGTCTGTTTGGCGCAGCTGCAGATTATCAGGATAAGCAGCTTATCCTGATAATTTGTTGATCAACAGCTGATCGGGATAAGATGTCTGTCTGTTTGGTTTGAGTGTTTGAAAAACTGCTGATTTGCAACTGTTTGTAGACAAAAGACAATTCTGCCCCTGTTTTGATGAAATTATTTCTGCTGGTAAAGAGAGATTACCAATGCAAGAATTCAACTAACAATATATTGTCCAACAGCTAAACAATAATAGTTATAAATCCATGCTTACATCCACACAGAGCACTAGAGAACCTAGCAAATTGATTTGTTCTTCAAACCGAACCAAACAATGGAAGCAGACGATCAGAAAAGGGAAGCAGACGATAGGGGAGGAAGCGGACGATCGGGGAGGGTGTAAACTAATCTTTTATTTGTTCCGGGCATTAAAGGCTTAGGGTTCTGTTTGGGCGATATGCATACTATCCAACTTATCCGATAATCGTTGATAAGCAATGAGCGATAAATCTATCTGGCCGTTTGTTTTCTGCGTTTGGAAAACAGTTGATTCTGGATAAATGACCATTTTGCCCCTGTTTTGGATAAACTGTTTAGCTGTTTGGTTTGCGAGTTTGAAAAATAGTTGATTTACAGTATTTTGTTCATAAAAGACCATTCAGACAGACTCATTGTTACAATATATATTAAGGGTCTGTTTGGCGCAATTGCAGATTATCGTGATAAGCGAATTATCACGATAATCTGACGATCAACTAGTTGATTAGGATAAGATGTCCGTCTCGTTTGGTTTGAGTGTTTGAAAACTCGTCGATTCTGAATCGTTTGTAGACAAAAGACAATTCTGCCCCTGTTCTGATGAAATTATTTCTGCTGGTAAAGAGAGATTACCAATGCAAGAATTCAACTAACAATATATTGTCCAACAACTAAACAATAATAGTTATAAATCCATGCTTACATCCACACAGAGCACTAGAGAACCTAGCAAATTGATTCGTTCTTCAAACCGAACCAAACAATGGAAGCAGACGATCAGAAAAGGGAAGCAGACGATCGGGGAGGGAAGCAGACGATCGGGGAGGGAAGCAGACGATCGGAAGACGAGGCTTGGCGAAGGAAGCAGACGATCGGGGCTCGCCAAAAACGTTACCTGCGAAGACGAGGCTTGGCGAAGGTTGCTGCGGGATCGGGGAGGGAGATGATGGATTGAAAAGCGAGGTGCGGGACTCGGAGGCGCTTGCGAGAAGTTAGGGCACGACGGTCTTTGAGTTGAAATGAATTGTGGATTGCGGGTAGGACCCCGCGATCCGCGTCTAACATAAAAATGATAATTGCGATTTATAAAACGCTGTTAAAATGAGATTTCCAAACATAATGGTGGCGTTTTGAAAACGCCACCGCTGCAAATGTGATTTCCAAACGGGCCCTAAAACTTTAACGACTACACATCTGATAGTTGAGAACAAAAAAAATATCATTTCATAATGGTACAATTTGGCACAGAAAATTCTTTACTTGCTGATCTTTTTAATCATTCTATTGAATGATTCCTTATTGATTCAAATTGAATTCTTCAAAGAAAAAAAAGATACTCGCTATATATTTAAATAAATATAGCAAAGAGATAAATGCCAATGAGAATTTAATTTCTTTAATCCAACAACACAAATGAACGGCCACAGTTCACTCTCCAAAGAATTTTGAGCTTCCATCAAAGAATAAGCATTAAAACCGTGGAAACATTAAACTGTTAACTGTAAAAGGTCTAATTTTCTCACAAAATTTACAAAAAAAGAAAAAAAAAAAAAAAAATCAAAATTGCATCAAGCCTTATCTTTATCAAACGAAAATCTCATTTACAAAGAACAGCAAAATAAAAACTACACCTTTTCTTAATAATCTCCTCATAAATTCAAATCAAAACAATACTCAAAAAGAACAATCTTTACAATTTCAAAACAGACAAACATTACCTACCGTATTCCAAGCTGCAGATTAAGGATATGCTCATAATTCATATGCCCCTTCGATATCTTCACCCCCTGCTTCCTCGTCGGCATGGGCGACAACCTCAATGGCAACTGATTCTTCGATGATGACGATGAAGACGACCTCCATGTCTCCTCCCTCCCTTCATCTCAATATCATATTTCCCCATTGCCATTAATCCCAATCACATTATGCTTCCTCCCATTCACCTTTTTCTGCCCCGCCGTCGCCGTATCCACAGTAACCCGCGGCGGAGAGGAGAGAGCAGAGAGGCGAGGGGGTCGCCAATGCGTCCAGGATGTATTGCGAGAGAGCAGAGAGGCGAACGCTCGAGGTTAGGGCAGAGAGGAGACGTTCGGTGGTTAGGACAGAGGAGAGGGCTCGAAGGGCGAGAATGTACTTCGCTCGAGGAATACGTGGATCGCGGCACCCTGGCTGCGTTCGGCTTACAGTGCAAAATAAAAAAAGGAGTTTTTAAAAACGCCCTCAAAACATTTTCTCCAAACAAAAAATTATGTTTTAAAAAACGCCAGCGCTGTCAATAAGTTCTCCCAAACGTACACTTAAGTACATAAAATTGATTTTGTTAAATTTAAATACATTTGTAAATTCATAAAAAGGTAGCATTAAACGAAATAAAATAATAATATTTAGTTTTAGTATATATTAACTTACAAGAAGCAATATTATAAATTAAAATTGGCAGTGTCTATATTGTCATTTTAAAGATGAAATACCCCCTTATTCATAAAATCAATCAATCCAAGAGAACCAGCTCTTTACAAGAGAAAAATTGTAGCACAATAAGAGGAGGATTAATATAATTACATACCGCACTATTCTTAGATATTGCCATATCTAACTCTAAACCCTAAACCCTACAACACTTAGGTGTCATAAACTTATATGTGAAATGATATATTAGAGATTTGAGTGCTTTGCATGCCAATATAAAAGTTTAGGTGAAAGGTAATAAATACATGAGAATTTTTGTGGTATGTTATTTAAAATATGCAATTAATGGTCTCTTTAGGACAGCTGTAGCTTATTAAAAAGTTGATGTGCAGTAGTTGTGGTAGGAAACTACTGCGTAGACACTAGTGCGGGGAGCCGTATTAAATTGTAGTGATAATTTATTAAATAATACAACATAAATTAAGCACTAGACACACACACACACACACACACACACACATGTGTGTGTGTGTGTAAATTTTCATAAAATATAAAAATCAAAACAAAAAAAAAATCTACACTTTTAAGTTCATTTAGTCATATGAAATAGTTTGTTATTGATATTTGTATTTGTCCATCAAATATATGATTCCAGGTATTGTATTATGTACTGAATGTTATAAAAAATAAAAAAAAAAGATCGACTATTTTGATTGATTGCATGTGCATGCTGTTATGATAGAGTCAACTCTCTTCTACTACTAGCCGATGGATGCTAAGGTATCCGTGCACTTAAATAAGAATTATTATTGATATTGACGTTCCTTAAAAGATATAATTTTATATGGTTATCTTGTGACAGGTGTAAATAAAATGAAATGATCTGTCGAAATCCGACAAGGCCAAGATCCATGTTTTGCACAATGCTTCGTTGAGATTAACAAAACTTTGCTGCTGTTCACAATTCCAAATAAAGGATTTTCTCTTCAAGGCATCAGTAACAAGGATTTCTAGCATGCTAAAATTATGAATAAAATTTTTTATAGAAGCTCACCAACATGTGAAAACTTCTAGTTTCAAAAATGGAATTTGGGACATGCCAATTCTGGATGGCCATAATCTTTTTTGGATAATGTCGAATACCATTATCGTCAATAATAAAGTCAAGAAAAGAAATACTCTTAACCACGAATTCACATTTATCCAAATTGATGTAGAGCTTGTGATCTTGTAATTTCTCAAATAATAAAGTAGTTTGTTGGACATGCAGGTTGAAAGAACTACTATGAACCGATATATCATCAAAGCAACCACATAAAATTTTCCAAGAAAAGGTTTAAGTACCTCGTTCGTTAAGTGCATGAATTTGCTTCGGGTGTTACACAATATGAAGGGTATAACCCTCCCTTCATAATGGCCTTCATGTGTTTTGAATTATTTCTTTAATTCATCCCAAACTTGAATGCAAATATGATGATATCCACTCGTCATATACATTTTGGAGAATATTTGAGACCCACTTAATTGATCCAACAAATTTTCTAATCGGGGCATGGGAAATCAGAATTCAATAGTTACCTTGTTAATAACTTGATTGTCAATGTATAATTTCCATTTTCCATATTTCTTTGGTTGCACTAATGCTGGAATGACACTAGGACTTAAGTTTTTTTGAATGAACTGCTCACTTAAAAGATCTTATACCATGTCTTATAGAATTTGATGTTCCTTCGGGCTTAATTTATAATGAGATAAGTTTGGTAACACCGAACTAGGAATAAGATCAATCTGACGTTGGATAGCCCTCATTGGGGTTGTTCACTTGGTAATTCAACATGTGTTATATCTTTAAATGTTTGCTTGGTTGCTGAATAACATTGGAGATTGTTTAGGTGCCTTTACTTTGTTCAACTAGTGCATAAAAACTTTCAAATTTTTTATTAATTCATGAAGCAATTCAGAACCTAAAATTCCAAGCAAAGTAGTGATAACTTATTCTTTATCTTGGAGGAGGCACAAACCTCAATTCTCACCCTTTGCACTCAAGATTATACGCATTGGCTCCACCACAATACCACACTCCTTCATCAAATTGCCAAGGTCTATCCATTATTATATGAAAAACATCCATATCAATCACATCACATAATACTTCACAAATATAGTATTTTCCAATCGAAAATGAAACTTCACACATTTAGGTAGCTGACATTTCAACCGAATTAATCTTTTAGGTTTGAGGATGTTTAGTTGTTAATAATTGCAAGGATTTGAATACCTCTGAGGAAATAATATTCTCTGCCCATCCATTGTCAAATAATAGTTCACAAACTTTACGTTTGATTATGCATCAAGTTTTGAACATTACATGTCTTTGAGTTCCCTCATTAGATATGGTAGCTAGCAATACCTTCTCCAACAAAAAAAATAAGGAATTCTCCTTCGTTGGCTTGGACCTCTTCAATTTATTGCAGTTGATGTATGTTTGGACACTCTTTAAACTTGTGTCATGGTTGAAGGCACCTAAAGCATTTTTGATGTATATGTTATCTTTGCTACTACATGGTTTTGAGCTATTTCTGTAATCTTGACCTGTATGTGGTTGGGTAGTAGTTTGTACTTGAAGGGATCTTGGGTTACCTCCTAAAATTCCACATTCATTTCAGGATTGGTTCCTAGTATACTTCTCTTTGATTGAATGTATTTGGGTGCCTGAGACAGTTGCATCTCTGCCTTATGAGCATAATTCATTGCTTGAGATGAGAGCCAAATGGTATTCATTCTAAATTTTCTTTTATTGATTATTTCGACCCCCCAACATACCAAGCCACTAATTGTTGGGTATTCTCCAAATTATTTCTTCGATATAACACTCACAAATAGATCCTTTTGCATACTTTTCTAACATTGTCAATAAAACATTTGTTCATAATCAATAGGAAGGAAGTGACTTCTCATCAATTTCTACATCTAGTGCTAGTTTTTTACATTCTTCTACCTTCCTATTTATGATTATGGACTAACTGAATCCACCACGCTCCTACTCCATCTTTCAACAAACATGCAACGTATTTCACGTATTTTTTGGGCGAGGTTGTCATGTACTCGAAAAAAACATCAACAACACCTTGTCAATCTTTGATAGTCTTCTATATGCAGTCTACCATCGAAGTAATGGATATCCATTTTGATCTTGAACTCACCTATATGTTTATTTTTAACAATTGACATGTCTTGATGTTGAGACCTTAATTTCGTATCACTTTTAGAATCTGTATTCGTAAATCTAGAGCATGTTCTTCTCAGCATATTTCCATCTTCATCTTCGACATCGTACTAGTGATTCACTTGCTCTTTTCAATTAGGTTTTCTAAGATCCTGATTTATCAGGATGAGATTATCCAAGTTCGACGAAGTTGTCATAATTGTTGTAGGAAGAAGTTTATCACTTACCCGAGAAAATAACACCTTTCTATGATCTTTCCCAACAAACTGATGGAATGCATTGCTTAGCGATTCCACATTGAAAACGTATGAAATTCTTTCTCTCTCTATATTGAATGCCTTTGGAATGTCCATTGCTGTGTGCTCGCGTCTTGTTGCCACAGGCTTGTTGATAGTTTATTTTTTAATTTTAATTTTTGTTTTTAACAAAAAGGCTGACAGTGAGATGACTTGATGACTGTCCCTGTAAAGAATGGCTGATATTTCTTCTAGTATGTCATGTTTATTTCATAATGATTAAAAAAAGTGATGGCTGATATAGGCCAAATGTTCTTCTAATTGGCTTGCAAATATAATTTTTAGCATTTGTGTCTTTTGCATGCTAAGTTTTTTTGTCTAATTATAATATAGAAATTTAAATATAAAAATTTACATATAAATGAAAATTTTATAAATGAAAATTTTATAAGGGACATAATATATTTATATGGGAAGCTTAATAAATTAGAGGTTTTTAAATATACTTCTTTTGTGAACATTATTAACGTATACTTACCCCAATATTAGCCCCCTCTAAATAGACAAAAATGTAATATTACTATTATACCAACTCCTCTATAAATAGGGGAAACATCTCATGAAGAGACACACATATTTGTACTACTCTTATTTCTCTCTAGCATTCTTAACTATGCTCTATTAATTAAGTGTAATTCACAAACAATCTCAAATTCAACAACTTAAAATGAGCGATGACATAAGTCATGCCACCAACAAGAAGAGGAGTAACACAAGGACAATGACCTCACAACGGGATTCATGAGCTGAAAGATCAGATGTTGGAAATGATCAAAGGCATTCTAACTCAACGACATAAACAAGATCTCACAACACCAATCTCCATAAGAGTACGAACCTCAGAAACAGAGGACACCAAGTACCTTGATAGTGTTGGGTTAGCTCCAATTGATCAACATCGGTTCGGGCCCATTGAAGTGCCACGCCGACTGAAAAACACATTCACCTGACATATTTCTGAGGTTGAACCCCTAAAGCAGCTCAAGATTCTGGTGCTCGAGTCCTACTATGGTCCTTTGGACTCGACTGATCATGTCACTAGATATGTTGAAGTGTTATCTTTTATTGATTGCACTGAGGGTCTAACTCTCAGGTGGTTCAATAAATTGTCTCCATGACTGATCACATCATTCATGGATTTCAAGCGAATATTCATTACATAGTTTGTTAAAGCGCAAAAACCCCCATAAAGCTCATATGCTCTCCTACAACTTCGTTAGGCATGGAGCAAAACCATGCATGCCTTCGTCACCCATTTCCAAAAGAAAATGCGGGAGGTTCAAGACTTAGAGCTTGAATTACCCACACTGACCTTACACCCAAACTGAAGGAAGGACCTATTTTTTTAAGCACTGGGATTGCATTAAATTAAGACTCAAGTCAAGCTATTTGAGCTAGCCAACAACTACATAAAATCTCGCTTGAAGACTGACATCAACACGTACCCAAATGATCGGGCGACTGATGAAAATCATTATAAAGGAAGTAAAACCCGAGAAAGAAGTAATAGAGCGGTGAACTGAAATATTTACATTAAAAAGACATACGCACTGTTCTTATAGATATCTAATAGCCCATGAAAGAAAAATATTATTGGGCATATCCACTCTAAGGAGGTTGCGAGGCCCACATGATCGGGCGTGCCAAGCCATGCGAGCCAAGTCAACTTGGCCAAAAGTGGTTGAGCCAAAATGGCGAACAATAAGACAACCAAGTGATCTGAATACAAGTCATTCGACCAATATAGTGTCCTAGCCATCCATTGTAGGGAAGCAGACTCACACAATAACCAGCCTTGCAGTAGAGTCGACCCAATGGAAGAATCAATTCCATGCAATATCTCCAATCATTTTGCGAAGATCCAAAGACTTCTTATTTAATATCAAAGATAAGTTAATTAGACTACCTCAGCCGACCGAGCTGACTCATTCTAGCCAAGCCTACAAAGTTTAGCCAACCGATCTGACAAGTGACTAGACGACAAAGTATCTAATAAAAATACTAAAATATCTCAATACAAATGTAAAATTACCATTGTGTCAAGTCATCTATAAATAGGAAAACATCTAATAAAGACACATCTTAATCACACTTATTCCTATGATATGATTCACAGACAATCTCAAATTCAATAATATGACCCAAATCTTTCATATCGCATCAAACATATCATCATTTTAATTACTAAAAAAAAGTTAAATACACATTTTCATACACAATTAAAGTGACATTTATTTAAAAATTAAAGTTTAAATATTAGATATATAAATATATAGAAATTGTGTTACATGTATATAAATCTTCTTAAAATTTTTCATATCACATAAGCACATTCTAATTTTAATTTTTAAAAGTGCATTATATTTTTCCATGTATATATATATAAGATATCATGCATATAAAAATTAAAATTTAGATATGTAAATACATCGGTATGCAAGCAAAAGTTTCCACATCACCACCTAGGCTGTTGTCAGAGCTGTCAAATCCGGCACCATTTCTTCCGTGATTCCCCACGCGCGGTTAGCCTGGTCCGGTAACATTTTGCTACTTTTTACCATCGGCCGCCGGCATCATTAAGCGGTGAGTTGTAAATTCTACCCCATCTAACTCCTCGTCGTGGTGTAAAATGGTTCCTCCCGGCTTTTTCGGAAGAGGGAATAAGGGCAAGAAACGGGTGAGAAGAGGGGTAGAAAGCGTTAAATAGGGGGCGAATCCAGTGTGAACGATGGCTTCCGGTCAAACCTCATGGCTCCGACCCTCAAATCCCTGCTCACCCCTAAACTTAAGCCTAATCCTCTGTCGACCCTTATTCCCCGCCATGTGTCCAATTCCATACCTAATTAGTGTTTCCGCTAGGGTTCTTCTTTTTTCCTCTCCTGTGATTTACTCTGCTCTTTGTTTAGAATCTGGTTGAGGTGAGGAGATAGGGGAAGAGGAGGAGAGGATGGAGGGGGTAACGAGCGGAAGCGACGTGGAGTTGATGTGTAAGACGCTGCAGTTCGAGCACAAGCTTTTCTATTTTGATCTGAAGGAGAATCCACGTGGGCGCTATCTTAAGATCTCTGAGAAGACGTCTGCGACGAGATCCACGATCATCGTTCCCGTCAACGGCATCGTCTGGTTTCTTGATTTATTTAACTATTATGTCAATACAGATGAGCGCGATGCCTTCAGCAAGGAGCTTAAGCTTGACGCAAAAGTGAGCGTTCCAAATTAATTCCGTCTGCGGGCGCAGGATTATCTGATTTTGTTTTGTGATTTCCCTGTGTTTAGGTGTTTTACTTCGATGTTGGTGAAAATAAGAGGGGCCGCTTTTTGAAGGTACCAGGTTTTTCCATTCTATCTTATTCTTTTTCTTTTTTTTGGGGTTAAATTTCCTTTTTTTTTTTTGGTTATATATTTTGATTCCTATTTGTTTTTTTTTTTTTTTTTTTGTATAACTTTTTAGTACTTTGGGGAATTGATCAGATGTTTAGGCTTTGGCATTTGTTTTATAAGGCTTGTAGGAATGGCTGTCTTTGCTATGACTTTGATCCTTAAACTTCATTAATGGTTAGTTGATGAAGGTGGATAGGATGGCGTTTGAAAATTTATGTATCACTTAAGCAATAATAAGAAGAGGCCTCTTGTATCCAATCTGTTGAAGTTTATTTTGTAGTGTACCCAATTGACTTCGAAGGTGTGAGTTTGACTTTTTTTTTTTTTTTTTTTGTTATTTTGGTTGCTGAAATTGCCTCAAGGAGAAAAGGATCATTTTGATACCAATGTTGATTTATAGCCTTGGATATAAAGTTTACTCGTTTGTTTTCAGTGGGAAATGATTATCATTGTTTTAATCAACAAACTTATGTTTATGTTAATGATCTGGGGTGTCTCACTCAATCGCAAGCTTTGTTGCTTTGAGCATATTTATTCCGAAATTGGCCACTCTCACTGTGGGCTCCGAAAATTCACGACCGCTCCTCGTAACAACTCTCTGCATTTATTTATTATTATTTTTTTGAGAGAGTTTTGGAGGGTAGATTTTTCAGACTTCAATTGGATTGTAGATAAGACACTACCAAGAGATTTCACCCCTATTTTGCGAGGACATTTTTTATTTAGGGTTCATGGTTTACCATAAGTGCAAGCTCCTATGGTTAATTAGGAATTGAGGTTAGTAATTAGGAATTGAGTATTAAGCGTACAATAGCAGCAAACTTAGAATTTATGTTGTAGAATTCGCCACTTGAAGCTTAAAATGGATGGTGAGGAATGAAGATGAAACTCGATCAAGATACCATGATTCTATCATCCCGGGCCATAATGGCCCCTGATCGACTTATATATATTCCAAATTATTGCATTGGACTTAAGAATAACATGAGCTTATATAGGCTTTAAAGACTTTAGCCATTTTGAAACTATAAGCCCTTATTTGGAAATTGTCACATGCAATGTTACATTTCGTGGCTTTAAGAGAGACTGCCTTCTGTTCTCAAGCAGACATGTTGCGAATTCGGTGACGATTAATTTTAAATTTTAGGAAATATACATATTTGAATTATTATTTACCCTCAATTATGATATTTCCTATTTAAGTCAAGTTCAAGCTCCAATTTATAGAATTTGGCATTCGATTTCAATTTAGATTTAGCCCCTTATGCTTAGCCTCAAATAAGGTTTGGCTCCCCAATTCTTTCATATTTTAGTCATATGAAAATTTAAAGAATTCAAACTTTCAAAATCATTTGTAAGTCTTGACAATCCAATTTCAAATATTATTGTTTTTATTATTGTTTAAAAATTCAAATAATTTAATTTTTAGCCATTTTTAAAAGTTTACGAAGTCTAAATCTTAAATTATTTTACAATTCCAAGATCACCGAAAATTTTGGCAGCCTCCTAGTGTCGTCCCCGGTTAGGGGTTGTATTGGGGTGTCTGCGTGTCCAGCTTTCTGTAAGACGTGCTGGTCAGTGTCATGAGATAATGTGACCAGAAAGGATCTTCTGATCCACCGGTTTATGAGACGCATGCGGGTCTTCACTTTTTATGTATTTTCGTACGGAAAAGATCTTATAATCCACCGGCCTATATATCACATGTGATTCTTCACTTTTCTAGCATATTCATTTGGCACGACCCTTAATGACGTCAAGGCCCATCTCTGTGAGATCAGGAGCTTGCAATTCAACCTGAATTTCATCCTATTCTCTCTTAAACCTATCCTTTGAACTTGCATGAATCATCTTGCTCCTCACTCTTAGATGTGTCGGGCGACCATGTTATGAAGAAGATTTTTCTTTTATGGCAGTTTTGTTTAGTCACAAAGTTAAATTCATGAATTGCACATCTACATTCATGATGAAGGCTAGCAATGAAATCCTTATAGGTCAGAGTAGGCTCACCCACTTTGTCAACGATGACTTGTTTCAGCTTCTCATCAATCGTATAAATTATGAATCACTGGGCTCTCTTTGCCTTCAATTTAAGGAATTTTAGCTTACACTCATTATGCACAGCCATTCCTAATGCTGCATTGGCATTATTGCAGATCAATAGCCGAATGGAAGCGGAGATGGATCTTGGGAGAGAATTTAGGGCTCTGCAGCTCTGTAAGGTAGAGGAAGAAACTCTCTCGCCTCTTGCACCTATAAAAGAAGCTTTGGAAGCATAGCGGCGATCACAAATACTCAAAGGAGAGAAATGCCTTACCTCCAATGTCACATTCCTTTTGTCCTCCCCGGCCTTATTTCTTGCAAGCACAGTTACCTTGCTTGTATAACCTTGTTTCTATAGCTTGCACCCACTTCTTTGCTTTTTCAAATGAATCATTGCTTGTGATATTGTAGACTATGATGGCCGTCACGACTCTTCTGTAGTACATGGGTTCGAGGCTGTGGTACCTTTCCTGCCTTGTGGTGTCCCAGATCTCAAACTTCACCGCGACGTCATCCAAAGCCAACGTCTGTCAAAAGAACGCTGCTCGATCGTCGATTCTTGGAATTCGAGAGATTGGCCTTTGACGAAACGCAACACGAGGCTGGATTTTCTAGCTCCCATGTCTCCAAGTAGCACGAGCTTGGCGTTGATGTTGTTGTTGTCGGTGGGAGATGAATTGGTCGGAGGAAGACAGGAACAAGCGGCACTTTGCGAGCGACTCGAGCCGTTGGAGAGGAGAAATCGAGTGGTGCAGTCTTGCATCTGGTTTTACTAATAGGGGAGGACTGCTGCTTCATGAACAGGGGAAAGAGACGGAGCGACACTAGGAGGTAGGCATGCGGCTCTTGTATGCGGGTTAGGGAAGAGAGGGTGTCGATCACAACAAAGAGGATCCCGCATTTAGGTTAAGCAAGGAGAGCAGGGCACGACTAGGTTTCGTGCAGAACGATGAGGGGGCTGTGGCTTCGTGCGAGCTCGGCTTTTTGTGCAAGGAATTCTTCAAATCTAGGTTACTGCAGGGATGTCGAGCTTCAAAGGGGGGCTTTCTCTTGTGCAATTTGCCACACCGAGAGGTGAAATGAAGGAGAGAAGAAGCAGAGCCTGCTATGGTTTCTTGAGAACCGCCCCATTCCACCCAGTCCCTTTGTGATTTTTAATTATTTATTTATTTATTTTGAGGTAGGACTTGGTGTGATTGTGCGGGAACAGTTACACGAGGCTTGAAATTTAACTTAATATTAATTAGTTAATTAAGTATGATTATATTATTAATATTTTTAATTTATTTTTTTGACGACAACACACATGACCAACTAAAATATGATGTTAGACGTTGGCACTTCACTTCAATGACTTAGATAGTGCTTGAGCAACATTGTTCAAATGAAATTACATCAAGACAAGCCCTTTATGATACCCCATTGATAAAATATATAATGGATTACACCTAAAATATATATTGTAAAGCCTGATATGGGAGAGGGATGATTAGGCAACCATCATTGTCATACAATCTTGATGCAAACCCACCTTAAGTGAGCTTGATGACTGAGGGGACCCTTTTGAAACTGAGCAAGGACATTGGACCTGCAAGCTATCTTTTGGCCAATCATTAGTGAAACAAAAGTTGACCATAGTTAGCATGATACCTCATTTCTCATGCAAAGAGATTTTATACTTGTTGGCTAACAATACTAGCACTTAGATGATTTCAAGTTTTATGTGATTGTTGGCGGGCGATGAATGTTTTTTTGTGGAAGAGTGACCCGAGATAGTTAACTAGAATAACAAGATAAAGGCAATGACATTTTCGTGTCAAAGAGCGACCCAATATAATGAACGAGTAACACGATCAATTCACAACTTCGCGAAGGCCTCCTTGTACCCACCCTTTTTTTGTCTCTTTTGTGGTGTTGGCTAAGGCTCATATAATTGGGACTTTTCTTCCCATCTAAGTCGCACACACAAATGCAACCTATCAAGCCATGCTACACTTACTAGAATTAGATCCCACTAGGCAATTTCCATCCATATGGAGAACTGCTTATTTTAATGCATAATCAACAAACAAAGTTCCACTACTAGTAGCTTTGAAATATTTTCATGGGTCCCACCAGTTGAGTTAGCCATATCACTTTTTCTTCTAATACCATAATGTTTTGCTATGTAAAGCTCATTGTCAATATTTTCATGAACTGTGATCGAAATCTTAGTATAATGAAATCTTAAAATTTCCTTGGTCAATATAGGGTTTTTCATGTACTTAAAAATTGTTTCTATTTTTAGTTTTCGTGTGTGTGTGTGTATATAAATTAGAAAGGCCTTCCCAACTGTCCAGCTGTTGAATTGCTTGCTCAACTCGAGAATTGATGAATTATCCAGCTGTTTAATTACCCAATTGCTGAACTGCTCAACCACCAAATTATTAAATTTTCCAGCTACCTAATTACCCAGTTGCTGAATTGCTCAATTGCTGAGTTGCTGAATTGCTTAGCTGTCGAATTGCTGGATTGCCCAGCTGCGTAATTATCTAGTTACTTAACTACTTAGCTACCAAATTGCTGAACTGCTTAGCTGCTGAATTGTTGAACTGCCCAGTTGCCGAACTAGCAAGTTGCCCACTTTCCAAAGTGATTGAACTGTTTAATAGAAAAACTGGTTGAACTGCATAGCTGGAGAACTGATTGAACTCCCTAACATAAGAATTTCTTGAATTGCCTACAGGAGAACTGGTTTAATTACCTGCTAGAGAATGGGTCAAATTGCCAAACTGATAAATTGTGAAGTTCAGGACATCACATAAAGCTGTAAGACATGACATAAAGTTGTTAGACATGACCTAAATCTACATGATATGATATCATGACATAAAATACTGTAAATGACAAAATTGTTGGATATGACTTAACATTATGTACTTTTAATTTTTTATACCATGAAATAAGAACATCTAAAGGCTTATAAATTGGGTCAAGTATAAAAAACAAAAGGGGGGATGAGTGGTGGCAGGGCTCTCTCTTCCCAATGGGCTCTCCTCTCTCTCTTTCTCTCCTTTTGCACAATGCTAGTAGGATTTGATCGTAACTCATGGACATTATGGGACCTACGCCCTAAAAGCATTTATATATATATATATATATATATATATATATATATATATATATATATATATATATATATATATATCGGGGTTCTCGTTCCTTAAACAAATTGATTGTTTTGAGCCGTTGATCTGGTTTTAATTTTTCAATTGGGTCTTCTTGCTAGGGGTCCATTTTAGGCCTCCAATCAATTTAAGTTTTAAAAGTTTATAAGAATTTTTGGGACACCCATAAGTTGTACTTTGGGGTAGTGGTTTTGGTCAAGCTTTTGGAGGTAAAAACTTCACGAAGCTTTACATATGAACTTCTTTTGAGGAGGTCTGGTTCATAACCTTAATAACCAATGATTGCCTTAGGTAGCTGGCATTTGAAGTTAAGTAGGTGATGCATCCATGTACGAAGCTTTGAAAACCGTAATCATGATTGAACTCCCTTATGTGATATTTGCTTTGTTTCAAAATTATAGTTGGATTCTTATCGAACTTGGTCTCCAATCTTGTGGACCCTCATAGGACGCTCTTTAGCCTAGTGGTTCTAGTCATGCCTGTTGCAATAACGGCCTCATCAGTCTCTAGTTATGAACTTCTTGAAAGGATATGCTTTAATTTGGAACATTGACTAGCTTGCATAACATGTTATACAAGGAATGCGACTATGTTCGATTCCTCAAAAATCTAAGTCATGCTTTGGCTCATTTTTAAGATATACGCTTGATGATTAAAGATCATTGTCAAACATGCCTTTGCATTCTTGGCAAATGACCTCCGAGGGATCATCACCCCAACATCTCAATATGATCTTACCCCATCATTACTTCCTCAAAATAATGATTTAAGTTGGATCCTCCTTGATTAGAATCCTGCTTTTGACATTACATGAACCTTCTCTTGGTGTTGCTATTAGTTTGAGCTTTCCATCTCTTAAATGTCGTGCTTTGATAAGGAATTGTTGATCCTTATATAGGGATTCATGTTGACTTGCTTGTCTACACAATGTTTCATTTGACGAAGCGGTAAAAAGTACCACAAGTTTTACCAAACTTTCACGGATTGCATACCATTTTTTTAGTTAGTATTATTTGGTTGGTTCAAGTTTCTCCATTTCAAAAGCAGCCTGCACACAATTCAGTTAAAAGAACAATGTTAGCATACCGCTAGAGGGCCTTTTTTTCTCTTTTAATAGAGCTTTTGATGCTCAAGTTAGTTATTGACTTTATATTCCATGCCAAATTACTATGGGCATACTCTGAGGATTCCTTTTGATTTCCCGTTATCCTTGGAAATGATAAAATGTATCGAAGTTTCAATTAAAAGCTTAAACTTGGAGGTAGATGATAAGATGGTTGTTGTGCATGTAGTGTCGACTTGATGGAATGGTAGCTAACTAGGGATATCATGTTACCTTGCTTTTTCCTGCAAAAGGATAATTCTTTTGATAAAATTGTCACGCCTTTAATTGTTAGAGATAACTAGCCCTGTAATGCACTTAACCCTTAACCTAATGAAGGCATCTTCCTTGTTACCTTTTTTTACTTTTCATGTTGTCATCTGTCTTATACAGATGCCTTGTTACCTTTTTTTTACTTTTCATGTTGTCATCTGTGCTTATATAGTCGAGAATTTTATTCCTGTCCTAGACATCTTCACTTTCAATTCAAACTAGAGGTGTTAAAATAGTTTGATGTTTGCAAATATTCGGTATCGGACTTGATAATTATTAATTTTTTACTCATTTTTCACATAAACATGCTAACATAGGCCAAATTTTTTAGCTCATTTACTAAACAAGCTGAATAGAGCTAGTTTGCTTGTGTTCAATTTGATGATACTCTCTGAATAAAAATATCTCATTTATAAACATAAATGATATTGCACTATTAAAAATCACAAAATTTTTTCATGCAAATAAAACCTTCATTTGAAAACATTGATGTATTTGATGACTAAAAACAGCTAAACTTCTTGTTTATGTGTGAATCGATGATAAAGATCCGGGCACAAGCAAGATTTCTCAGCTCATTAGCAAATTAGAACTTTCATGTGCTTGGCTTGATTGTTAACAAAGTGAGCCAAATAGAGTCCCAACTTATTCATACTTGACTCATTTACATTCTAGGTTAAACTACCTTATGCACAAACTGTAAATTGTTGCAGATCCTTTTCACAATTTTCATCTAGCCCATGGAAAATTATTTTGTTATAAAGCTTAACCACCATCCAAAGTTTCACCGTCATCGTCTACGAACAATTTTTCACGGTTTCACAAAATTAAGTCAATAATAATCATTTCAATTCAAACCCCAAGTTGAGCTGCTATGCAATGTGTTACAAGGGCTCCACGCCTAAGGGAAAATTTGTCTTTTGTACGCCTTAGGGCAATTCAGTCTTTTATTATTATTATTATTATAATTATTATTGAGTATAAATAGACTTGTTATGTCTCGGGCTAGGTTTCATGCATGTGATAGAGTTGTGTGGTTTAAGTTTTGGGAGAAATTTCTTACCTCTCGAATTGTAGGAATTAGGAGAGATCACCCACCTCTCGAATTATAGGTTCTTATCTTTTGTATTTATGTGAGTTGTTGATTATTGAAATAAAATTGATGTTTGCCTTAATTTTTTGTGGAAAACATTTCGACTTTGATGATCAATCGTAACAAATTGATATTAGAGCTCAAGATTTTAGGAATTGGATTAGAGAAGAAGAGAGAATCAATCAAACTCACTGTTTGTCGGAGAGGATTTCAGCCTACCAAGCCAGAGCCAACATATTCATGTAAGGGATCACAACTTAGCTAGACCCGCAACTTCTCTTTCTCTCGTGTTGTAAACCGATACAGTTGCGATCAGAGCTACGTGCAAAGGCATCTGCGTGGAAGTGATCCACGGGGACCCGAAACTCCCATCTTTTTTTGCCTCCTACGCTGACTTCGCTTCAGCGATTAGGAAGCAACATGTAGAGATGCGAAACTTCTGCTCCATCCCACAATAGGCCGCTATTTCAGCGCAAGGAATGTGGCGATGGGATCACATCTTTCGAAACTCGCGCCTTTCTCCTCTTGCTCCATCCTTAAGATCTAGCTACAGTTGCCACTCCATCTTCGCAAAACAACCGCGATCATTGCATGCTGGGAAGGCAACGACGGGCTCGCAACTACACAACAACGTGCTCATGGCTTACAGAAGAAGGCAACAACAGGTTGGGAGCCTTTCGTCGGCCCGCACTGCCGTAAACGATCCCTACGATTCAGTCGCAATCAAAACGGGTCGGGGAAGGTCAAGATGAGATCTTTTTGGGGCTAGACAGAAGGTTTGCAGATTTCGGCTTACTTTTATCTCCGTCTCACTGAACTACATGAAGTAGACTTGATCATATCAGAACTAGCGGGGAAGGTCACGATGGAACTGGGCGTGCCCTAATTGTGATACTAGAAGTCATTGACCGGAGCCGAAATCAAGAGGGCCCTAAAGACATAAGATAATGGCAACTAAGAAAATTGATGATTTGGATAAGAAATTAGAAGAAGAGATCAACCAAATCAGATTAGGGATATAAGAAAAGTTTGCCGCCATAGAGGATTGGTTTTCTTCCACTGAAAATCAAATGGATGACCGATTTATGAGCGTGAGAGAAATTCGAGAGATGATAAAGAAGATTATTGAGATGTAATTTAAAACCTGTCGGCAGTTCAATTTGCAAATCATAACCAAAGGTTAACTGGAGAATCTGTTGCAAGATCGAAGGGAAAACAAATCAAACTTGAGGAACATGAGGTGGAAAGCCTCCACCATCACGAATCTCCTCTCAGGGCTCCTTTTAGGGGTGGAATAGAGATTTTTGATGGAGGCGGTTGGGCCAAAAGATGGAGAAGGGATTATGCAAAAGGTTTGGAGGAGCACGAAGAGAAGGGACAAAAGCAGAGAGGCGATATTGCTATGGTTGAAAGAGTTGTACCCTCGATATATGGTGGGACGCAATAGAGGAAGAGGAGTTGGGGTGAAGGTGTTAGAGTTAGGAAGTTGAAGATGCAGACCTTCGAGGGAGAAGACACATATGGGTGGGTGTATCGGGCGGAGGAGTATTTCGGAGCGAATGGGTTAGATGGGGGAGGAGAAACTCATGGAGGAGGGATTATTTGGAGGGGAAAGCCCTAGCATGGTTTTAGTGGAGAGAGGTTAGATACACGATTTGTTCGTGGGATGAATTTAAGAATAGTTTGAACATTTTCGAGCCATTCGGGAAAAAGATCTACACGAACAATTCTATACTTTGACTCAGAAGGGGAAGATCATGGAATATGGGTAGAAATTTGAAATATTGTCGAGACGATTGTGGGAGATTTTTGAAGCGGGATTGGAGGGGAATTTCATGAAGGGCTTAGAGCCCGACATACGGGTAATACTCCGGTTATTAAGACTGGGGGGGGTGGGGGGGTGGGGTGGTATTGTTTCGATGACACCGAGCCTAAGGGGAAATTTGTGTACGCTTAAGGGTAATTTATTCTTTTATTGTAATTATTGTTGAGTTAAATAGATTTATTATGTTTAGGGTTAGGTTTATGTGTGAGATTGAATTTTGAGTTTTAGGGTTAGGTTTTGGGAGAGATTTGCTACCTCTTGAATTGTAGGAATTGGGAGAGATATCTTACCTCTCGACTTATAGGTTCTCATCTTTTTGTATTTGTGTGAGGTTTTGGGATTATTGAAATAAAATTTATCTTTGCCCTAACTTTCTATGGAAAAACGTTTTGATTTTGATGACGAATCGTAACACAATGCTCACATTAACTATTGCCATGAAGCATGACAAGAAGTTGAGCATATTGAGACATCAAAACTTCATTTGATTAGAGTAAGGGTTTTTCATGAATCCGACAATGTTGTAGTTATTATAGCTTCTGTTTTTTTATTCTGAAATGAACTGGTGATTACAGAATATTGAAGATGCATCATATATTTCTTTGTATGTTGGTGAAATGGTTAACTGAAGTGGAAACTGACCAAGTTGGTGGAATAACTAATTAATTGTTGTTCTCTAATGCAAATGACCAATTGAGCTGGAAACTGACCCTTTTGATGGATTATATAATAAAGTGGACGCTCTGGTTGCAACTAGTCCCGGAAGTTTGTCTTTCCGCCCAACTTTCTGATTTTTCCATACCAGATGCGTCGGACCCACTATTTCTGCATGGCAGTACTCTACTTCCATACCAGATGCGTTGGACGCACTATTTCTGCATGGCAGTACTCTACTTTTGCCTGGCGGTATCTGTCAAACCTGCGCCGTCAAGACGTGCGACATTGTCCGTCCACTTCATGGTTTGCAAAGGTGGGCCTTTTTGCCTTGATGGAGGAGTTGTTGGGACTGTCTTTGCCACCGCCAGTTTCGATGGCAGCATCCTCGTTGTCTCTGAAAAGATACATGGGCTGATTTGGGGGAGGGTGAAGTCAATGGCGATCGGAGGGTTCTAAATCAAGGATTCCGGCATCTGAGCTTTAAAAGGGGCCGCCGCTCTCTCCAGTTGGATGGCTTATGATAGCAGCATCGCAGCGTCATAAAAATGGGGAGCTGGAATTGGAAACGTGTAGATGGTGGAAACCTTGTGCTGTGAGTGGAAGAGCTGCTCTGCGCAGTGGGAAGCCAGTCATGGCCCGTAGAAAGCAAATATATAAAACTATGGTCATCAAACTTGGGGCATTTCAATAATTGAATAAATTCATGTTAATTAAATTTTATTTGAATAATATATATATGAGCTATCATCGAACATAATATCAGGTATTTAACAAGTTACTTATTGTAAAACAAAAGAGTTTGTTCCTGAACATAAATGAAAAGTTCATTTAAGCTCCAGGCTTTTAAAAATTATTCAATCTTCTTTGTTTATTAATTTGAGCGAACATGATTGAGTGCATTGGTTCATTTACAACTCTGGTAATGATAGAGAAACAATGAGGTAGAGAGAAAAAAAGGGGTGGGATTTAGGAGCATTCACGTGTAAATGTCTTTGCCGAGGGAGATAAGAGTTAGAGATGAAGTAATAAAGAGAAATCCTATAAGGAGAGAATCTCCAAAGAGGAAGCCACTTGAAAATGCTTAATCTCAAGTCAAACTCATTATCTCATTATTCCTTTATAGAATTTTAATATTAATTTAAATTTTTTATCTCATAATTCTTTTGTACAGGATTAGAAACCTTTATGTAAGCTTAAAGCATAAAATGATACCTAAAAGGCATTAAGATTGTTAATGAATTATCTAATTTGCATTTATTGTCATTTTTTGGAACCCTTATTATGTATATGAAACGCTTTTAGAAATTATGGTGATAAATATGTCAGTTAATAATCATGTTGCATCAATTCTTTGGTGTTGCAAAGAACTTTATTCTGTGAAGTTGTGAAAGTGGTTGAATGGAGAAGCAGAGGTCTTCAATTGTAATGCTAAATTTAAATAAATTTCAACTCCAAGGTGAGAGATGAATGAAAAATCCAACCTGGAAATGAGCTGATGAATGGGAAATCAGTGCGTTATGCATCCTAAAAAGAGAGACGAAGGGGGGAAGAAAATCACTATGCTCACAATACTAGTAGAATATTCTCTTTGTCCATTTTAAAGAACATGGCCAGCTCTGGGAAGATATTTGAAAGCCTTTTATGATCTTTGACCTTACAACTAAATTAACTTTAAAAATATATATGTATTTTTAATTGTTTATGTGGTTGGGTGGGCTATTTGAGCCTGGCTTGCAATTTGCGAAATAGATGATTCAATATGTTGCTTGAGTATTAAGAGAAATATCGGTGTTTAAGATGTGATTGTTAAAGGCGGACTGCCAAGCACAAACTTGGGTAGGCCAAGAAATTATGGGATTGGACAAGAGATCTAGATTGTGGGTCGCATGCACATGGATTGCAGTAGTTTTATTTGCTGCATTTTGATACTTCTCATAATCCATGTTAGCTTTCACTACTCTATTGCCCCTCACACATGTCTGAGTATAGATTGATTTCCACTGTGTGCCTTGTTGCGACTTCTTGCATGTGTCCATGCATGCTACTACTTGGTGCATACAAACCATTGTCGAAAAGTGCGTGGCTTATGATGCCTTGCCTCAATGTTGTTAAGTGCCTTATTTTACAGTGCCAAACAATGAGGTGAGTGTTTTGCTTCGATTAGACAGATGAATGCTAATCCTTTAAATACCAAATATTACCTAGTTTGTAGAATAAAAATCAACATGAGTTGATGTAAAAAAGCATCAAGCATTTGAGAAAAAAGGATTCGTAATGCGAAAAACCGTTCAAATTTTATCACAAGAGCTTCGAGTTTTAGAATTATGGAACTTGAGGAAGAACATGATTTCAGTAGATAGAGGCATTAGAGGAAGAGATGAAGGTTTATGAATCTTGTGGTGAAGATAGCATAGGTGCCGAGAAGCATGGAATAGATAGTAATGGAGAATACATCGTCTCAATTTTGTACATTTTATAAACTTATATCTTCAATGTCATTTGCATGCATTGGTATAATTTTTTCTATTTTTCATATTTTTTATTTTTTATTTTGAAATGTAACGAAAGTTTAAAATTTATGATTTTTGCAGACATTATTTGGAGTATAATTCTTTTAGACTACTTAAAAGCATTCTACATAATTGGCATCAATATATTGGTTGAAATAGGTTTTATTTACCAGCTGCATGCTGCCAACTAACAGCTTATTTGCATCTGGCTGCAACGAGCTTTCATATTGTAATCTTTATTGTTTTCATACTTATGTGTAGCCACGCAACATCCTGCTGCCAGTGTTACGCATAGTTGATCTGCATCCTGATGCATCTGATACCTGAATTGAGTCTAAATCAAATATACAGAGACTCGTGCTAATCATTTCTCTTCTTATTATGTTTTTTACCTTACTCAGTCCTAGAAAAGGAAATACTACAAATCATAAAAAATTCTGCATATGCTCAACATTAGGACTTATTCTCCCACTGCCTCATTTCACCAGCCTCACCATCAACAATGAACAAATGCATGGTAAAAATAGAAAATAAAGCCATTTGCTATTAAATTAAAAATCCCCAAGATGACCAGCTTACATTTTCTTTTACCCCTCCCATCTCGTGAAACTTTCCCACCCCTCCAAGCCTTTCAATCCAACGAACTCCACCTACCCTACTATTCCCTTCTACCACACTTACTCTCCCTACCCACCTACACTATTGGATCCTCTATCTTCATCTACCACACTAGCACCTAGCCTCTTCAATCCCACTCACCACTCCAGCCCACCAAGTGCACTCCTCCTGCCTTATTAATTTACTAGCCTCTTCAAACCCACAATTCCCACCTCAACACTCTAGTAGCACTGCATTTACATTTTGGTGGCTAATCATAGTTTTCCGCAATCTTGGCTCCCCTCTTTTTTATGATTTTTCGCATGAATTACTTTGAAACTTTTTTATTTAAAAAGCTATCCTAGGTCTATTTACTGAAAGGTTTAGTTGGTGAGGACCATTGATCATATTTTGTCTACAGAATTGTAATGTAGTAATTTTGTTCTTTTTTTATTTCAGTATTGCACTTTATGTTCATAACATTTTTTTTACCTTAAACGAAATGACTTCTGAATTTTGTGGAACTCATTCTTATGTCTTAGTTTCATTTTTCAAGGAAAAAAATAAGTTTTGTGTTTTTCAAAGTATATAATGTTCTTTAAATAATAGTTTGAAGAGAAAATTCGGTTGTTTTGGAATGTTGTGGTCGTATAATGTTCAAGTAATAGATGCAAGATAATTTCAGTTATATCCTGTGATGCAATGGGCTTTTGCATAATTATGCTAAATATAAGTTCCTTAAGGACGTTTTCCTTATTTTTGGTCATTGAAGTTTCTAACAATTATACAATTCAGTATCTAGCATGAGATCAATGAACCAAATAAAACTCATGTAATAGATCTCTGATTTGGAATTGTTCTTCGGGGCTGTTTGGTAGCCAATTTGAGGAAGATTTAAGTGGGATTTAACCTTAAATCATGCCAGTTGGTCTTTCTGGGTAAGTTAAAACCTGCTTTAATGTTAATCCCATTTCTTGTGATAGAGAAGTTCGATAGATTTTAACGGAAGCTGGCGATAGAAGGCACCTTCGTCATCGGGATCTCATTGCAACATTCTGGCGGAGACAGTGCAGGCAAGTCTAGGGGAGGGTATGGAACAAGGAAATTTGCGAGTAGGGTGGTGCTCACGTCCTGAGAAGGATAGACGAATATGGTTTTGGAGATAGAAGAGTGGGACACGTGCCTGTTGAGAGGCTTGGATGCTGTTGGGATAACCGAGAGGAAGAATATGGAGGCGTTGGTCTGTTGTGTGCTAGGGAAGGAGATCTGGGAGATATGGTTGAAGGAATGGGTTTGCATGGGTCTCAGTGAAAAGAACGAGGATAATAGAAAGGAGAATAATTATTTTAATAATTAATTAAAAATAGATAAATTTAATTAATTTTAAGTTAGTTTTAATAATTCAAATGATTATTGATTATTAATTAATTAATATGTTACTTTAAGTTAATTATAATTTATCTAAATTAATGAAAATTGATATAGGCTTATTAAAAAATTAATTAATGATTAATTATTGAATATTAAATTTATTAAAGATTAATTATCAAATATTAAACAATTAGTAATTAGATGAAAACTTGTTATCACTAACTTAAGATTTTTCAAATGTTTTCTTCAAATATTATTATTTAAACCTATTTAAATTAACTGGCTTAAATTCTAAAAGAAGTTTTCAAATTGGTTCTTAACATTTAATCGGATTTAATATATATCATATCAAATAGTTACTATGATTTAACCACTCCAAGATTTACTAAGTCTGGATTTATATGATTTACTAAATTATACTTTAGTTAAATCCAGGAAGTTTCAAAACAACCCCTTAAAAAGTTGGGAAAGATGCACTGGTGACACCAAAAATTATCTTACTTTCATCATCATCATGATCATCACCATCATCATTATTAGCCATATATATATATATCTCGGGCCTACTTTACTTACCCTGTATTCATGATGTTGAGGGTTATGTGCGTGTTCAATTTATTTTGTTTATTTTTGGCTAATTATTTCTCTATAATATTTCTATAGCATTAACTATACTTTTTGCTTTTATTATTTTATTATACAACCATCTTAACGTTCTTATTTCTATTAAACTCTGTTTTTTATAAGTGACTCTTTTATTACTGCACCTCACGAGCAATTTTATAAAATCTGTCTCCATTGTTCTCTTACTGCATAGCATGTTCTAAACGAAGCCACACAACTTAACTGCATATCTTGATTTGTAATTAATCATCTCATGTTGCATACTTAACCATTTCAGCTTAGCTGTTTTTTTTTTTTTTTTTTTTTTTTGAGAAGAAATGGCCTTGTGTTTTCTTTTTTAAAATTTTCCATATATTGAGACTACTATTTTGGTGTGTCCATGTCTGATGTGTGATAGAAAACTTGTGAGCCTCGAGTCCCTTTTGAAAATTATCTATATTATTAATTTAATCCATTTTACATTTCTATGAACACTCTCTACTAAGTTCATATTTGGAATGTGAATTTTAAAAATTAAGTCCATATGATTTTAGAGGGTGGAGAGTTATAATGTATTTTCTACCCTTTAATAAAATGATTATCATAGCAAGTGCATTTTAGCCTAATTCAGAAAATAAAGGAATATTTATACTGCTTTAATTTTGTGTTAAATCAGTTGTACTTCTGTTAACGAGTCTTTTAGGTTTTTTTTTTCTTTTCTGATGCTGGTTCATTTGGTTGCTTTGAGATTGAAACCACATTTGGCGTTGAAATTTGGTAATTCCTTCATTTGGTTGAACGTATAGTTATAAATCAATATTCATTCTAAAATTCACAAATCTTCTCAGATTGCGTTTTGATACAATGATTTGTTTTCACACTTAATATGTGAAAATGAAAATACTATTTTTCAGAAGTTGTATTCTATTTACAAGCAAACATATGAGCCCTAAGAAAGCTGAAATAAAAAAGCCTTCTCTGTTCCGTAAAGGGTGACGATAATTGGCCTAATTTATAGAATTTTCTGTATTGGTGGAATTGACTTGAGCGTCACCTTTGGTTTCTTCTTGGAATTAAATTATCGTCAATCAGCCTCAAACAGCTCGCCCACTTGGATAAATATCATTTTTGTTTGTAACCCGAATATTTTATGTTCTTTTTTTGAGTAAACCATTAATGTGCTGTTGTCTTATTGGAAAGTGAAAGCTGGATGGCTTTTCAACACTCAAGTATTCTGCTCGAGCAAAGGAAATTGATAATATAGAGCAACAGCTATACTTTGGATGCTTTGCAAATTAGTTCTTCCAATAAGACAAATTTACTGTTTATATTCAAGTGTTGCGGTCTCATCATACTTTTCATTATCTTTGTATATGTGCACACTTTGCAGAGGAGAGATTTTTGTTAATCATGCATGACATTAATTTTTCCATTTATAGTATCAAATGCTGACATGCTCAATGAATAGGTTTCTGAAGCATCAGTCAGTAGGAACCGCAGTACAATTATTGTACCAGCTGGAAGCTCTGGTGAGGAAGGTTGGGCAGCATTCAGAAACATTCTACTTGAAATAAACGAAGAAGCGTCCCGGTTCTTCATGCCGAATCAGGTGTTTACATATCAACATGGAAATTGAGTAGATTTTACTGAGGGCTTGTTTGGGACTTTAATTTTTTGTTTTTGTTTTTATTTTTTGTTTTGTTTTTGAAAGCTTGTTTGTAAGTATATATTTTCACATTTTTATTTTTTTTTTTCTAAAAAAAATTTAGCATACTTTTGAAAACACTAAAAAAAATAACTCGTAAATGTTTAAAAGCAAATATATTTTAATCAAATAAGAAAATATGTTTTGTTTCAAATCAAAACATAAATAAAAACAAAAATATAAAATAATAAATAGAAGTGATTCCTAAGAATCAATAATATTCTGATTATGTTCTCTTGGAATCAGCAACACCTTGAGTCCTCAGAACGAGTTCCAGGACTTTCAGATGATGTGGGAGCTGGTTTCATATCAGGATCGGGTCATAGCATTCAACCGGTTCCAGGATCTGACTTAAGTGTTGATAGATTAGTTGAGCTTTCTCCACAGGATGAAGTTGGGAGCATGGGACTATCCAAAGTTATCAGAGCAGACCAAAAAAGGTTTTTCTTTGATTTAGGAAGCAATAATAGGGGTCATTTCCTGCGGATATCAGAGGTAATCAACTAGTTTCAATTGTATCTTATTTCATTATTTTGGGGATGTTGTATGAGGCTAATTGTTATGAGGTTATTGGGAAAAGAGTTTTAGATATTAGAGGGCACATGAAAACTAGGGTTATGGCATCCTAGGAAGTTATCTTATTTTTGCTTTTAATCTACTCCGTCACAGACTTTGCTAAATGCCAAGTTAAATGGAAGATAATACACAGCTAATTTCTAGAAAATGTATTGATTTTTTTTTTCTTTTGCTTTTTCTTTAGAAGAAGTGGAGTGTATTGCTGTGTGGATTTTCGTAGCACCATCTCTTATGGTTAAAGCAAGTTATGTCTAGTATTAATATGCTTAATCTTATTTATTTTTCGTAAGATTTACATAAATACCACTCATTTCCTATGTATTTGTATATCTAACACAAACTTCATTTTTTACATGTATACCACCTACTCTATGCATGATATGGTACATTTTACTTGTGAAAGCTAAAAATTGTGAAATTTTTGATCAGTTATGAATGAATTTTTTTGGGCTTTACCGTCATATTTTTATAAAGATGCTCTTTCCCTGAATCAGTTATATAACCTTCAGATAACCATGGAGGCAGCCCAATCAATGCTTCAGGCCATCCTGAGGACCTGAACCGCTAGAATGAATTATTACATATTTTGAATTGCTATTTCAATTGCTTAGCCTATTTCTGTTCGTCAAATGAACGGTTTAATGCGCCATTATTTAATTGATTTTTATATGCAAGTGCAGGTGGCTGGTCCTGATCGCTCTTCTATCATCTTGCCCTTGTCCGCGCTGAAGCAATTTCATGAAATGTTAGGTCACTTCGTGGAAATAACGAAGGACAGGCTTGAAGGACTGACGGGCGCAAATGTGAGGACTGTGGAGCCTTCTCAGAGATGACTTTTTGGTCAGGTGCTTTCAGATCATCCAATCTTGTTTAGCTTAGTCATTTCTTGTGTTAGTCCAGCGGTTGCATTTGTGTAGAATATGCTTAAATTTCTTATATTTTCTTCATCAGTAGGGCTGACTGATTAATTAATAATATGTGGTTATTGGGGGTTTGGTTAGAATAAGAATGGGTGGGTTTGCTGTCTTGTACTATGTTGCTTCGATTGGCGTCTGCATTGTTATTGTAAAGATAATTGAGCCCTATTTGATTGTTTTAGATATCCGTGAACATTTTTGTGGCTATTGATTAATATTATTTTTGCGGTTCCAACTTTGCAGGCCTAGCATAGTTTTTTTGTCCTGTTAAAATGGAGTAATTATTAGCTGATTCTTTGTTTTTCATAGATATTTATTTGTATTATTTGTATTTTTATATTTTGAGATTGTATCGAAAATCTATACCTAATAATGTAAAATTCTATAGATTAAGTTTGCTTGGGACAAAGTTCTTTTTGCTTTGTTTTTCAAATCTTTGTTGCGCTTATGTTTGGCCATTATTTTATAGCTGTTCTTTTAGAAATTTTTGTGGTGGAAACCTTAGTTTTTTTATTTTTTATTTTTTACAATAGGATCTATTATAATGCAGTTGTGGCAATGTGATGTGAATTTTTTCTCAAGATGAAAACATTTATAAAACGTTTATAATATCGCTAAAAGTCCTCTAAAAAGGTAGATTTGGCACAATAATTTTACTCACTTTTTTTAAAAAAAGTCATTGATAGATAATCTGTGCTCGCTAATAATTTCTTATTGAGGTGAGAGAAAAATATTCTGCACTTGAGATTTTTGGAACTTTTTTTAAATCGTCTCGTTATGTACTTTAGTTGAGATTACATGTTGACTTAAGATATGTATGCAATTATTTTGGTCTTGTAAATTGTTATGATAGTGCTAATAAAATTCACTAGTAGACAAGTTTTTGTACTCATTATTTATTCGAATTGAGTTTTCAGGGTTCTTAGAGATATTAGGAAGAAGTTGAGCATGGGGAGTTTTGTTAATTGAATTTTGCCATCCTCATTTTGGTATTTCCCTTCCCCTAACTCTTGTATTTCTTAATACAATATTTACCGAAGTCATCCATTTATCTTAATGAAATTGCCTTTTTCGATTTATCTCAAGTCTATTTAAGTGCATCAAACTGCATTTTTGGATAGAGAGCTTCTGTCTCGCTCTGTGGGCTCTAGCTTTTTTAACTTTTTGAGATATTGCTAGTTGAATCTAACCCTGCATCACTTCTGGATGGGGCCAATCCTTGAGCGTCCCTTGTAGGGTCGACAATAATCCCAACTTGTCTCGAACTCTTAGCTTCAAATATGACAAACTATCATATACCCTAAGCTAATGTGTACCAGCCCTTCCTACTTCCTGATTTGGAACCAATGAGTTTGTGCCAAGGAACTTTCTGTATTGAACTTGCGTGCTCATATGCCATCCATTCAAAAGGCTTTATTTCCCAAAATTATTTTTTTTCTGAAAACTTTCTTTTGAGCTGTGACTATTGCAATGATGTTTTTTGTTTTTTTTTTTTTTCATATGAAGAACTAAAGGTTCCAAAGAGTGGGAGCTTCACTTATGGGTTATTCCTTGGGAAAAGTAATCAATTCGTGGTGCTCTTTTGTAAATTGTTAGAGATCATGTACTCTCAAGGGGAATATGGGTTATTTTATATATATATATATATATATATATATATATATATATATATATATATATATATATATATATATATATATATATATATTTACAACTTTGTTGAGGCAATCCTCACGGAATATCTAAATTTGCCAGCAATGTATGTTTCCTTCTTGCAATTGATGCCTTAAATGCCAAAAAATATATACTTATATTTACAACGATATTTATTCAGATTGCAACCATTCACCCCTATTAGATGAAATCAATATAAATTTATTTGTTAAAGAACAAACTTTGGAAATTATATGCTATAAATAAACATCATGCAACCTAGCTTTGGGCTTGTCATTGTCGCAAGCCTAGACATAGCTGGAACACTTCAAGGATCTTGCATCCCTACATCAACCCATGTGAAATTCTCCACAACATAACCATCCAACTCCCAATCCTCTTCCTTCTTCCCATCCTTGTATTACAATAATAAATTAATGATCAACCTAAACTCTCTTGATCCTAATAGTTTCAAACAAAATAGAACTTTTATAATACTATCATTTTTTGTAAATATCTATCTTGAATGACTCTAATCTTGTTTATTCTAGGCATAATAACGAATTGAAAAAACACTATACACATTAAACGTGCTATGGTGTTATTCAACTCAAATTGGTTGAAGTTGTTCTCTCCTTTATTGCTGAGTCTAAGGTCCACGATGTTTAGTCACTGTCCCATAACACATTATTACTACCGCTTCTATAAAATAAATGTTGCAATTTATGAATTCATCTGCTACTCTTCATACATTTAATAATATCCTCTCCAAAACTTTATCTCAATACTTTTAGAGTGATTTTACATCATGTATAAAGACATTATATTTTTAAGTCATCCAATAAAATGTAGCAAGACATATAAACCAAACACTTATTTTGTTTGATATAGTCTTTAGAAAGCAGAAAATTATAGTAGTTACCATCAACTTGACTTTAATATACAAAACTCATCACTTTGCATTTTATTAAAAAATCTAAATAATAAGTTACTGTACATTTGCACTTTGAAAACATCTTGGATTATTCAAAGAGTCAAAGTCATATGGCTTTGTTATGGCAAAGATGAACTTCATTTCTTATATGGAAAGATAAGGGGTAGGAAAAGCTGTATTACATCAAAGAAATTTTCATTGTTGCAGGGACTTTTTCCTCTTAGACTGACATTACCTTTACGTTTGTTACTAACTTCATAAGCTTTTTAACCTTGTGTAATTGTTATCTCATTAATACTCATGATTTTTATTATGACAATACAATCCCCAACACCTTCTCGTAGGCCTTATTGCTCCAATTACTTATGAGGAAATAAAAAAGCTGATTTGTTTTGCTAAAAAAAGATTTTCCTTGGTTGTTTATACCTAAATATACGCTCTTCTTCGTAGGATACTATTTTTAGTTAGGTTTGTCATACAGTGATGTGCTTTTTTTTTTTTACTAGGAAGCTTCTTAAAAATTCCAAACTACAAGTATTGCCTTGATACTTAATGATCATGTGCCAACATCCTTTTAGATTATAGGTCTATTTCTTTACATCATATTTGACAAAATTATTACTAATCTTCTCGCATCAAGATTAAAAGTGAGCATGCCTCTCATCATTCATCCATGCCACAACCCAACCAATGCAACCCACTGTTAGATATTATTGTGTTTACCTTTTTATTATTTTACCATACTTAAGGGTAGTTTAGTCTTTCTACCTATTGTATATATATTTATCTTTTAGTCTTGTAATGGATTGTTGATGCATTTGCAACCCTAGCCACTTTGCACTCTCTTCTTCTTCCTCTTCTCCTCTCTTCTTCTTCTCTTTCACTTCTTCTTTACTTTTATTGCAAGTTTAACATGGTATCAGAGCAAGTTTCGATTCATCCATAGCTTTCGCGGATCCAACTTGAGACCTATCTGTCAAAGGATGCAAATGAATCGCGATCATTGGCAAGACCATCTCTTGTCCATTGAGTGACCCTTTCGGAGGGTGTGGTGGATTTGGTATCAGACTTGGTCACCAGTCACGAGTGTTAGATATTATTGTGTTTACCTTTTATTATTTGACCCTACTTAAGAGTAGTTTAGTCTTTTTACCTATTGTATATATATTTATCTTTTAGTCTTGTAATGGATGGTTGATGCAATTGTAACCCTAGCCACTTTGCACTCTCTTCTTCTTCTCTTTCACTTCTTCTTTACTTTTATTGCAACTTTAACATGGTATCAGAGCAAGTTTCGATTCATCCATAGTTTCGATTCATCCATAGCTTTCAGGGATCTATTTGAAGTTTTCGGTTTCATCTGCAGTCTACAGTGATAGATCTGATAGATCCAGATCTATTTGAAGTTTTCAGCCTCATTTGTAGTCTACAGCGACAAATTTGATAGATCCAGTTACAGTTTTTGGGTGATCAAACATTACTGGTATTTGATCTTTCCTTTCTTTGCTTCACTTTTCGAATTGATAATAGTAGCTATGGCTGGTGAAAAAGATGACTCTCTTGATCTATCGATTGTGCAATTAAATGGACAAAATTACTCTTATTGGAGTTATGTATTAAAAATTTTTTTGAAAGGCAAACGAATGTGGGGTTATGTTTCTGGCACCTCTGTTAAGCCCCTAGATGTAAGAGATGAAAAATATGAAGAAATGTTAGAAGTATGGGAAGCAAACAATTCGAAAATAATCACTTGGATCAATAACTCGGTTTCTCAATCAATCAATGTTCAATTAACAAAATATGAAACCGCTAAAGAAGTTTGGAATCATTTAGAAAGATTATATGTGCAGTCAAATTTTGCAAAACAATATCAATTAGAGATAGATATTCGTGCTCTTCAACAAAACAACATGAATATTCAAGAATTTTATTCTGCCATAACTAACTTTTGGGATCAGTTATCTCTTACTGAATCTGCAGAATTGTGAGCTTTTAATCCATACACTGATCGTAGAGAAGAACAACGTTTGGTTCAGTTTTTAATGGCTCTTCGAGATGATTTTGAAGGGCTTCGTGGAACAATTCTACATCGACATCCTCTTCCAACTGTTGACTCAGTAGTTAATGAGTTGTTAGCTGAAGAAATTCGTCTCAAGTCTCAATCTGAGAAAGGAAATGTTGAGAAAGGGATCCTCACCACTCCTAATATGTCTGTTTTTGCAGCTACTCATAATAAAAACAAATCTCATGGAAAGGTTGGTTTTGATGAATGCAGCTTTTGTAAGCAAAATGGATATTGGAAAGCTCAATGTCCAAAGTTGTTGAACAAATCACAGCAGAAACAACTCAATTAGTTCCACCCACGAAGCTTCAAAACACCAACATCGAATGTTGACGGCTATTGTTCCTCGAAGCGGATCCTCTTGGTGTTAGAAATGCATATCCTTTGGGTCCTACGGTATCCGCCATTCTTTGAGCTTGAGTTCAAAAGTTTCTTGCCACACAACCACATGCCGTATACCGCACTCCTCAAACATAGGTTTGCATCCTTCTAGCTCATCAGATATATCTTCATCTATTTGGATTCTTGACTCTGGAGCTTCTCATCATATGCCATCGGATCGTACCTCATTTGTATCCTTACATCCTGCATCATCTATCTCAGTCATGACGACTGATGGGACTCCTATGCCACTAGCAGGCACTAGGTTTATATGCACACCACATTTATCTCTTTCAAATGTTTACTATATTCCTAATCTTACTTTGAACTTAGTTTCTGTTGGTCAATTGTGTGATTCTGGTTTCTCAGTTTTACTTTCTTCCACCTCTTTTTATGTACAGGATCCACAATCCATGAGACTAATTAAGACAGGCCGTAGGCAAGTGGGACTTTATATTCTGGATGAGCTAAAAGTTCCAGATGTTGCAGCTTCTAGTGTTGACCTGTCATCATTTCGTTTGAGTTCATCATCTTCTAAATTTTATCTATGGCACTCTCGTCTTGGACATGTGTCTTATTCTCGTCTAAAATACTTGGTTTCTAAAGGAGATTTGGGCGAGTTACAAACACATGATATTTACGATTGTTGTGGTTGTAAACTTGCTAAATTTTCTGCTTTATCCTTTTCTAAAAGTGTATCAGTCTCTGTCACACCTTTTAACTTGATTCATTCTGATGTATGGGGTCCTTCACTTGTTCATACAAAAAGTGGATCAAGATATTATGTATCGTTCATTGATTATTGTACTCGTTATTATTGGGTTTATCTTATGAAAAATCGTTTTGAATTTTTTAGTATTTATCATATGTTTCGTGCTTTTGTCAAAACTCAACATAATGCTGTTATTAAGTGTTTTTGATGTGATCTAGGAGGTGAATATACCTCTACTAAATTTTCTGAATTACTTGCCTTTGATGGGACTTTCCTTCAAACTTCTTGCACTGACACTCCTGAACAAAATAGAGTTGCTGAAAGGAAACATCGTCACATTGTAGAAGCTGCTTGTTCCCTTCTTTTGTACGCTCGAGTTCAAGTGAATTTTGGGGGAAAGTGCATTCTTACTAGCGATCTATATTATTAACAGAATTCCATCTTCTGTTACTTTAGGTTTGTCCTCCTTTGAAAAATTATATGGTAATACTCCTAATTATTCCATTTTGAGAGTTTTTGGCTCCACTTGTTTCGTTCTTCTACCTCATGTACAATGTAATAAATTGTCTTCGCATTCGACAATCTGTGTTTTTCTTGGTTATGGTGATGGTAAAAAAGGATATCGTTGTTATGATCCTGTCACTCAAAAACTTTTTGTCTCACGTCATGTTGTATTTCTTGAGCATATACTATTTTACTCCATTCCCCTTTCGTCTTCTCATAGTCTCACAAAGTCCAATCTTATACCAATTGATCCTTTTCACACAGATACAAATAATGTTGATATTGAGCTTTGCAGGGTTGGCACTGGTAGTTCTGCAGATCCTGATGCTCCCCCTATCCCTACTGCTTCCCAAGAACCTTCTGTGGCTGTGGATTCTCCTCTTCCTCGTTACCCTTAACGTAATCGTAAGTCTACTAAATTGCCAGATTTTGTTTACTCCACTTATTCAACTTCTTTTGCTTAATTCTTAACCTCCATTCACAATTTGTACGAGCCTTCTTCCTATCGAAGGTCGTTCTTGATCCTCTTTGGTGAACGGCTATGGCGGAAGAACTTTACGCTTGCACTGAGACGGATACTTGGGACCTTACCTCTCTTCCTCTAGGAAAACGTGCAATTGGTTCTTGTTGGGTATATAAGATCAAAACAAAGTTAGATGGATCTATTGAGCGATATAAAGCTGGTTTGGTAGCTAAGGGTCTTTCTCAACATTATTGTTTAGATTATGAAGAAACATTTGCTCCTGTTGCCAAAATGACTACTATTCGTGCTCTTACTGCAGTTGCATCTATTCATCAGTGGCATATCTATCAAATGGATGTTAAAAATGCATACTTAAATGGTGATCTTCAAGAGGAAGTTTACATGGTGCCTCCACCAGGTGTATCTCATAATCCTGGTGAAGTTTGTAAATTAAAGAAAGCTCTGTAAGGCCTTAAACAAGCTCCTCGAGCTTGGTTTGAAAAGTTCTCTATTGTGATTGCATCTCTTGGTTTTCATTCCAGCTCACATGACAATGCCTTGTTTCTCAAGAGTACCTCCCATGGTCGTATCATACTTTCTTTATATGTTGATGACATAATTATTACTGGGGATGATGTGAATGAGATTGCAGAGTTGAAATTAGAATTAACTCAACAGTTTGAGATGAAAGATTTGGGTACCCTTCGATACTTTTTGGGGATTGAAGTGGCTCATTCTCCTAGAGGTTATCTTCTCTCCCAATCTAAGTATATTGGCACCATCCTTGAACAAGCTCGTCTCTCTGATACTCGGACAACTACTACTCCTATTGAACTTAATGTTCACTATACCTCTTCAGATGGTGTTCCTTTGTCTGATCCCACCTTGTATCGTACACTTGTTGGCAGCTTGGTCTACCTTACCATTACTAGACCTGATATTGCTTATGCAGTACATGTTGTTAGTCAGTTTGTTGCCTCTCCTACGACAGTTCATTGGGCAGCTGTTATTCGTATTCTTAGTTATCTTCGGGGCACTCAATTTCAGAGTCATCTTTTTTCTGCATCTTCTTCTTTGGAATTACGCGCCTACTCAGATGCTGATTGAGGTGGTGATTCCACCAATCGTAAGTCTACCACAGGATTTTGTATTTTCCTAGGAGATTCTCTCATTTCTTGGAAGAGTAAGAAGCAAGCAGTTGTCTCTCGCTCTTCTACCGAAGCTGAATATCGTGTCATGGCATCCACCACTGCAGAAATTGTTTGGTTGCGCTGGTTACTTGCTGATATGGGTGTCTCTTTCTCTAGCCCAACTCATATGTACTGTGATAATGAGATTGCTATACAAATTGCCCATAACTCAGTCTTCCATGAGTGCACCAAACATATTGAGATTGATTGGTCATTTCACTTGCCATCATTTTCAACATGGCACTATCACCTTACCTTATATTTCTTCTTCCATGCAACTTCGTTGATGTGTTTACGAAATCACATTCCACTCAACGTTTTCATTTTCTGACTTGCAAACTCTCGATGATTTCACTTGAAGCATCGTGAGTTTGAGGGGGGATGTTAGATATTATTGTGTTTGCCTTTTTATTATTTTACCCTACTTAAGGGTAGTTTAGTCTTTCTACCTATTGCATATATATTTATCTTTTAGTCTTGTAATGGATTGTTGATGCATTTGCAACTCTAGCCACTTTGCACTCTCTTCTTCTTCCTCTTCTCCTCTCTTCTTCTTCTCTTTTACTTCTTCTTTACTTTTATTGCAAGTTTTACACCCACTACATTGACACGTGTCATAATCTCAAAGTCATAAAATCAATTAATTATAAGAAAATTATTTTGGAAGATTTTTTTTTCTTTAAGTTCTGCAAATATAGAGACATCGTTATATCATCATATAAACGATAAATAAAACACCAACATAATTTTATTAATATCACTAATTATTGAATAAAAGTGAATACATAAAACTCCATTATACCTAAATAAAATGTGTTTATCACCCTACTTGCCAATAAAAATAGATTTAAAATAGCAACATACCAAAGTTTAGGATATCAATAATGATAAAAATTCTCTATTTAACCTAAACCTTACCATTTCCTTAAATAACACTCATAGATGAAATAGCAGTGAGTAATAAAATCTTAATGCATCACTCAAAATCTATGACAATTTTTACTATACAGATTAAATAAAAATTAGATATTTTCTAGAATAACATCATAAAATAATAATGTTTGCTTCCAGGGAACTAATATCAATGTCAAGTGTTATGTTTGGTAAATACAGTACTACTATGAACGTCAATAATAACTTGTTAGAAACAATAATATAAGTAATTATTTTAACATGTTATTAAAAATAAAATAATTATTTAATCTTTGATTTTATATAGTTTATAATTTTTTCCTCTCCTCTTATAAATTTGCTTTTATTAACTTAACGTTTGAAAAATCAGCCATTAATCAACCAAACATAATTATTGATAAATAACTTTTAGCTAACCAATTATTTCCTGCAAACAGTTATAAGCCGGAGTTCAGCTGAAAAATCGAGCTTATCTACTGAAAAAATGTGATTACCGAGTGATTATGTTAGCCAATAATCACTGAATTTTCTATAGTGATAGAAATGCAAACATAAGATCTTACATTATGTACATTCTATTTTTAAATCATGAAAATTGCAAATAAATGCAAACGGGTAAAACACAAAACATTTATTGTTAAGTCCATAAAAAAAAATTATAAAACACACAATTCATTGCATAAATTACGAAAAAAAAAAGAAGAAAAATAAAAAGAAGAAAACATAAGAATGAGTTTATTGAATTTTTCAATAAGGAAATGATATCTTATCTTATAGAAATGGATTTACCCTTTTGCCCAAGCTCCTCTACAAACCTACTCAATTTTGGTTTCTTCTTTTTTCTCTCATCTTTTTTTTTTCTTTTTTCTTTTACTCTTCATATTAGATAGTGAAGTAGAATGAGATAATAGATTTAAGAAAGATATTAATTAAAAAAAGTAAAGATATTTTTGAAATAAATGCATACAATTATTTTAAAAATATGTATTGTACATAAAAAATGTGTTAGCATTGATCCTGAGGAGATCTGACAGTCTAAAAGGAAAGGGTACAACAAAAGAACATAGTTATAAAAACATGTGGTGTATTTGTCGGACATAGCGAAAGCTAATAAGGCCAAAGCTGAGCGAATAATGAGACAGACCAAATATGATCAGAGGATATAAGAATAATCAATTTAGACAAAAATGAGGCAAAATGATATCCAAGCCAATTATCAAAGAAGAGTCGATCAAGAAAGATACAATTCCTTAGCATCTAAAACCACCCCAGAGATTTCCAGAGGCCCCTCATTAGGGGTCAAGGATCATTAACCAGACCATATTAACCAGTCGACTCATATCAACCAAACTCAATCAACTGAGCTGATCCCATCCAGTGGAGGGGATCTCAGTTGATTGAGCTACTTCTGTCGACTTGAAGCCAATTGAGCTAGTTAGCCTACTCAGAGAGCAGTCGAACGATGAACTCAATACAACTCCCTTTAAAGAAGGGATAAAATATAACATCATCACATTGTACTCTCTCAAATATAAATAGAGAGATCATTTTATGAATAAGACATGATTGACATTACATCTTATTGTTCAATCCTCTCTCTGTCTCTCTCTCCTTACGTATGTTCTATTCCTTTGATGTGATTTACAGATAAATCAGGATTCAACATCTTAAAATATGCAGTGAGCATGAATCATGCCAAAAATAAGAAGAGTAGCCCAATGAAAGAAAACCCATAATAGAAACACAAATAACATGAAGTGAATTAGAGAGTTTGTGAACCAACAAATTTAGGAGTTGATTGATCAAATGTTAGAAGCCATCCAAGATGCACTGACTCAAGGAAGTGAGCAACCCCCCAAGAGGAAGTGTCAGCACCTAATGCCAATGTCCTTTTAAATGTAAAAAGAGAAGTTGACTCCCAGTACAATGATAGTGTTGAGTCAGGATCGATTGACAGAAATCTATTCGAGCATACTGAGGTGCTAAAATTTCATCTCTTCTTTACCATTCCGAGGGAGTCTGCCCTCAGGTGGTTCAATGGATTACAACATGGAGTAATCACATCATTTGCGGATTTCAAACGGATATTTGTGGCGTAGTTTGCCAACACCTTGAAGCCTTAGAGAAATTCACAGACTCTTGATTGGAGTTAATAAACAACTACATATTAGCTAAGGAGTATAACTCCAATCTTGTTTACTCCAAAGTAGAGCCTACCACTCAAAACCTAAAGTAGATGGGCCCCAAAAGCGAAAGGTACAAACCAAGACATGATTCATATCCTTCCGCCAGTCCTCACTATGAAGACGCTCGCCTCTACCTTCCACATCCCTCTCCCTTGCCCCCTCCGATCGACATAATGCACCACTGAGAGATTTAAACCCGATATCTCGACTAACAACCGAATCAATATAGTAAGTGTCTGCTACCTAACGACATGCACCCAAACAAACCCAGGTGAGCCCTTCCTATCATTCTATTTCATTATCAATTACATAAAAATTTGTTATGTAAAATTTTGCTAATTTTACATATTGTTCCAAGTTCGACTGGAACTCACAAGACTTGAGATGTTCATATAAGGGATCAAGAAAATCCAACCAAAACACTGTAAGCTCAAATTGACCCATTGGCATAGTTGTTATCCGAGCCGCAAAATTGACATTGATGGGTAACAATCGAATATTAAAAAAGATCTAAATAACCAACAATGAAGAAAAAATGTTTGATTGATAAATCATGTAAGAATTAACCCACAATACTCAAACATCAATAAAACCTATGTCTCCTAGCTCCAAGTAGGTCAAGCTTTGACAATGATTCCTTACTTATTAACAACATGATCCATAATTGTTAGCATGTAAATCACCCCAGCAGCAAGTCTTGATAGTTACCCCATGAAGGCTGTGATAAGATCCACTTAATATGCCTGACATAAAGTGTGGTCCATCCAAAGCAATGACATAATCGAGTGACCAAGACATGTATAAGACTTGAGTTGGGCGAGAACTTATTAAATAAGTACCAAACTCTCTATAATCATACTCATATGTTCAGATTCAATAATATTTTTTGATCAATTAGAATTTCAACCTTGTGAAATGACCCAATGCACCAACAAATTAAATTTATTTAACAATGGCGATTCCTTTCAGCCGGTTAAATTCCCTCAACACAGATATTTCAAATAAAAAGAGTCAAATCAAGGTATGTTAAGCATATAAAGGTAAACAGCTTACATATTTTCACAAATTGAGCCACATTTACTGAAAATAAGCCACAAACAAATATATATAATTACAAATCATCTTAAAAAAGATCGAGTTAGTTCTTTCTAATGTCATATGGTGAAATACAACTAGACCGGAGAAGCCTGTCTAGGATAATATCCCACCAAAAATAAATAACCCTTCATCAAGATGATTCAGTCATACTTGGACTTGAAGTAGACCAACATTCACTTCATCCAGTTCTTAGCACATTCCGAGAGCTATACCCGAGCCAACCTACACCTTCTCTTTTAAATCAATAAGGTGGTACTCTATCTCCTTAACATATTCCTCCAAATCAGTGACTTGGTCTTACATCTCTTACATTTTGGCTTTAGCTCTTGCCCAAGCATCATCAGACACCAATCTTTCCACAATAGAAAATAAGCCATCTTTATTTCTCTCAAGCTCCTCGTTGTTAAAGTTGCAACAAAAGTAAAGAAGAAGTGAAAGAGAAGAAGAAGAGAGGAGAAGAGGAAGAAGAAGAGAGGAGAAGAGGAAGAAGAAGAGAGTGCAAAGTGGCTAGGGTTACAATTGCATCAACTATCCATTACAAGACTAAAAGATAAATATATATACAATAGGTAAAAAGACTAAACTACCCTTAAGTAGGGTCAAATAATAAAAGGTAATCACAATAATATCTAACATCCCTCCTCAAACTCATGATGGTTCAAGCGAAATCATCGAGAGTTTGCTATTCAGAAAATGAAAACGTTGAGTGGAATGTGATTTCGTAAACACGTCAGCAAGTTGCATGGAAGAAGCAATATAGAGTAAGGTGATAGTGTCATGTTGAAAATGATGACGAGTGAAATGACAATCAATCTCAATATGTTTGGTGCGCTCATGGAAGACTGAGTTGTGGGCAATTTGTATAGCACTCTTGTTATCACAATACATAAGAGTTGGGCTAGAGAAAGAGACACCCATATCAGCAAGTAACCAACGCAACCAAACAATTTCTGCAGTGGTGGATGCCATGGCACGATATTCAATTTCGGTAGAAGAGCGAGAGACAACTGTTTGCTTCTTACTCTTCCAAGAAATGCGAGAATCTCCTAGGAAAATACAAAATCTTGTGGTATACTTACGATTAGTGGAATCACCACCCCAATCAGCATCTGAGTAGGCACGTAATTCCAAAGAAGAAGATGCAAAAAAGAGTAGACTTTGAAATTGAGTGCCCCGAAGGTAACGAAGAATGCGAAGAACAACTGCCCAATGAACTGTCATAGGAGAGGCAACAAACTGACTAACAACATGTACTGCATAAGCAATATCAGGTCTAGTAATGGTAAGATAGACCAAGCTGCCAACAAGTGTACGATACAAGGTGGGATTGGACAAAGGGACACCATCAGAAGAGTTATAGTGAAAATTAAGTTCAAGAGGAGTAGTAGTTGTCCAAGTATCAGAGAGACGAGCTTGTTCAAGGATAGTGCCAATATACTTAGATTGGGAGATAAGATAACCTCTAGGAGAATGAGCCACTTCAATCCCCAAAAAGTATCGAAGGGTACCCAAATCTTTCATCTCAAACTGTTGAGCTAATTGTAATTTCAACTCTGCAATCTCATTCACATCATCCCCAGTAATAATAATGTCATCAACATATAAAGAAAGTATGATACGACCATGGGAGATACTCTTGAGAAACAAGACAGTGTCATGTGAGCTAGAATGAAAACTAAGAGATGCAATCACAATATAAAACTTTTCAAACCAAGCTCGAGGAACTTGTTTAAGGCCGTAGAGAGCTTTCTTTAATTTACAAACTTCACCAGGATTATGAGATACACCTGGTGGAGGCACCATGTAAACTTCCTCTTTAAGATCACCATTTAAGAATGCATTTTTAACATCCATTTGAGTGATATGCCACTGATGAATACATACAACTGCAATAAGAGCACGAATAGTAGTCATTTTGGCAACAGGAGCAAATGTTTCTTCATAATCTAAACCATACTGTTGAGAAAGACCCATAGCTACCAAACGAGCTTTATATCGCTCAATAAATCCATTTGACTTGGTTTTGATCTTATATACCCAACGAGAACCAATTGCACGTTTTCCTGAAGGAAGAGAGGTAAGGTCTCAAGTATCCGTCTTGTGCAAAGCAGAAAGTTCTTCTGCCATAGCTGTCTGCCAAAGAGGATCAAGAACAGCCTCTTGATAGGAAGAAGGCTCAGACAAATTGTGAATGGAGGTTAAGAATGAAGAAAAAGAAGTTGAATAACGAGGAAGAGGAGGATCCACAGCCACAGAAGGTTCTTGGGGAGCAGTAGGGATAGGGGGAGCATCAGGATCTGCAGAACTACCAACCCTGCAAAGCTCAATATCAACATTATTTGTATCTGTGTGAAAAGGATCAATTGGTATAAGATTAGACTTTGTGAGGCTATGAGAAGAAGAATGAGGAATGGAGTAAAATGATATATGCTCAAGAAATACAACATGATGTGAGACAAAAAGTTTTTAAGTGACAGGATCATAACAACGATATCCTTTCTGACCATCACCATAACCAAGAAAAACATAGATTGTCGAACGCGAAGACAATTTATTACGTTGTACATAAGGTAGAAGAACAAAACAAGTGGAGCCAAAAACTCTTAAAATGGAATAATCAGGAGCCTTAACATATAATTTTTCAAAGGGGGACAAACCTGAAGTAACAGAAGATGGAATTCTGTTAATAATATAGGCTAACGATGAAGAACGACTTCCCCCAAAATTCACTTGGAGCCGAGCCGGACAAAAGATGAGAACGAGCGGTTTCTCGATGTGACGATGTTTCCTTTCAACAACTTCATTTTATTTAGGAGTGTCAGTGCAAGAAGTTTGAAGAAAGTCCCATCAGAGGCAAGTAAGTCAGAAAATTTAGTAGAGGTATATTCACCTCCCAGATCACATCGAAAATACTTAATAACAGCATTATGTTGACTTTTGACAAAAGCACAAAACATATGATAAATACTAAAAAATTCTGAACGATTTTTCGTAAGATAAACCCAACAATAACGAGTACAGTCATCAATGAACGAGACATAATATCTTGATCCACCTTTTGTATGAACAGGTGAAGGACCCCATACATCAGAATGAATCAAGTTAAAAGGTGTGACAAAGAGCGATGCACTTTTAGAAAAGGGTAAAGCAGAAAATTTAGCAAGTTTACAATGACAACAATCAGAAATATCATGAGTTTGTAACTTGCCCATATCTCCTTTAGAAACCAAGTATTTTAGATGAGAAGAAGACACATGTCCAAGACGAGAGTGCCATAGATAAAATTTAGAAGATGATGAACTTAAACGAAATGATGACAGGTCAACACTGGAAGCAGTAACATCTGGAACTTTTAGCTCATCCAGAATATAAAGTCCCCCTTGCCTACGACTTGTCCTAATTAGCCTCCTGGATTGCGGATCCTGCACATAACAAGAGGTGGAAGAAAGGAAAACTAAGAAACCAGAATCACACAATTGACCAACAGAAACTAAGTTCAAAGTAAGATTAAGAATATAGTAAACATTTAAAAGAGATAAATGTGGTGTGCATATAGACCCAGTGCCCGCTAGTGGCATAGGAGTCCCATCAGCTGTCATGACTGATACAGATGATGCAGGATGTAAGGATACAAATGAGGTACTATCAGACAACATATGATGAGAAGCTCTGAGTCAAGAATCCAAATGGATGAAGATATAACTGACAAGCTAGAGGGATATAAACCTATGTTTGAGGAGGCAGACATGGCATGTGGTTGTGTGACAAGAAACTTTTGAAACGGCTCAGCAAGGGTGGTACTGTAGGGCCCGAAGAATATGCATGTCCAACACCAAGAGGATCTGTCGGAGGAACAATACGCGCAACATTTGATGTTGGTGTCTTGAAGCTTCGTGGGTGGAACTGATTGAGTTGTGTCTGCTGTGACTTGTTCAACAACTTTGGACATTGAGCTTTCCAATGTCCCTTTTGCTTACAAAAGCTGCATTCATTAAAACCAACATTTCCATGACATTAGCTTTTATTATGAGTAGCTGCAAAAACATACATATTAGGAGTGGGGAGGATCCCTTTCTCAACATTTCCTTTCTCAGATTGAGACTTGAGACAAATTTCTTCAGCTAACAGCTCTTTAACTACTGAGTCAACAGTTGGAAGAGGACTGCGATGTAAAATTGTTCCACGAAGCCCTTCAAAATCATCTCGAAGAGCCATTAAAAACTGAACCAAACGTCGTTCTTCTCTACGATCAGTGTATGGTTTAAAAGCTCGCAACTCTGCAGATTCAGTAAGAGTTAACTGATCCCAAAGGTTAGTCATGGAAGAATAAAATTCTTGAATGCTCATGTTGTTTTGTTGAAGAGCACGAATATCTATCTCTAATTGATGTTGTTTTGCAAAATTTGACTGCACATATAATCTTTCTAAATGATTCCAAACTTCTTTGGCGGTTTCATATTTTGCTAATTGAACACTGATTGATTGAGAAACCGAGTTATTGATCCAAGTGGTTATTTTTGAATTGTTTGCTTCTCATACTTCCAACATTTCTTCATATTTTCCATCTCTTGCATCAAGGGGCTTAACAGAGGCGCCATAAACATAACACCACATTCGTTTGCCTTTCAAAAATTTTTTAATACATAACTCCAATAAGAGTAATTTTGTCCATTTAATTGCACACTAATAGACTGAAGAGAGTCATCTTTTTCACCAGCCATAGCTACTATTATCAATACAAAAAGTGAAGCAAAGAAAAGAAAGATCAAATACCAATAAAGATTGATCACCCAAAAAACTGTAACTGGATCTATCAGATTTGTCGCTGTAGACTGCAAATGAGGCTGAAAACTTCAAATAGATCTGGATCTATCAGATCTATCACTGTAGACTGCAGATGAAACCGAAAACTTCAAATAGATCCCTGAAAGCTATGGATGAATCGAAACTATGGATGAATCGAAACTTGCTCTGATACCATGTTAAAGTTGCAACAAAAGTAAAGAAGAAGTGAAAGAGAAGAAGAAGAGAGGAGAAGAGGATTAAGAAGAGAGTGCAAAGTGGCTAGGGTTACAATTGCATCAACCATCCATTACAAGACTAAAAGATAAATATATATACAATGGGTAAAAAGACTAAACTACTCTTAAGTAGGGTCAAATAATAAAAGGTAAACACAATAATATCTAACACTCGTGACTGGTGACCAAGTCTGCTACCAAATCCACCACACCCTCCGAAAGGGTCACTCAATGGACAAGAGATGGTCTTGCCAATGATCGCGATTCATTTGCTTCCTTTGACAGATTATTTATAGGTTTCAAGTAAATGATACCAAAATATTCGTTTCCACTTTCTCATCCTTTGAAGTTGTCGTAAACACATCAACAAACAATGAAGCTGGCGAGAACCACCCCCAATCAATGATATAGTCCTAGGCGAGGAGAGTAAGTATGATGTCTGACTGAAAGGTCTTCGAGTCTCCAATCTTCATAAGCTCACTCTAGTCTAATCGGAAGAGGAAAGGAAGATAATAAGTATAAAAAAATGGTCCACACCTCAATTTATAATTTTAGATCAGTAACTACTCGGATACACACATCCAAAGAAAAATAAAATACATAGTTAAGGGAAAAGTGCAAAAATAAAGGTGAAATAGATCATAAACTTCACTTTCAATTATGATTAAAAATTTACTAAAAATTTCTAACATTTATTTACAAAGTGTTCAATAGAAATATTTTTTTTTTCTAAGTGCCGGAAAAATCTGAGGGCGAGTTATACATTCGACCAGTCTTCGTCATCCTCACAGCTCTCTTATTCCTACCCCTCCTTTAAGTCTGACAGCAGAGTGGCAAACTTCTCCATATTGATCCATTTGGGGGAATTCAACTGTGCTTCACTATGCCGTCGATGTTGAAGGAAACCCTCTTCTTGAAGAGCCACCTGACGCAGGTGGGAGGATAGCTCAACAAAAAAAATCGTCGGACATATTCATTGTTGCAATCTAATCCCCATCGCTTGATTCTTCTCTTATGTGACTAAGAGCAACTATGTTTGTTTGAGTATTTCAGTTTCAGTCACCTCTACCCAGTCTTCAGTTTCCTTTTCCCTTTCCTCTCGCCCATTGCTAACGTTTGCTCAATCTCCCATCGTTCTTTGCATTTCCTAAGAAGGACCATCAACTAGAAATGGGAAGCTTCCCAAACCATTAATTGAAAGCTATCGATTGCTTGTTCCAGACCCAAGAAGGACCTCTTTGTGAGTGAGAGGCCTGATGACATCGGAAATAGTCGAAGAGTAAAAGGCTACCGCAGGGAAGTTAGAATACCATTTTTTTATAAAACCAATTAGAGAAAACTAGCCAATTGAGTTGGTGCTCAGTTTTGCCCCCTCATCTTATAAAACTCAATATAGGCTAGTCACTCAGATCGGTCGTGGGTGCCTTCCCCTTATAATGCACCTCCTCTTGGTAGGGGTCAAACTTAGACTTGGAATCAAGCCCACTTGGGTCTAACATAGAAGGAAGACTTCCTTTGTCCTTGGTCGGAAGGTCGATGAAGGAAGGAACGACCAATCAAGGAGTAGTGGATATAGCGGATATAGTTTCTTATCCCTAAACTAAATCATCCCGCTCATGCCTGATTGACACCACAAGGCTCAATGTTCTCTAGGCCTCTTGATTTTGCGTGCTCGAGGAACCTGCAACCAATAAAGAACGCTTGGTGGGCACCATAAAAATTTTCCTCCCAATAAGGATTATGTTGCAAGTTATAATTGTTTAAAAAATAATAGAAATGAGACTTGGAATAAACTATTTATACACCTTCCAACTCTCCCACATTAAGACCACATGGATTTTCATTGACCTACCACTTCAACAGTCTCAGGGTTTGCAAGTTCAACATGATCGGCCTCATGGGCCTTATACTTGGCCTCACAGGTAACGACCTTTGTAACCCTCTCATCCTCTCGAGTGGTGGAGTTCATCCAATCCTCCTTGATCATCTAATTGAATTTGTCTGGTTGGAACCGCCGATTGTTAGTTGTCGGGTCAAGATATTGATGGACCAACCTTTGGCTTCCATCATCACTCTATCTGGCACTTTCATCATTGCCTAGCCAGAGTGTCACCTAATATAACGGTCTGAAGATAACTCCCCGGGGAGAAGAACCAGAGAATAAATTAAGCTTCCGATCTTTCACTTTATTTTTCAACCCTAGTAGCTAGAACTTACATATTGCTAAAAACTAATTGAAGCCATCCAGATTGACTCAAAATGAAAATAGGTAGTCAAAAAGCTCTATCGAACATGAGATCCTTGAACGAAGAGTGAACATGACAAAATTCATGATGAAAGCTACAGAATTGGGTAGTATTTTGAGCATGAGGGACTCCATAGTAATTGAAGATGGTCCTAACTCTTGGAAGAAAGCCAAAGACTAAAGCAAAATTGGTCTTTGTAGAAAATGAGGTCAGCTTTGAACAGATTGGTCGCTCGATCGTTCTTGCCAGCAATATGAAGCCTAATAGTGGGATCAAAGATCCACTTGTCAGGATTCATCCCAAGTCGATCGTTTTATATGATCGACTCGATGGCCATTGGAAAATACATGGTAGCCATCAAGCAAAGCGTAAAAAGTGAAAGTCGGGAGAATAAAGAGAAGCGAGGAGAAAAAGATAGATTAAAAGCATAATGTCTTCAAACCTCACTCGTATATACAAGTAAAGAAAAGAAACAGAACCGTCACACATGGGTAAAGATAGAATTCTATAGTAATTTCAAAGGCACACTAACAAAAGTTTCACATCAACATAAGAAATGAGACAGAAAAATAAATTTTATTCATAGTATAAACATTAGATATTACAAGAAGTGATCATAAACTAGCTCAAGAAGAAATATTTTATAAGAGGGTCGGTCGCCTCTTCGGCTGAGATAGACCCCAGTTGAAGCAACCACTTATACAATATTCCTCTCTCAAAATTGAATTGATTTGTTCGATCCTTCTTGGCTTGAGTATGGAATATGAGAGATCTCTTTTGTAGTCCATCAATTCATGGACAAGAGTAGTCATCTTCTCATCCATCCTTTCCACTTTCTCCACATGACCGAGCAGCTCATGTATCTCCTCACCTCAATAGATTCCAACTGTCCAAGCAAAGGAGTTCTCGAACTTGGTCAGGTAGAGATCTAATGAGCTGGGATACATCTGAAGTCTCTTACTTTCTTCCCCACAAGCCTTGAGAGGATCGCCCAGGCAATCATCTCCACCATCCTCAATCAAGTGTCGTCGTCCTCAATTGACACCACGATTGGGCTCTCACCTATATTTGTAGGAAGCGAGTCATCATCCAGGGCTATTAGAGCGCGATTGACTACAATGAAAGACAACATAAAGGAAATAAACTTCATAAAAAATTTAAATCTGATAAGTAAGATTGAGGCTACTCATAACAAGGAGAAGATCCAACTTACACTATAAGTGATATAGAGCCCTCACCGTGTGGCATTAGATCACCAACAACTTCTCGCGTGGCCCATTCAATAGGTGATGCTTGTGCCGTAGTGAAAGGTTGAGTTGACGGATTGATGGTTGGATTCGGTGGCTAGATCTTTCCATCTCATAGTGCTGATGAACGAATCAAACAACCCCAGTGATCCACCAGTGCAACCGCTTTTTTCTTCTTCCTTTTTCCTATAGATGGCTCCACTCCTTCGGCCTCTTAAAGGCAACAAAAGAAATTTTTGTTGGGGATATCATCATGGAGATTCAACATGTTATCCATTACAATGCTTAGAAGTTGACCGATTCTAACAATAAGGGTCATATAACAAATATGAAACCTGAAGAGCCACATCATGCCTTTTTATAAGAATCAAATGCACTGAAATCAAGAGAGTTTAATTATTGAATTATCAATTAATAATAAATGCAATCTTTTTTATATTAAACTTATTCTCATTGTAATATCGTTTTCGAGTAAGAATAAAAAAACTAAAATATGTACATATAAATGTGCCAGGACTGATCCCGAGGAAATCTGATGGTCCAGAAGAAAAGAGTTAGAAGGGCCACTGACATAAGATAATGAAGCCAGATGGTTCGACTAAACGAAGTTGTCCAAGCCAAAGCCAACAAGGACAAAACTAATTGAATCATGAGACAAAACAAAGATGATTATAGGATATAAGAAGGAGCCATTTAGATAAAAATGAGGGGAAAAATATCCAATCAAATTATCATAAGAGAAACGATCCCAAGAAGATACAGTTCCCTAACATCCCCAACTACCCCAAATGCATACAAAGGCCTCTCATTAGGGGTCAAGGATTGACAGTTCAGTCATAGTCAACGACCAACTCATAATGAACAAACTTAGTCGACAGAAGTGTTCCCATTCAGCCGATGGCATCTTAGCTCATCGAGTTGATTCTACCAAGTTGAAGGCAATTGAGCTTAGATGTTCGAACCAGAGAGCAGCCATGTAATCAACTCATAAATGTAAAATACTAAGAATATTTTGTACAATTCCTTTTAAAGCAGTGAAAAAATTTCACATTAGATTGTACCATCTCCCTTATAAATAGAGAGTCATATTATGAATAAGACACGATTTACATAATGTTTTACCTTTTATTTCTCTCACTCTATCTCTGTGTTGTTCCACTTGACTTATGCTCTATTATTTCGGTGTGAAACACAGACAAATTAAGATTCAACATGCAAAAAATATTATAAAAAAGTGTTTAATAAAATGAAAAAAAAATCATTTACAGATCATGTTGTAGATAAATCTATAAATTTAATTGTGCATTCGTATACTCTATGTTTCATGCCACAATCACCAGATCGTATAACAAATAAGTGACATGCATATACACATATTCATGGTAATATGTATAATCATCTGGAGTGTAAAATTATTGTAACTACAACAAGCTATGCATACAAGAGTATCACACCAATCAATTATGCATATAATTGAAATGAATTTTGAAAAAGGCTTATTATTTATTGTAAAACATGTTAGTATCTTGGATGTTGTGATAAATCACTACAAAAGAGAGTACTATAGAGTATGTTTGCAAGTTTATAATAACTAAAGAAGGGAATTCATTGACTCTGATGTCCTCCAGATCAACAATAAGATTACGTGGTTAGGGGAGGAGGTAGCTCCTCATCCTACCATCTCACCTAGCATCAAGGATCAATAATAAATCCACCTGTAAGTGGCAGAAGGAAAGCTCGGCTAATCAATTTCTCTTTCCTTGTGTAAGTTTAGTCAGCCCAATCAGACGCCTGGTAAGTTGTTCAATGTATGGAACAATCCAATAAGAATTTCAACACAAACCCAAATATGATCCAAATGTGACTATTTGCTCAAAATTCCATTCATAAATTTGTTTTGCTTCAAATATCTGGCCCATGAAATTGTAACAATGATTCAAGTCAAGTGTTTGAATTGCTCGAAGTTATATGAAAAATTCAATGCAATAATAATAATAATGATAATGATGATGATGACAATAATAATAATAATAATGAATCAAAATTTAGTGAAGCCGAATTATAAACTTGCAGTTAATTTCATGTCAGATTAAATTCATTCATTTCAATTTGAACTCAGCTTTGCTAAAACCCAATTTGACTTTCAATTGAACTTTGATTTTCTTTGACAAATTCTTTCTAAGTCTTCAGTATATGGACGCATCCCTACATATACATGGACAAAGATACATAACTACGGATTCTAAATTTATATATATCCATGTCCCTGTCCAGACATTTATTCATAAGTATATCCCTTTGTAGTTTGGAAGCAGCACAACATAAAACTAGTTCAAATCAAATTTAATATTGCAAGTTGGCTTGACTTATTAATTCACCCGTGCCCCAATTAAATAAATAAATCTATATTAGAGGTTCTAATCCAACTTGCAGTTACAGTGTAGTTCAAAACGATCACATATTCTATGTTATGATCTGGTCTTGGTCGTGGGTTTCAAATCTCATTAATTGATAGAGCTTAATATTGAACAAGAACTTGTAAAGTATTTGGATATATCAGTGCTAACGAAACCATACTTCACCTCAGTGACCTCTGCATGGCGTCATGCAGATAGAGTTTTGGGCCAAAAAGTAAAATAGACTCCAGCATATTCCTGTCTTGTTGATTTGGTCAACGATGCTTCAACCTGTTTTATGGGGAGAAGAATTGTCCTTTAATAATTTACATCAAATAGATATGATTAAAATACTAATATTATAACGAACTTACGTGTGAGAGAATAATATATGTTTACACTAGTATATACATAAATAAGGGTATAAGAAAATTGTAATCAAATTTTATCTCAACATGATCAAACTTACCTGTTGAAATCGCTGAACCGGGCCAATATGCCGAAATGTTTGAATTGAGTCCATCTGCTGAAGTGGTTGAATCGAGTCCACCTATCGAAATAGCTGAATCAAGCCCATCTTTAATAGAAGCAGATCCTACTTATTGCCATCTTTATCGAGAGGATGACTTAAACCTATCTCTATGGATTTAACAATTCGAGAAAGCCAAAAAGACTAACCAAAACATTCGTCAATCTCTCATTAAAGACGCCGTTTAACTCTGAGAGTCAGTAATATAGCTTAGACATTGGGGATAGCTGTCATAACGGCAATAACTGACATTAGCCAACAATGCCCCTTGTTTCGCTGTACTGACCTTCTATCAAGGCATCAGAGAAAAGTCAACAATACAGACCTTGATGTCTTACTATTAGACGTACACTATTATTTTTTTTTTCCTATCTTATGTATAAAAGGACCAACCAAAAAAGAGGGGGATCTTCTTTTTCCCTCTCGAGCTCTCCTTCATGAAGGGTTCCGGTTCTGAAAGTTCTCTCTCTCACGAATTTTGTGAATTGCAGAAACCTCCAAGAAACCATTCTCCTTCGGCTTTTTGGAGGTTGGAAATTAATGTTTTTCTCAATGTTCTCTCCAAAAGTCTCTTCTATTTCATTCTCTCCTTATAGCACTCTTCTTATAATAGTAGGTCTTTAGCCGAGTTGTATGTAATCACATACAATACAGGAGCCTATGTTTTAAAAAGATTCAACAACTAGGATTACAAATTTTTTTAGTTATTACTTCACAAGACAAAATAATATCTCAAACAAATATTATATATCTAGTAATAAATCTGTAAATAAAAATCATGCAACCCCACGCAAACATCAAGAACGAGTTTACCAAAGAATTCCTTTCCTAGAGTAGGCTCAGATAACAGGAATTCTAAACCAAAGGATATAATATTTTGTCATGAAAGAGGAAATCTAAGGGTCAGAAGCAAGCTAAAGGTCGCTATCCTCATGATTACTGCCCAAGGAGATTTCCATACGCATGTTACCGTTCTACAATTCAAGTTGAACAATATTTATCGTGACAGGGAATCCCAAAGCTAGCCTCTCTGCAAACATTTAAACCTGATCAGATTGGCACTAAGAAATATTTTAACTGATCGATTAGCAGAAATAGGTGTGAAAGAAAAGAAAGTGGAAGATACTGATGATTTTGCTTTTGAGTAGAGACGAGAAGACGATATTGAAAAAGGAGTCTAATAGCACTCATATTGCGGCTTAACCCCGGAACTGCGAAAAAGCAATATCGGATATAATCTGTTATGATAAAATTATATTAACTCTCATGACTTGAACCCAAATAAATATATCATATCTAATAAAGTATAAACAAAAAGATTTTAAGGCGTGTAACATGAACAATTAAAATATGAGTAATTATATACTAGTAGTACAACTAATGTCGTATAATATTTGTCAAAGTTAGTTTATGCATCAATGAGGGAGTATCATATATATATATATATATATATATATATATATATATATATATATATATATATATATATATATATATATATATATTTAACAATCTTTAATACCATTGAACTTATGATCATATGTATGATAAATTATAAACATGCACCTCTATGCTAACATCCATTTGCCACTATATTATGCTTTTATATGTGCGTGTGCAAGTGTGTTTTATCTTTCTATATTTATATGTGCGTCCATGCATATATATTTATGTGTGTGTACGTGCGCATGCCTTTATATGTGTGTGTTTGTGTGTTAATGTATATATTTATGTGTGTATGTTATATATTATTATTTATATGTGTATATATTTACATGTTTATGTGTACATGTTAGATTTTTATGTTTAGATATATACACAATACATATATATATATATATATATATATATATATATATATATATATATATATATAGATCATTGCTCATGGCGTCGACGGCTAGGTTTCTGCTCTGGGGGTTTCATGGCGATTCTCGGGCGCTTTCCGCCATTTAGGCGTGCTGTCTCTCCGTTTGGTCTTCTCCCGGGCGATCGCCGTCGCCCGGGCTCGGTGATCTCTCCCCTTTTTTCTCTCTTTTATTTTCTTTACTTATTTTGTAAGTCGTGATGGAGCGTAACTACGCCAATGCCGTCACGGGGGTTCTAGTACGACCTCCGAGAGCCACTCTTGCTATTTCCCACAAGCTTTTCATGAGGCTTGGGAGATTGGTGGGGGTGAGTATAGTTTCATCAAGAGGCTCGGAAGGAAAAACGGTAAGCCTGCTCTTTTTCTTTCGGAGGAGGAGACTAACATTCTTGCTTCATCTTGTCGTTTTGTGTTGATTGGTAAGTTTCTTTATGGTCATCCGAAGTTAGACATCATCCGAAAGGAATTTGACTCCCTAAAGCTTACGGGCGCCTAGAAGATAGGTTCTGTCGATGGTAGGCATATCCTTATAGATCTAACCAACGATGTCGACTACACGAATGTTTTTGCTCGTAAGGTTCTTAAAATAGACAATAGGTATATGCGAATACTAAAATGGAGCGTTGATTTCAATCCCAAAGCTGAATCCCCTGTTATTCCAGTCTGGATAAAATTTCCTGAGTATAAGTACCATCTTTTTAACCATGAAATCCTTTACTCCCTTGCAAAAGGATTTGGTACGCCTCTCAGAGTGGATAATCCTACGATTGATCGTTCAAAGCCCGCAGATGCCTGTTTTTTAGTTGAGAGAGACGTCACCCAGCCCTATCCGGATGAAGTCTGGATATGTTCCTCACACACTGGGTACTGGCAGCAGGTTATTATGGGCTCACACCCACCTTATTGCTCTCACTATGTTATGTTTGGCCACTCCCTTACGATTTGTTATAGACTTCATCCACATCTTAAACCTACTACTTTGCCTGCAGCCACCATCCACACTACCCAACAGCCTATACCCGCTGAGCCTCCTTTGACACAAATACCTGCTGCATCTACTGTCACCCCACCTCCACTAAACCTCCCCCATATCTCCCCTGTCATCATCCCCCCGACCAAACCTTTATCCTCTGTGGAGGAAGACTGCAGTTCAAACTCTAATCCAAACAATGCTGAGGTTGCATTTAATACTCATGTTCCTTCACCTTTAGAAGACGCAGTTGATCCTCCCTGTGATCAGAGGACCTCCGCATCTCACAATGCATCACCCACTTTCATCTTTCCTATGGAAAACCCAACCCTTTTATGTACAATTCCCAGCAATACCTTACCTTGCAAACCCAACATTGTCCTGGGTTTGGATGACACAAACCAATTATGTTTATCTTTGGATAAGAATGATGATGCTATTTCCCACCACAACTCTACAGGTGATTTGTCTTTAACAGTTGAAGATGACCAAAATATACGGATCTCGTTACTCGATGTAGTTCCTCCCGATCTTAATACCCTCGTGTTAAATTTCGAAACTGAGGTTTTTCCTCTCTCTGATTCTATCCTGCTTCCTAATACTTGTGTTCTCAAAGAGACTAGTAATCAGGCTGATTCCAAAGGAACACCTCAAAACCCTCCCACATCTACCCAACTTATAGACATACAAGCTCATGACAACACAACACCTGCTATTGTTGAATCCTGTCACAATGTTAATGATACTACTATATTGGAGGCACACTCGATATGGAATCCGAGTGGATCATTCAAAAGTCTAATAGGAAAAGAAGTAAGAAACAAATACACGGAACCATGTTAAATACGGAACAATCGCTCTTAGTTTGTACGAAAGTGAAATTTCACCTCCCTCTTCAGGACCACTAGAAGAGGTGGAAAACATCATGTCTAACATCATGGTTTGGAATATTAGGGGAGTGGGCTGATCCTCTCTCCCTTAAGCGCCTGAAGCACCTTTGTAGGATCCATCATCTGGATATTTTTGCCATTTTAGAGCCTATGGTTATTAATAATAAAGAGAAAATCTTCAATTTGTTTTCCTCTTTACTCTTATCATTGTAACAGCAATAATAAAATTTGGGTGTTTTGGAAAAAAACATTAATCTTCATATCATTGAAGATGATAAACAATTTGTGCTTGCTCACTACAGCTATGAATGTTTCAATGGTTGGTTAACTTTTGTTTATGCTAGTACCATTCTTGCTGATAAGTACATCCTCTGGAATAAGCTCATTGCCATAGGAAATTCTATTAATGATAGTTGGTTTGTTGGTGGGGATTTTAACATGGTCATGTCCGTTGCTTGAAAGGAGAGGGGAGCCAACATTGACTCTAATTTAATGCATAAATTCTGTGAGAGCATCTCCCAGGCCAATCTCTATGACTTGGGGTTCACTGGTCCTCCTTTCACTTGGAGAAGAGGTCTGCTCTTTCAAAGATTAGACAAGTTTTTTGGTAACCCCAACTTTTTTAACTATTATCAACTCTTTAGGGTTCAACACCTCAGTCATGCCTCCTCTGACCATAATCCCCTTCTCTTACATCTTGATTTTCACTCCAAACCAGTCAGATCCCCCTTTAAATTCTTAAATATTTGGACTACTCACCCCACTTTTCTCGATCTCATTAAAGCTCTGTGGCACCCTATAAGATGTGGTTCTCCTTGGTATGTTTTGTGGCAGCTTCATAAGCAGGTTGCTGCTGGGCTTAAGAACTGGAACCATGAGGTCTTTGGTAACATTCATACAAGAGTGGTTAACTCTTTGCATACTGTCAATAACTTAGAAGCTAATGCTTTTATGTCTGCTGAGAATGTGCAGGAGCTTGCTCATGCCCACAGCATTCTTCTTGCTGATATTGCTCTTGAGGAAGACCTTCTCATGCAAAAAGCTCATGATATCCATTTCACTAAAGGGGATAGAAACACTAATTACTTCCATGCTAAGATCAAAAATAGGATAAACACTAATATCATTAATCAAATCATTGATTGTGATGGTACTGTTCTTAATGATTCTTTGGACATTGGTAGGAGTGCTGTTAATTATTTTTCTACTTTATTCAATAGTGATGTGCAGGTCTCTTGCTTGGATGGTAATCTTTTCAATGCTGATAAAGATTATGTTACATCTATTTGCCTCAACGATATCCCCTCGGAGGAGGAGATTTATATTGCTTTAAAGAGCCTAAATGCTAATAAAGCGCACTGGTCCGGATGGCTTTACCTCTTGCTTTTATATCGAATGTTGGGATGTTATTAAAAAAGAATTCATTATGGCTATACAAAGTTTCTTTTTGGGGGATGACCTTTGCAAATATTTTTCGCGGCTACGATTGTGCTTATCCCAAAAGTAATGATAGATCTAAATGGAACAACTTTAGACCTATTTCCTTAACATCCGTGTTATCTAAAGTGATCGATAAAATTTTGGTTGCAAGGCTGCAACCACATCTTGACAAGTTGATATCTCCTCATCAATCTGCCTTTATTAAAGGCGGGGAGATCACCGATAACATCCTGGCGGCCCGAGAGCTTCTCGAAGACTTGGATAGGAAGTGCATAGGAGGTAATGTCATTCTGAAGCTTGACATCAAGAAAGCTTTTGACACTATCAATTGGGATTTCATCTTGAATGTGTTGTTAGCCAGAGGTTTTAATGTTAATTTCTGTCTTTTAATTAAAAGATGGCTTTACAATAATCACTATAGCATCTTGATCAATGGCAGCACTCATGGTTTCTTCTCTCGCTAATAGAGGTATTAAGCAGGGAGACCCCCTATCTCCGGTCATCTTTATCATTGCTTTTGATTACCTGTCTAGACTGCTTAACAATCCTTACATCAACGCATGTGCTTATTTCTCTAACAAAGCTCATTTTCCTGTTAGCCACTTGGCTTATGCTGATGACATTGTGGTGTTTTATAATGCTTCTAAGGCTACTATTAAAGCCTTGATGAAAACCTTAGGTGATTTTGAGAAGGCTTCTGGTATGTCTTTTAACAAGGATAAGTGTCATATTTTCTTCAGTAAGCACTTATCTCATGCACATCAATTATGGGTTACCAATCACACTGGTTATATTGCTGCTAAGCTTCCTCTTAAATATTTAGGTGTTAATCTTATTAGGGGTAGATGTAAGCAAATTCAAATGGATGATGTTATTGACAAAGTTAAGCAAAAAAATTTTCACTGGAACAATACTTTCTGTCTAATGGGGGTCGTTTAACTCTGCTGAATAGTGTCTCGCATAGCATTCCCTATATGCTCTTCGAGTTTTTAATGCTAAGAAAAGTTCCATTACTTTACTTGAAAAAGTTTTTAATAGGTTTCTTTGGGAAGGTGGGGGGGCCAAGAAGCACTAGCTCTCATGGAGAAGGTTGTGTAAGCTCTAAGTTTCTTGGGAGTTGGGCTTCAAAGCCCTCCCCCATATTGTTGAAATAAACATGTGTAAGTTGTGGTATAAGTTTAGACTTAGGGATTCGATTTGGGCTAATTACATGCATGCTAAATATTGCGGTGTCGCTCACCTCGCTCGTTGTTAAGTGGAACTACGGTGATTCTAAAATTTGGAAGGCTATCCTGACTCATAGGACTAATGCATCTCAGGCAATGTTTTGGGACATTGGTGATGGGAAAGTTTCCTTTTGGCATGATAGTTGGGGTAGTCATAATCTTTGTCTGGATGCACGGTCCCCTATTCAGGATAACCTCTTAGTTGTTGATTGCTGGTCTCACGGGATTTGGGACATTTCTAAGCTTAGAGATCTGGTTGGTATTGATTCTGATATGCTTATCAGCCAAATCCCTATAAGAATATCTCACCATGACAAACCTATTTGGAAGAAAAATTTGCAGATCTCTGTTAGCAAGCACCTTTATAATATTTTTAATTCCTTTCCTACTGCTAATTGGGGGATTGAGGTTTGGAATCCTATTTTTACCCCCTCTATTTCTTTTTTTCTTTGGAGATACTTTTCTTTGATTCTACCATTGGATGATATTTTGAAGCTTAAGGGCTTGAGACTGGCTTCCATATGCCTGCTCTGTTTAAGTGATGAGGAGTCCTCTCCTCATCTTTTTTTACATGTCCTTTTTCTAAAAACATTTGGAACAGACTGGCTGGTTTGTTTGGGCTTACTTGGCCGGGCTGTTACTCCATTACTGGTTACTTGAAGATCTGGAAGTCTGTAAATCATGCTGGGAAGTGTTTAGATTTTTTCCCTTATGCTGTGTTATGGTTTATATGGAACGTCAGGAACGATTACAAACATGTTGTTAACAAACCTTCTGTTGAGATTACTTTCTCTAATATATTAGCCTATTATAACAGAGCTTCTAGGTTGTTCACTAGTGATAACACTATGGTTAAGAAGCCTTTTGCTGTCAGATGGCTCCCTCCTCCTTTTGGTGTTATCAAAGTTAATATTGATGTTAGCTGGTCCCCTTCCCATGCTGGTGTGGGAGGTGTTTTCAGGGATCATCAGGGTAAGTTAATTTCCTACTTTTCATCTCCTGTGGTGGCTGATTCCCCACTTATGACTGAAGTTTGGGCTCTCTTTCTGGCTTTGAGATCTGCTATTATTTTCAAGATTTACTACCTAATGGTGGAAACTGATTCTATTTTGCTTATAAACATGTTTCTCAAGCTGGATGCCATTCCTTGGAATCTGTTGTTTCTGTTTAGACGCATTTGGAACCTCATTGAAACTTGCCACCTGCAAATGCGTTTAAATTTCAACTTCATGGAAGGCAATAGAGTTGCTGATTGGTTAGCTAAGAATGCGGAGTGTTCTCATCAGTTAGCCTTTTTACTGCATGGTGATAGGATTAATTTGCCTTACATTAGATTTATCTAGTTTTTGCAGTTTGTCTGTTTTGGGCTTTGTTTTTTGTTTTGTCTCTTTTCTTGTACTTATTGGGGGGTATTTCACTCTTTTCATGTTTGGTGATTTCTGTTTGGCTGATGTTTCTTCTGCTCTACATTGTTGATTGTAGACCCCTTTTTCACTATACTGGGTGCGCTGATTTTTCTTTATGTTTGAAGTTTTGATGTTTTGGAAATCCTTTTCTGCTATTAGTAGTCTTTGCAGGTTCGCCTATTGCTTCTGCTGGGTTGTCTTGCTTAAGGTTGCATGCACGTTACATGGAGAGGACCTTCTACTGATGAACCTGCTCGATATCTTTTTGCTTAAGGTTACACGTTCGTTACTTATACCCTGCTGGTATTGATGCGTTTATTTTTTGCTCATTTGCTGTTGGATAACGTTGCTGCTCCTTCAGTTTTTGGATTTTTGATGTACATGCACTTATCACTTTATTTTGGAGTTTTATCTTGCGTGCGTTGTACGGTGGGAGGGGGATGGTAGGAGACGGGACCTCTAGGTGTGCGTTATTGTATCTTTTTTTTGGGTTTTGTAGTGGGGTCCTGACTCCTTAACCCCCTCCAATTTTGTAACACCTTTTTTGAATATTAACACGTAAGGAGCCCTTTGTGCTCTTTCCCCTATATATATATATATATATATATATATATATATATATATATATATATATATTTAAGGGAAAGAGCCCCATAGCTCCCTACGTGTTAATAGTCCAAAAAGTGTTACAAAACGGAGGAGGTGAGGGAGCCGGGTCCTCACTACAAAACCCGAAAAATACGAGTAACTCACACCTAGAGGTCCCGTTACCCTACACCCTCCTCCCACCGTACAACCCACGCAAAGTAAAAACTCCAAAAAGGAAAAGAGCCACCAAAAACAGTAAAACATTGTATAGAAAACTTGACAACAAAGTGTCCAAAAATAAATGCCCAAAACAGTAAAATGACCTACTAGTGATTCCATTCTAAGGATAGTATCCGCAAGATCAAGCATCAGAAACAAAGGAGAGACTAACAAACCCGCAGAAAACTGGATCACTGGAGACGATTCCTGGCTAATATCCACACATAACAAAATGAGACTTGAGTTGGAGATGTTCCTGCACAAGTTGAGAGAAGGAGAAGTTCCTGCACAAGTAGAACGACTGCCGCAGGCAGAAAACAACACAGGCACCAAAAAGGAAACAGAGCAAAACAGGCAGCAAAAGAAACAGAGGAAAAAGATTAGCATAAAATGATAAGTAAGGCTATTTATATCTGATGTAAGGCAAATTTAAATTGTCCCCGTGAACCAGGAGAGCAAGTTGCTGAGGTGGAGTTTTGCCCACAAAAGGAGAGTGACCAGCATTTTTTGCTAACCAATCTGCTGGCCTATTTCCCTCTCTTTGAATAAAAGTGATGCTGAAATGCAAAAAAGAATTGTCTATAATAAACCAAATTCTTTTTAAAAGAATAATCAAGTTCCAGGGTGTATCAACCAGCTTCAAAAATATATTAATAAGTCTCTTGGAATCAGTCTCCATCTGTAAAGAGAGAAAATTAAGATTGATGGCAGCTTGTAGAGAAAGTAAAAGTGCCCAGGCCTCGGCAGAGAGGACAATCGACCACCACAGGGGAATGAAAATACGCTAACAGATTCCCCAAATGGTCTCTAAACAGACCGCCAGCAGTTGAGTGAGAAAAAGACCAGCTGCCATCAATATTTACTTTGATTGTCCCCCTCACAGGTGGTACCCAGTTAACCACAATGGGCCTATTGGAGTGTTTAGCATCTCTATGAAAAAGCCTGAGAGACCTGTTATAGTAGGCCAAAATTTTAGAGAAAGTAGCATCAGGGGAGGGATGACATTCAGTGTGCTTATAAGAGTTCCTAGCACACCAGATGAACCACAGAACAACATAGGGGAACAGAATAAAACCTTTTCCAGCCCGGTTTGAATCATTCCAAACCTTCACATAGTCATAAATAGTGCAGGAATTATTCCAAACCAAACCAAAATCACTGGCCAACCTGTTCCAGATGTGCTTAGAATAAATACACTTGAAAAAGAGGTGAGAAGAGGATTCCTCGGCATTCTTGCAGAACACACACATAGAAGCCAGTCTTAAACCTTTTAATTTTAAAATGTCATCTAAAGGTAAAATACAGGAGAAGAACCTCCACAAGAAGAAGGATATAGAAGGAGAAAATATAGGTTTCCATATCCCCTTCCCCCAATCCAACTTACTAAAGGAATGAAAATTTTGATAAAGGTGCTTGCTAACAGACAGATGAGGCTGCTTCTTCCAAACAGGTTTATCAACGTTAGTCCTATCTATAGGAATTTGGTTAATAAATATAGCAGTGTCCTGCCCCACCAACTCCCTAATCTTCCTCAAATCCCACTGCCCAAAAGACCAGTAGTCAGCAATCAGCAGATTGCCCATGGCAGAGGGATGTGGTGGCTCATTGAGGTTAGGCATACCCCAGTTATCATGCCAAAAGGAAATCTTCCCATCCCCAATGTCCCAAAAAATAGCCTTAGAGGCCTCATGCCTAATACTCAGGATAGCTTTCCAGATTTTGGAGTCCCCACTTTTCCAAGTAACCATAGTAGGGTGAACATTTTTACAATATTTAGCATGCATGTAGTTAGCCCAGATGGACTCCCTTAATTTAAACTTGTACCACGACTTACACATGTTGATCTCAACAATGTGAGAAAAGAGCTTTAAAACCAAGCCCCCATAGTACTTAGGCTTACACGATATATATATATATATATATATATATATATATATATATATATATATGTGTGTGTGTATGTGTGTGTGTGTGTGTGTGTGTGTGTGTGTGTGTGTGTGTATGTATGTATGTATGTATGTATGAATTTTGTTTAACTAATGATTGCAATATTTTAACTTAATCTACATATAGATCGTTGATAGATATTCAAGATTTGAGATCATGAACGTACAATATATTAAATCAAGGTAAAAAAAGACTCACTGATGAGTTATTGAATGATGTAGATGAATCTGTGAGTGGAAGCAAAAATGAAGACAGTCAAAGAGTTTGGCTTTATCAAAAATGAAGATGAACCTTGTGTTTACAAGAAAGTTAGTGGAAGCATCTATTGTTTTTCTGGTCTTATATGTCGATGACATATTACTCATTGGGAATGACATACCTACCTTGCACAATGTCAAAACTTGGTTGGGTAAATGTTTCTCGATGAAGGATTTAGGAGAGGCATCCTATATCCTAGGGATAAAGATCTATAGAGATAGATCTAAAAGGCTAATTGCTCTAAATCAAAGTACATATATAGACCTTATACTGAAAAGGTTCCGTATGGAAGAGTCCAAGAGAGGATTCTTGCCTATGTCACATGGCATAACGCTTAGCAAGACTCAGTGTCCTAACACTAATGATGAGCGAGAGCGTATGAGTAAGATTCCTTATGCTTCTGCTATAGGATCTATCATGTATGCCATGTTATGTACTAGACCGAGATGTTTCTTATGCTTTAAGCATAACGAGCGAGATACCGGTCGGATCCCGGTGAAAGTCAGCTGGATAGCGATCAAGAACATTCTTAAGTACTTGAGAAGAACTAAGGATGTGTTCTTGGTCTTTGGTGGATTAGAAGATGATGCGGTTGTAAGAGGTTACACGGATGCGAGCTTTCGATCACACGAAGATGATTATCGATCGTAATCGAGATATGTGTTTTGTTTAAATGGTGGTGCTTATTAGTGGAAGAGTTCAAAGCAAAGCACTCGTTGTTGATTCTACAAGCGAAGCTGAGTACATAGCGGCATGTGATGCGGCGAAAGAAGCGAGTTGGATAAAGAAATTTGTTTCGACCTTGGAGTGATTCCTAGTATCACAAATCCTGTTGAGATTTATTGTGACAACAATGGTGCTTTATAGCACAAGCAAAGGAACCTAGGTCACATCGGCGATCCAAACATATACTCGGGCATTATCATCTCCTTAGAGAAATTATTGAGAGAGGTGACGTTAAAATATGCAAAGTTGCGACGGATGACAATGTTGCGGATCCATTAACTAAACCTCTACCACAAGCAAAACATGAGGGTCATGTAAGGTCCATGGGTATTAGATACATTGATAAATGGGCCTAGTGCGAGTGGGAGACTGTTAGTGATAGTGCCTCAGGCTCATTATATGGATATTATATGGATATGTATTTTGAACTTTTTATGAATATTTTTCTATTTTAATTAGCATGTTTATGATAGAAGAAGAACTTGAATAGTTTCATGTTTATTATGAAGATTATTCTAAATATCCATAATCGCTTATTGTTGTGGGAATGACAATAAATAAAGATTAATACAAAGTTTGATGGATATTCATGAGATGAATATATATATGGGGATACACATCAGATTTATATGTATTTATTGGAGAATAAATATTGGATCGACTCGCTTTGAGATTAAATCATGGATATAAGTCATATGTTAATCTCGAGTTGTAGTGACATCGAATCCTTTGACACTGAGATTGTCGTAGTTCTCAACATGAGGAATATTATGTTTTGACATAACCCGACGTTGTCTTTGACGGGATGACCATAAAGATTATGATTGGGCATAATGTGAATCATGTAGTGAGATATGAGTAATCAAGATGGAATTTATCCCTCTTATAATAAGAGAGATATCTCTGGGCCCCTCGAATGATTTAGGCTGAGAATTGTGTGGCCACACTCAAATGAATTGATGGAGATCAATTGCATTTATTTAATCGATCTAATCGGGAGTCGAGAAATTAAAGATAGAGAGATATAAGGTTGACATTAATCCATGCCTTATATTACATCATGATATCATGTGATAAAGGGATTATGTCATTAACGATCAGGTTGTCTCGGATCTTGAGACTATTCATACTAACTTGGGTAGTTATAGTGTCTTGCTTAGAGACTAACTATAACTTGTAGGTTTATAAATGGTGATTTAAGCCTACTGCCGATGTTAATTGAACCTATAGGGTCGCACTAAAATTTGAATGGACTAGAATGGTTGATGAACACTCTCTCACTTGAGTAATTTATAATAATAAGATTATTTTAAATTACAAGCATGAATTAAAAGAGTTTTAATTCATCATATATTTAAAAAAAGAGTTTTTAAATATATATTAAAAATGACCTCTTTAATGAAGAGGTGCCATGGAAACGGTGTCACTTCGATTAAAAGGAGGGGTCATGGCTTATGAAGTCAACTTTTATTATTTTCCTTTTGAAATCCATAAGAGAAGAAGAGAGTTCTTTGGGTTTTGGAGAAAACCCCGTTTCCGATCTAGCGATTGGAAGCCATTTGGAAATCCGTTCGAGTGTGGATACGGTAGAGGGCGGTGGTTTCGGCGCCTTAAAGATCCGAGAAATCTAAGAGTAGAACTCTTGCATGGTATGATTTCTTGCACTTCTTTTTGGGTTTATGTTTTTGATTTGTATGAGCACATGAGATCCTTGGTGGTTTATTGGGGAAATGACTTTAATATGCGTACATGATTAATTTCGCTTCCGTTGCGCATGATCCCGAAAATCCAACGGTGGTATCGAGCCCGACTTGTGTTTTCATAGAAATCAATTTAACGGCGTTTTGGACGTTGAGCTGCGGCGGCTATGGCGCCGGCGGATTCGGCGGCGGTTGGCCGACGGCAGCGGTTGGCCGTTGGCGAGCGGTTATGGCGGGCGGTCGATGTGGAGTTGACACCAATAGGTGTCTAATGGGTTGGCACCTCTTGGTTTGTGAGGCCCAACTCCTCGTGTCTATTCGTTCGAATGGCACCTATTCGCATTAATTAATTTATATGATTAATTAAATTATGATTCAATGCAAATTTAAAATCTGGATTCAAATTTTAATTAGATTAAAGTATTGAATCTATATCGCAATATTTATAATTTTTTGCATGAAATTCCTTTTAAATAATTTATGAAATTTTGGATTGTTTTTGGCAAAAATATAAAATTTTAGTATTGCGATGTACAGATTTTAATTAAGACCCCGCGAGGGCGCTGCCCCTCGACCCCGTCCGCTAACCGGCTATCGGAACCGCCGTTTTTATTCCTAACGCCTCATAAATTTAATTGTTTTAGAAACATCGAGGCAATTATCAAGTAATTTTATTATTATTATTTTTTTTAGTTTGTCAAACATGGATGTATTAATTAGATTAATACATGATGTATTGACTTGCGTGACACATAATATGGCCCAGTGACTTACATGAATTGCATGGTTGTAATATTTTTAATTTTTGCGATGGGATGTAATTATTAATTATGACCTGCGTGTCATTTTGCTTTGTTGTAATTTATATTACATGTATTTATTTTTGGTGAGATAAATCGTGAGAAGACAAAGCAAGGCACTTGAAGTCTACTATCCACCATGGTGATGGAGGAGCTAGAAGTCCATGCAGGAGATGGTGATCTCGAAGGCTTTAGAAGTTACTTTTTACCCTTAGATTGGACTTTTGATCTTCATAATTGGCTTATGAAGATCATTCGGTTTTGGGGCCATATTTTGACACGCTTAATTATGCTTCGATTTTGATATTTTCTGTGATGTGGTTTAGTATATGATACTAAAATAAATCATAACATCATTATAATTTAAAATCTATAACGATCCCTCATTTGAAATTTTAAGTTTTTCATGTCATCCATTATTATTAAACACTCGTCAAAAACTAATATCACCATGATGTGGGTTCTACCAAAGTAGGAGTACATTAGATAATATTAGCATGACAGGATGAGTAATGATGCTACTCATGTGTTTAAAATGGTAAAACTTAATTAGGCTTACAAAATGGTTTTGGGCCTAAGGGCATAAGATGAGATTTAAACATGCTACGACATAAGATGTCAAAAATCCCATTAAGAGTTGCATTTGATGCAATTGGTAATAGTTACTACCTAAATATACTTGATTTTAAGTGTCATGCCAAAGTCGACTTAAAATTAAGTATAATTATGGATCTTATACCACTAAAGTTAATATAATTTTAAAAGAGGGATTATTAATTTAGTGGGAGTTTTTCATAATTAATATACTTAAACTTTGCATTTATTGTAGATGGCCAACAACAATAATAACAATTACGCATTTTCATTGCGATCGGTCCTTGAGAAGGACAAGCTTACGAGGGCTAACTTCCATAGTGGTTTCGTAATTTGAGAATTGTTCTCGAACACGAAAGGAAGTTATATGTCCTGGATCAACCTCACCCCGAAAAACCGGATGATAATGCCACCGGAGCGAAAAGAATGCTTATGAGAAGCATCATAGTGACTCTGTAGATGTTGCTTGCTTGATGTTAGTTGCCATGAGTTACGAGATCCGAGAAAGATTTAAAACATATGGAGGCTTATGATATGATCATAAACCTAAAGGAAATGTTCCAGCAACAAGCAAGGCAAGAAAGATATGAAACTACCAAGGCATTGCATTCTTGCAAAATGACTGAAGGTAGTTCAGTTAGTGCTCATGTATTGAAAATGAAAGATTACATGGAGCACCTGGCAAGGCTTGGATTTCCATTAAGCCAAGAATTGGCTACTTATTTGCTCCTGAATTCACTTCCTCGTAGTTATGACCAGTTTGTCATGAACTACAATATGAATGAGATGGACAAATCAATATCAGAGTTGCATACGATGCTTAGAACTGCTGAACAAAATATAAAATCCAAGCACAGGCAAATCTTAATGGTTAAGCAAAAGGGTAAGAGTTTTAAGAAGAAAGGAAAAGGAAAAGGCAAAGGTTGGGGTGGAAAGTCCAATCCTAAACCTAAGCCCAATCTTAGTTCCAAGGCTAAATCCCGGAAGGATGATGTACGTTTCTTTTGCAATGAACTCGGTCATTGGAAAAGAAATTGCAAACTTTATAAGGAAGATCTAATGAACAAGAAAAGCTGGTGGGACCGATTGCTTCGGGTATAAATGTTATACGGATTAATTATACTCCTTCTAGTTCCTGGATAGTGGATGCTGGATCCGCATCTCACATTTGTTCAAATGTGCGGGGACTAAAGGGGAGTAGAAAAGCTGAAACGGGGCGAAGTGGATCTTCGCGTAGGCAATGGAGCAAAAGTTCGTTGCTTTAGTCTGTAGGAAGTTATGAACTTTCTTTACCCAGTGGGCTTTTGTTAGTATTGAACAATTGTTTTTATGTTCCTACGATGTGTAGAAACATTGTTTCGGTTTCTTGTTTGGATAATGATGGTTTTGCTTTTATTATTAGGAATAATATTTGCTCCATTTATCATAAAGATATGTTCTATGCAAATGCTTGTTTTACTAGATGGTCTTTATATTTTGAACCTTCGAATATCCAATGATTTTTCTATATGTAACATTACTACCAAGAAATTTAAGTCGAATGACTTGAATGTAACCTATCTTTGGCATTGTCGTCTAGGACACATAAATGAGAAACGCATTTCAAAACTCCATAAAGATGGACTTTTGAATTCATTTGATTATGAATCATTTGATACTTGCGAATCATGTCTTTTGGGGAAAATGACAAAGGAGCCTTTTACTTTGGACACGGTGAAAGGGCTAATGAATTATTGGCCCTAATACATACGGATGTATGTGGACCATTAAGTATAGAAGCCATAGGAGGTTACGGGTACTTCATTACCTTTACTGATGATTTCGGTAGGTATGGTTATGTCTATTTGATGAGACATAAATATGAAGCATTTGAAATGTTCAAGTATTTTCAAAATGAAGTACAAAATCAACTTGGTAAGACAATTAAGGTGCTTCGATCCGATCGAGGTGGAGAATATTTGAGCCAAGAGTTTGGTGATCATCTTAAGAGTTGTGGAATTGTTTCACAACTTACTCCTCCTGGAACACCACAATGGAATGGTGTGTCTGAAAGAAGGAATCGAACTCTATTTGATATGGTTCGATCAATGATGAGTGCATCGGATCTTCCACTTTCCTTTTGGGGTTATGCACTTATGACAGTTGCTTTTACACTAAATAGAGTTCCATCCAAAAGGGTTGAAAAAGACACTATATGAGATATGGATCTGGGAAGAAGCCTAGTTTGCTTTTTCTTAAGATTTGGGGTTGTGAAGCTTATGTAAAGCGTTTACATTCTAATAAACTTGAACCTAAATCGATAAATGTATTTTTGTGGGTTATCCTAATGAGACTAAAGGATATTACTTTTACAATCCCATTGAGAAAAAAGTGTTTATTGCTAGAAATGGTTTCTTTTTGGAAAGGGAATTTATTTCTAAAGGAATCGAGTGGGAGTAAAGTACAACTCGAAGAAGTTCGAGAGTCACAAAATAACATTGAAATACCTTTGGATGATGGTGGTCAACAAGGAGTTATTGACACACCGAGTTGTAACACAAGAACTACGTAGATCCGATAGAATACGTTATGAGCTCGAGAGATATGGATTACTCATGAATAATGATCATGATGTATTGTTAATGGATCATGGTGATCCTACTACCTATCAAGATGCTATGTTAAATCGAAGACTCGACAAATGGTTAGAGGCCATGAAATCCGAAATCCAATCCATGTATGATAATCAAGTTTGGAACTTGGTTGATCCACCAAATGATATTAAGACCATTGGGTGCAAGTGGGTTTTCAAGAAGAAAGCTGACATGGATGGTAATATGCATACTTATAAAGCAAGACTTGTTGCAAAAGGTTTTAAACAAATTCATGGTATTGACTATGATGAAACTTTTTCACCGGTAGTCATGCTTAAGTCTATTAGAATTCTCATTGCCATTGCTTGCATATTATGACTATGAGATATGGCAAATGGATGTTAAAGCTTGTGTTTCTTAATGGAAACTTGTTTGAGGATGTGTATATGACACAACCTGAAGGTTTTGTTCATCCTGAGAATTCTAGTAAAGTGTGCAAGCTTCTAAGATCCATTTATGGTTTGAAGCGAGGCTTCAGGAGTTGGAATCTTCGTTTTGATGAGACAGATCGAAAGAGTTTGGCTTTATCGAAAATGAAGATGAACCTTGTGTTTACAAGAAAGTTAGTGGAAGCACTTATTGTTTTTCTGGTCTTATATGTCGATGACATATTACTCATTGGGAATGACATACCTACCTTGCACTATGTCGAAACTTGGTTGGGTAAATGTTTCTCGATGAAGGATTTAGGAGAGGCATCCTATATCCTAGGGATAAAGATCTATAGAGATAGATCTAAAAGGCTAATTGCTCTAAATCAAAGTACATATATAGACCTTATGCTGAAAAGGTTCGTATGGAAGAGTCCAAGAGAGGATTCTTGCACTATGTCACATGGCATAACGCTTAGCAAGACTCGGTGTCCTAACACTAATGATGAGCGAGAGCGTATGAGTAAGATTCCTTATGCTTCGCTATAGGATCTATCATGTATGCCATGTTATGTACTAGACCGGATGTTTCTTATGCTTTAAGCATAACGAGCGGATACCGATCGAATCCGGTGAAAGTCAGCTGGATAGCGATCAAGAACATTCTTAAGTACTTGAGAAGAACTAAGGATGTGTTCTTGGTCTTTGGTGGATTAGAAGATGATGCGGTTGTAAGAGGTTACACGGATGCGAAGCTTTCGATCACACAAAGATGATTATCGATCGCAATCGGGATATGTGTTTTGTTTAAATGGTGGTGCTATTAGTCTGGAAGAGTTAAAGCAAAGCATCATTGCTGATTCTACAAGCTGAAGCCGAGTACATAGCGGCATGTGATGCGGCGAAAGAAGCGATTTGGATAAAGAAATTTGTTTCGACCTTGGAGTGATTCCTAGTATCACAAATCCTGTTGAGATTTATTGTGACAACAAAGGTGCTATAGCACAAGCAAAGGAACCTAGGTCACATCAGTGATCCAAACATATACTCAGGCGTTATCATCTCCTTAGAGAAATTATTGAGAGAGGTGACGTTAAAATATGCAAAGTTGCAACAGATGACAATGTTGCGGATCCATTAACTAAGCCTCTACCACAAGCAGAAACATGAGGGTCATGTAAGGTCCATGGGTATTAGATACATTGATAAATGGGCCTAGTGCGAGTGGGAGGCTGTTAGTGATAGTGCCACTAGGCTCATTATATGGATATTATATGGATATGTATTTTGAACTTTTTATGAATATTTTTCTATTTTAATTAGCATGTTTATGATAGAAGAAGAACCTTGAATAGTTTCATGTTTATTATGAAGATTATTCTAAATATCCATAGTCGCTTATTGTTGTGGGAATGACAATAAATAAAGATTAATATAAAGTTTGATGGATATTCATGAGATGAATATATGTATGGGGATACACATCAGATTTATATGTATTTATTGGAGAATAAATATTGGATCGACTCGCTTTGAGATTAAATCATGGATATAAGTCATATGTTAATCTCGAGTTGTAGTGACATCGAATCCTTTGACACGAGATTGTCATGGTTCTCAACATGAGGAATATTATGTTTTGACATAACCCGACGTTGTCTTTGATCGGATGACCATAAAGATTATGATTGGGCATAATGTGAATCATGTAGTGAGATATGAGTAATCGAGATGGAATTTATCCCTCTTATAATAAGAGAGATATCTCCGGGCCCCTCGAATGATTTAGGCGAGAATTGTGTGGCCACACTCAAATGAATTGATGGAGATCAATTGCATTTATTTAATCGATCTAATCGGGAGTCGAGAAATTAAAGATAGAGAGATATAAGGTTGACATTAATCCATGTCTTATATTCTATCATGATATCATGTGATAAAGGGATTATGTCATTAACAATCGGGTTGTCTCGGATCTTGAGACTATTCATACTAACTTGGGTAGTTATAGTGTCTTGCTAGAGACCAACTATAACTTGTAGGTTTATAAATGGTGATTTAAGCCTATCGCAATGTTAATTGAACCTATAGGGTCGCACAAAATTTGAATGGACTAGAATGGTTGATGAACACTCTCTCGCTTGAGTAATTTATAATAATAAGATTATTTTAAATTACAAGCATGAATTAAAAGAGTTTTAATTCATCATATATTTAAAAAAGGAGTTTTTAAATATATATTAAAAAATGACCTCTTTAATGAAGAGGTGCCATGAAACGAGTGTCACTTCAATTAAAAGGAGGGGTCATGGCTTATGAAGTTAACTTTTATTATTTTCCTTTTGAAATCCATAAGAGAAGAAGAGAGTTCTTTGGGTTTTGGAGAAAACCCCGTTTCCGATCTAGCAGTTGGAAGCCATTTGGAAATCCGTTCGAGTGTGGATACCGGTAGAGGGCGGTGGTTTCAGCGCCTTAAAGATCCGAGGAAATCTAAGAGTAGAACTCTTGCATGGTATGATTTCTTGCACTTCTTTTTGGGTTTATGTTTTTGATTTGTATGAGCACATGAGATCCTTGGTGGTTTATTGGGGAAATGAGTTTAATATGCGTACATGATTAATTTCGCTTCCGTTGTGCATGATCCCCAAAATCCAACATTCACACCATACAATCAAGCTACAATTATTTACTCGTGTTGGAAAATTATTATTTTCATATAGAAAAGACCATTGAACTTCTAATTTTTCCTTATACTTTGAAAATATTGACATTCTTTATATTATATATCCTATCAAATAAAAAATTTCTGCTATATAAAATTCACTCAACCATGTTTAATACTTAGGAGTACACTACATTCTCATCATTTTACTATATTCTACATTTTCAAACTATAAATATTTTGTTTGCACACATTCATACAACCATAAAGTTGGTGTCATGGGCACCATGTTAGTTTTTTTTTTTTAACAAGTGATGAATGGGGCTATATTTCAGTGAATTAATTGTATTGAAAATAAAATCAATGTGTAAGTTAATGATTATATATAGGCGATAAAACATTTCTTTAAATGTAATGGTAAAAGGAGTTTTCGGCATGAAAACTTAAGCTTATAGGCATCTTTAAAACTAATGTGATGGATATCTTTTTTTTTTTCTTTTAATTTTCTACTCCAATCTATGCTCTCTAGAATTCGAAGACGACATTTTTGGCTTTTGACAAGGTTTAGGTTAATCGTGCTTAAAATTTGCTCAGACTTTGCTTTAAAAACTCATAAAATTACACGATTCATTCATTCTTAAAATCAAACAAGAATAACAAAAAGAGTTAAGGCTAGTCATTGCATTATAGGATAGTCATTTCCTTACTCCTTTGAACAAGTTGTTAGTCATTACCTTACTCCTTGAAAATGGTCAGTGGTGCCAACAACCCATTGAAGTTTCTTTGCCTTCTTCAAGGCTTTGAATGATTCTTCTCTGAAAATGGGGCGTCCAATTGATCAAATGGGGCGTAGAGTATCACTAACATGAGAAGAGGATAAGAGAGTCCAAGACAACGAGAGATGGGTCAACATACCTTGAGGCATGATCTCATAGTTAGGTAGTAGTGAGGCATGCAATGTCGTTGTCGTGAGAATACCTTATTTTAGGGTAGGCAATTGCCCACTCCAAGAATACATTGGGGCCACCTTTATTCATACATAGATAAATCAGACTAATTTACAGAATATATATGTATATATATATATATATATATATATATATATATATATATATATATATATATATATATATATATATATATATATATATATTACTTGTTTCAAATATGAACCAAAGATTAAATATGTTTATGATACACACTAACAAATTTTCATCACCGATACAAATCTCGAGACAATATTTTGAGCAAAAAATATTCAAATTTCAATTAAAAATTATTCAAAGCCCCAATTTCAACAAACTTATAGTCAAAATGACTGGCTCGATGGGATGGACCTAATGATATCAAAACTAGTCCAATTCGAGTCACATCAAGCTCAAATCAAGTCATTAAATCATTCTTAGAAGTTTTCCGGATATATTTAGAAGGGTCCAACGAATGTCGAATCTAGCAAGCCTATAGTCAAATCGAGCATCTTAACAAGATGAATTGAGTGAGCCCAAGATTTCTCAATTTCAATATCTCGAAGGCACTCAAATGTTCATCAAATACCTTTTTGATCGAAGGAAGCTCTCCAGACCGTCAGATCAAAGTAGTTCATACTCCTGTATTAATTGTACCTAAAACTCTATAAATAGAGCCTCACTTCTTTCAATATGGGGAGGAAAGCTTGAACCTTGAAGAAAAGCTTAAGGTATTGAGGAGCTGAAGTCCAGCATTACTCCAGTTACCGTCGACCACTGTCGACTGCAGTTAATCACCGCAGACTGTTGTCGGTCTGTGGTCGACTGCCGTTAATCACCCAGACTGTTGTCGATCTCACAGACCGCCGTCGACCATCACCTATCGGCATCTATCGATTGCCATCGGTCGCCACTCACTTCTTACAACAAGTTTATTCGTGTCTTGACGTTGTAACTCCGAAGAGTATGTGGCCATTTTCCGCCTACTATACATGTAATATCCACTATATAGTGAATTTCTTTAGTTGGGCTAGCCCTGTGGTTTTTTTCTCTTTACGAGTTTTCCATGTAAAATCTTATGATGTTGTTAGGTATGGCTCATATCTAGGGAGTTGGAGTTTTTTGGTGAAAAGGTGTGACTCCTGGTGAAAAGGAGTGTCTCTTGGAAGTTAGTGGGTTGGGGGGAGCGAGGACGTGTTTGTAATTTATTCATGGGTTTTTTCTATAAATAGATGTGTAAACCTATGAGTATGTAACTCATCTGAAATAGTGCATTCGCCGGCTCGCTCCCGAGAACGTAGGCAATTCTTTGCCGAACCTCGTTAAATCTCTGTATTCTTCTTCTGGATTGCGTTGTGTTCTCTGATTATTCATAACAATTGGTATCAAAGCCTCGTTCTAGAGCACAGGAGAAGATCGACGCGGGAGATCGAAGAAGTTAAAAAGATTTGGTTTCGAGATTCGAAGAATTGCGGTCTGAAAGTTCGGCGTGGAGCGGCGGTTCTGGAGGCGGCGTTTACGGTTCGCGAGCGGAGTTCGGAGTGTTCGTTGCGGGCGGCGTGTTCGGCACGGGCGAGGTTTCACGAGCGAAATCTTGCAACGGCGAGAGGCGAGTCCGGGAGTTTGCGATCGGTGGCAGACTCGGCGCGAAGGAGCGAGGCACGAAGTAGTCGGTGAGAGGGGCTGCGATGGTTTGGCGAGTTCGCGCGGAAGGCGGGAGGCGGAATCAGGAATCGGTTCAGCGAACAGGGGCAGGCTTGGGAGTTTACGACTTTTTTCGCGGCAGTTGCAGAACAGGTCGCGAGTGTTGCAGGCACGGAGAAGTTTTTTGCGAGGCGGAAGTTCGTGCGGGGTGCGAACTTGGCGGCTCCTGCAATTCGCGGCCAGTTGTTGTGGGTGGCAGGGAAGAAGCGACGATTCCCGCGGCTAACAACGGGAAGCGTCGTCACCGAGGATCGGGACCTGTTCGGCTCGGGCGAGGAGACGATTCCAGGGAGCGGTTTGCGCGGTTACCAGGACGCTGGAGGCAGAAGAATGGAAGAGGAATAAGGGAATAAAATAAGGGAATATTTCATTTCTACTAGAGGAATATTCCCTCTCATTCTTTCAATCTTTTCGCTGCAGGAGAACTGCCAATTGAAAAAACTGTGCGGTGCGGAGGGAATTTTTTAAATTCTCACAGAGGAGTTCGGCCGGTTTAACAATCCGCGGGAAATAGAGGTTGTCCACCGAGAGCAGGAGCCTCGTTTTGCGGGAAATTGAGGTGTTCAACAAGTTTAATTCGCCGGTTTGTCGCAGGAGATTTTGCAACAGGTGGAGTTCGGCAGGGTGCAAGTGGCGAGAAGACATGATTATTTCATGAACAGGAGTTTCGTGGAGGTTTTCCAAGAACAGGTGCGAAGGGATTCGTGGCTCGCGGAAACAGCAATTGGCCGAGGTACTGGTACGAACATGAATTGTGCTTCATGTGGAAATTTGATTCACGAATCACAGGAGAATCGCTAGATAGTTACTGCATTTGACAGAGAAAATTTCATGTTTCTTTGAATTTATTTGCGAAGTATTTTCTTTTATTTTTCGAAGCAAGGCAGAAAAATACAGTGCATAATTAAATTTGGATGATAATATCTGGTGCAAAAATTGAGATAGTGAAGTTCGATGGAACCGGGAACTTCGGATTGTGGCAAACAAGGGTAAAAGATTTATTGGCACAACAGGAAATTTTGAAGGCTTTGCGGGCTACAAAACCTAATAATATGGAAGATGAAGATTGGGAAGAGTTACAACTTCGAGCGGCAGGTACCATACGTTTATGTCTGGCCGATGAGATTATGTATCATGTTATGAATCTGAAATCTCCAGAAGAAGTATGGAAGAAATTGGAATCTCAGTTTATGTCCAAATCTCTAACGAATAAACTGTATCTGAAGCAAAGGCTGTATGGGCTGAAGATGCGAGCGGACTATCGATTTGGTTCATCGCTTGAATGTCTTCAATCAAATAATCCCAGATCTGGCACGGCTTGATGTGAATATTGAGGATGAAGACTGAGCAATAATTCTTTTGTGTTCGTTGTCTACTTCTTATGAACATCTGATGACTACTCTTACATATGGGAAAGAAACAATTAAAATTGATGAGATTACTGCAAGCATTGTTGGCTCACAACCAGCGGAAGCAGAATGCAGAGGAAAGCTCTAATGTTAATTGTTTATATGCTAAGGGTAATCAGGATCGTGAAAGTAAGGAGAAGGAGAATTCTGGAAGGCAAAATTTTAGGTCAAATCCTAAAGGCAAGAAGATTCGTTGCTTTAAGTTCAAGGAACAGGTACATATGAGGATAGATTGTCCAATGCTCAAGAAAAAGACTCGTGATGTATCTTCCAGGGCTGCGAATATGGTGCAGAGTGATACAGATTACAGTGATAGTGATGCGCTTTCAGTTATGACAACTCAGTTAAAGGATGGATGGATTCTTGATTCAAGATGTTCTCATCACATAACACCGAACAGGGAGTGGTTTTATTCATACAGGTTATCTGATTCTGGTTCAGCCTATCTGGGTGATAATAGATGTTATAATATTGATGGTATATGTAATGTTAGAATTAAGATGTATAATGGCACTGTTAGAACATTATGTGATGTCAGACATGTTCCAGGGTTGAAGAAGAATTTGATTTCCTTGGACACTCTACACAGAAATAGTTTCATTCCTAAGGCAGATGAGGATAGAGAAACCATCAGAATTGTTAAGGGTGCACTAACTGTGATGAAAGGGAAGATCACCGTATGTAACATCTATAAACTGTTGGGGCGTACAGTTTCAGGTGGAGATCGCTCTGTTGGAACATATGATGAAAATGCAACAGGAACTTTGACCAAGCCAGTTTAGATGGTTTGGTTGCCCAACCCACTTTGGTGTAAGAAACTCCATGAACTATTTCTCCTAAAGGTCTGAATATTTGCAAGGAGGAGATTTTATCCTAAGGGGCTAGATATTCACAAAGGTGGAGATTGTTAGATGTTTTACTCCTAAGGGGCTGAATATTTGATAAGGTAGAGATTTGTTTGGTAGGCACATATACCAGGTGAAGCATTTCTCCTAAAGTGCTGGATATTCGCCAAGGTGGAGAATTGTTAGGTATGGCTCATATCTAGGGAGTTGGAGTTTCTTAGTGAAGAGGTGTGACTCCTGGTGAAAAGGAGTGTCTATTGGAAGTTAGTGGGTTGGGGGAAGCGAGGGCGTGTTTGTAATTTATTCGATAGGTTTTTCTATAAATAGATGTGTAAACCTATGAGTATGTAACTCCTCTGAAATAGTGCATTCGCCGGCTCGCTCCCGAGGACGTAGGCAATTGTTTGCCGAACCTTGTTAAATCTCTGTGTTCTTCTTCTGGATTGCGTTGTGTTCTCCGATTATTCATAACAGATGTCACTACTGGTTGTTTTCTTTTATCTGAGTATATGTTGCATTCTCATGCAATGTTAATTCGATAAGCCATTACTCTACCGCCGTGAAATTTCTAGCACGCATCAGTTTTAAATATAGGATATTTATTTAGTATTAATTTTACATCAATTATATTTGTGTTGCATCGTTTAATCAGCCCAAAAAAATCTCTTATTCGATAGTCGGAAGATCGATGTCCATGGAGGAAAAATTCGCTTATGCATAGATCTACAATCAACATGTGAAGATGCAAATATATCTCCAAGAATGTGGCAAACATCTGAAGATTTTGATGGCAGATATGGCAAAGTATTCATTTGAAAGCTAGAACTTCCAACTCAATCCACGCCTTAATTAGTAGGTGGTTGTGGTGAAAGTACAAACTTAATGACATGTTGAAGAAGAAGAAGAAGAAGAATAAGAGAATCAAGACGAACGCAATCAAACTGGAAAAATCTTTGACTATAATGAAGAAAATAATTTGGTGACATTGCTTTTAAGATGGAATTATAAACCCAATATGTTGACCTGAAGAAGAAACAATGCTACCAACCGTTTGTCAATCCCTAGTGTGATAAAATATCGATTATTATATTATTAGAGTAATTAAAATAATTTTTAGTCACATTTTTCAAATTTTAATTTGCTTTTAACGCTAAATTTATTGTGGTTAACATTAACCATTTAGCCATATCCAACAAGATTTGTAATTATTACTTTTGTTATGCAAATCATAGTTTTTTTATTCTTTAAAACCATGTGATTTTTAAGATGATGAAAAATTCTATTTTAGAGTCAAACAATGATGTGAATAAAAATTAAAACTATTTAAAATTTTTAAAATATTTGTTGTAACTTAAAATTTTAACGTTTACATTTTACACATTTATGTTTAACTAATGGCCATTAATTCTATCAAGTTTAAGGCCATATGCATCGAGAAGGTATTACGTCCAATGTATGCATGTTCGGACACCGACGACGATTCGACCACGCAAAATGCACGGTGATGTGGCCAGTTCATTGCGGTTCTCTGGTCGCACGGTTCATCGGAAGTAATAGTTGTGCCATATGCTTCTCATTGTGCGTCTCATTGTGTGGGTTAATTAAAACTTTCATTCACCGAGAATTTGTCCTTTTAGTCCATGACAATGAAAGATATTGAAGTCCTTAATAACATGTAATTAAATGTTGAAGTCTCATTTCATATTTCTTTGGATACCCTATCTGAATCATTGCCTACACATATGTTCAAAAGAAGAGATAAGAAGAAGCCTAAATGACAAGCATCTCCAAGATCACTATTCTGCATTTTGGTTTCCACAATTATAGTCAAATGCAATTGAGCCACTTAAACTAAACCACTCATGCGGCATCCAAAGAATCAATCTTATTTTTTAATCATAAACTTACTTCTTCAAAATCATATTTATTTAAATCAAGTTACCAAACTCATTCAACATAAGATATGATAATAATTTCAAAAGGTTAATTTAGGAGTATTTTTTTTACAAAGAGAAATGATGAGCAATAAATTACGAAGTGATTTGAACTCTTGACCTTGAAAAAATAGTATTCTCAGTTAACCAGAGGGACATGAATTGTTTCTCATTGCAAAATATTTTGCTATCATAAGATAATTGAACAAATTAATTGAATAAGGCTATCAATTGTGATATAACAAAGTAAAATCTATTTAGTTTAGAATCTTAATTATGTAAATTCAAGTAGATTTCTCATGGCCTCTCATTTTAGCTTGAGTTTGAGCTTAAACAAATTAATTCAAGATAATTCATAGTTTTATTAAATCACGTACCAGTTTATTTTCACTTTTGAGAGGATTCAAGAGAACAAAATTTAAAAAATTTTAACAACAGAATGATCGATAAAGAGAATGAAATTTCTTATGAATGGATAATTGAATTTACTTGTTGAATCCAAGTTAATCCGTAAATTAGACCTCAAGGTATTAGAGCATTAGAAAGGAGAGAGAGAGAGAGAGAGAGAGAGAGAGAGAGAGAGAGAGAGAGAGAGAGAGAGTAGTTCAAGGCGGCTTGCCTCTCTGAGAGAAACTAAGATATTCTTAGGTCTAGTGTCCTTTTTATATAATTGAATATAGGGAAGTAGAGGGTCCAAAACTAAAAAAAATGATGCCTCTTATATAAAATGATCCCTAATTTATAGAGATTAAGTACAATATGAAGATGTTACATTTCTAACTCTACTTCGATGAGAGTTGTATAGGTTATTTTAGGAATTCTACATGTATGAGCATTTAGATTGGTTGTACTAGGTGGTTCAGGCTTCAGGCCGTCCTAGCTTCTGGTCGTCCCTACTTCGGGTTGTCCTGGCTTTAGGTCTTCATGGTCATGGAGTACAATATGAAGATACTACATGTATGAGCCTTCAACCCAACTTTAATGAGGTTTGTATAGATTATTTTAGGTATTCTACATGTATGGGCCTAGACAACCCAACTTCAATGAGGTTTGTATAGATTATTTTAGATATTCTACAAATATGAGCGCTCAACTCAACTTAATTGGGAAGTCCAGGCTTCTGGTTGTTCTAGCCTTGGGTCTTCCGAGCTTCGGGTCATCCTGGACTCGGGTGGTCTAGGCTTCGGGTCTTCCTAGCCTCAAGTTTTCCTCCACATGTCGTATATACTTCAGGTCGTTCTGGCTTTAAGTTATCCTAGCCACGGGTCGTCTAGCTAGGCTTCAGGTCGTCTTGGCCTCGGGTTGTGCTGGCGTTGCGCCTTCATGGCCTTGGGTCGTCAGACTTTGGGTCGTCATGTCCATGGGTTGTCTAGGATTTAAGTTGTTCTAGGTATTGGATCATCCGCTTTGTGTCATCCTAGCCTCGGGTGGTCTAGGTTTCAGGTTGTCTACTGAGAGATTCAATTTGACACATTTTTTATGTACATATTTTAATTCCTCAATTCTATGACTTCTTGAAGGCAATGCTGCAAAAAGAATAAGAAGATTTAATGTAAAAAATGCTATCACAAATACTATTAATCGATAATTGAATAATTGAACTTCCTTCATTTTTTAATGACAATGAAGTTCTCCCTTGAGGTCTTCGGTTCGGTACGACCAGCTCGGTCAGCTAGGCTTTCCTGGCCTCTAGCTCGGTTGGATCCGGCCCGACTGTCAGCCTTATTTGTAACTTAGAGAATTTTTTTTTAAACATTTGTGAGTAAAAATATAAGAAATGCTATATGAAATTTTCAACCACAAAATAAAGTTTTTGGCTAGTTTTTGCTTTTTTTTTGTTTTACCTCTTGTCGGCTATTTTTATTTTTTTTATGACAAAATCTTGGCTTATGATAACTGATGGGTCAATTTTTGGTATTAAGTGTCAATCGAACACCCAACATCACTATCAATTATTTTAAATGTTTTCTTCTCATTAAATAGATTGTGTCGTTGTCATTTTTGGCGTGTTAGTGGCCGGCTTGCATCTTACACTTCTCGAGTCTCGGTTACTTGGTCAGATCTCCTCCTCAGATAGACAACCCCTTGTGCTAAGCTTATTAAGCAGATTTCGTCACTACTTTTGCGGGTGACAGCCGAGACTCACTTATGGGTTGATTTCCTTGGTACCCATCATGGAGCTTATTGCTACTATGCAGAGAATTACCTCAAGACCTTTATTCGATTCAAGTTGGGAGACATAAATTTATCATGCGTCAGCATTGCATATTAGTTCTTTGTGCACTCCACCGATCAAACATCTTGGCATAGTTGTGGTCTTACTGCTCGGGATCAAGTTCTTCAAGTGTTGGTTAGACATTGAAGCACTTGAATTCCTCGAGCTCTTTAAGTGTTCATCAAACTTTTGACCATGTGTTACATAGATCTTCCCAAGTTCCTTGAATGCAGGCCGGATCAAACATTATGCACGTACATTATTTGAAAAATTTTACTTATCATTTTTATGAATGAAATACAATGTTGGAATGGAAGAGCATTTTTATTGTTGCAGATCATCGAAATTGTTGGTCATCTAGACTGCTGGTCGTCAAGGTTGCCCGTTTTCCAGATGGATCGTCTAAGTTGTTGGTTATCTAGATTGTGTCGTTTGAGAGCTGACCAAGTAAAACTTAATTCTTGGTTCATCTCCTTGTGCTGCTCCACTTGTTGGTGACATGATCCAATCTCGCTGCATCTTTTTAAGATGTTGAATTTAAATTTGTCTGTAAATTATATTTGAAGGAAGGGGGGGGGGGGGGAGAGAGAGAGAGAGAGAGAGAGAAGGGACAGCAAGAGGAGTGTCTGCTGACTTGCCCCTCCAGGGCAAAGTGGGGCATTCCTAGATTCTTGTGGCCTTTTTTTTATAATCAAATATTTTTTATACATGGGGGAAGATAGAGAACCAAAATTAAAAATGTGTGCCTCTTACATGAAATGAACCCTTATTTATAAGGGATGGATAATAATATGAAGATATTACATTTCATTAATGATGATTGCACATGTTATTTTTTGTATTTTACATATATATGCCTTCAAATCCGATATATTGAGTCATCCGTGCTTTAGGTCCACCTGGCCTCAGATCATCCAGGCTACAACTCATCCTGATCTCGGGTCGTCCTAACCTCGGGTCGTCATTCAGATTGCCCTGGCTTCGCATTGTCCAGTTGAGATATTCAATATATATATTTTCATGGGTTCAACAAGTTCACCTCGATCATTTTTTTTAGAGAAAATATGAGCCCAAATGATAATATGTGCAATTCAAATCCGTATCTTTGTGGCGAAAAGTTACACTCTCAAATACTATATCACGAATTAATACATTCCTAATCATTATTGAAGTCAATTTATGCTCTTAACATTCAACAAAATATAGAAGTAAAAAAGTAAAACAAAAAAAGCGTATAGGTTTAAATCATCTCACAGTCATCCGTCGTGGAAAAGAAAAAAGGTTAGATTGGACGCATGCATAACAACTTCCATGCATCCCAATTTGTTTTGGTACGAGATTGAAACCTTAAATGCCCACTTGCCTAGTTGGCTACAACGCACGTGTAGATAAACATGACTTTCCCTTTTGGACTTGAAAGGTTTCATCCCAATATTATGAACGTGGAAAAAATGATTTGACAAGACAATAATATATAATTATTCTCTTTCAAAAGTGAAAAAGATAGTCTGATCTGAAAATTTCTTTGGAATATGACCGTATGATATTATTAATATTTGTATTTTGATGTTCATCTTTTATGAAAAATAATTATTTTAACTGCTCGAAAGATAATGGATTCAAATTTATAAATTATATATTATGTTTTTTACACGTCTATAGTTAGATGGACCAATCAAAATGGGTTAAGAACATTGAAATTTCATTTGCTTTTTGTTTCTAAATAAGCAATTTTGAGTCAAAATGCAGATCTATTTGTGGGGGAGGAAAGCGTTGTTTCTGCAATAAATGCGACATAGTTGCCATAACGATAAACATAACAAGTGGCAAATATAGAAATGACAAACAATTTTGAATGGATATCTCTAACCATTTGTAGCTAAAGCATATGAAAATTAATGAAATGTTACGTAATTAGTTTGTATCAAAAATAGTTTTAAACTCAATTTTTATAAAAAATTTTTTTTTTGTTCATCAATTCTTAATTTATTAGAATTAAACAAAAATTTGACACTAAATAGAATGCAATGGAGAAAAAAGATTCATGTAGCCGACCCTCTTAGTTGGATTAAGGCTCTGTTGTTGTTGTTTTTTCTATTGTTCATCAATCCTATGGATTAAGTCCTTGCATGATTATATGAGAGGATAATTGAGCAATCTATATTCTTCTTCTCTAAAGAAAAATAACTTTCCTAGCACTTTCCCAAAGTGTGAGTTCACAAACAAATCATGATCCGACACAAATATTTTTAAATTTGCTCCTAACATTTAGAGATTTTAAGAAACAAATGGTTAAAAGTAGTGTTTTAAGTGAGCTACTACACATAAGCAAAGCCATTCCTTCTTTTTAATATAATTCTTGTTTGATGAATAATAACTTAAACACAAAAAATGATGAAATTCCGTTCTTAATCAATGTTTCTTCCCTAAAACATGGTTAATCGTTTGGTCTTCGATTTTAATGATTCATAATAATTTTAAATATATAAATATATATTTAATAAAATTTAGAGGAAAAAGAACTCATCTTCTCTTTAAAAAAGTTTTTAAGTTGTAAAATAATGGGGCGCTGAAAATGATGGCATATGTTGTAGAGATATTCCCATGAGAAAGAAATATATTTCTTCTAGGTTCAGTATAAAATCTATATATATATATATACGTATATAATTCCTGAGAAAAAGGGCATGCAAACATCTGGTGCCGATTCCGGCTTTGCAGGAGCAATTTGGTAGGAGAAAAGGCCATGCAAACATCTGGTGCGGATTCCGCGCTTGAATGAGGAATTTGGTGGGGGCAAGTAAGCTTTTGAGTGGAAGGAAAGCATGAAGCTCTTGAATTCCTTATTCAGTCAAATATGATATCATCAATACGCGAAACTCTCAAATCTTCTAAGCTCTATGTTGCTAATATTAATATGCCTAAAAATCATTATGAAGCACTAATTTCCAACTAATATGTTTGAGCTTAAAGAAAGGTGGAAAGCGTGCACATTTAACATATATATATTCTACTACTTAAAATCCCTTTGCATGATGGGTTTGAAGATTTTATTAATGTGTTGATGAACTAATATATGCAAGTTGGAAGTAGATGAATATTAAATATCTTTTCATTATAATGAAGATTAAGAAAAATTGAGAAATATTTCAATCACAGGTGGCTTGTACTATTTTTTGCAATTATGCATACTATATGTGATTCAATAATCACACTATTTTTTACTAAAAAATCACAAAAAAGTACTGCGACAAATTTTTGAAAAATTGAGAATTTATTAATTTGTAAGCTAATTTATTCCACTGAACATAATGTTAATTACTTTTTCGACATCCATTGTGTAAACAATTTATCAACATAACAACATATACATGCAAACATGCATGAATTCCTTGGAGAGGAAAGCAATAATACTTTGCATTATTAATGGCCTTCAAATCAATCCATTGGCCCATATACGATCAAAATCCACTTGTCCTAAACCTGCAGAAAGGTTTTTTTCATATGATTGAAAGGTGCCAATCTCCTCCAAGTTCTTTTCTGAGCTCATTCCTGTATCTATTGAAGCACTAAAGACTGAGTTGGAGTTTGAGTTCGACTTCTTCTCTATTTTAGCACCCTTTCCACTCAAGAAAAAAGATACTCCATCAGAGTTAGGTGCAGCCCCCAGCATTGCTTCCTCCTGTAGCAAATGGCTCATAAATTGATTCTCCGGCCTCATTGAGAAAAATGACTGCATATATTCATTTTGTTGTCCTTTTGCCTCCTCAATGTCTTTGTTTCTGAAGTTGTAGAAGAAAGAAGGCTCTGTAAAAGGAGGGGAGTGATCGGGAGCTTCGACTAACAAATCATCCACAAATGAATTGTTCATCCTTTGTGCAAATTCCTGTTGTGTTGTGCTATTCTTTGTATCCCTTTTATTGTACACCTTGCAAACAACCCATTCATCCTGTACATATATATATAAATCATTATATACATCATATTATTTGATTATTTAAAACTTATGATGTAGTTGTTATACTTGTGTGGTTTTGTGATGTTGTAGTGTATTATGAAATGAAATCATCATATTAATTTCATAGAATAATAAACTACTGATGATCTTACCAAAATAAGCCTGTTTATAGATGAATCCTTAAGCTTTTAAAAAGTAAAAGTATTATGTATCTTTTTTTTAAGCTGTTGCTATATACGTAATGTTTAATTTCTTACTAATCTTGTAATACTAATTTTAATTATTCATTTATCTTTGAGTGCAGATTTTGCCCTTTTTCGTATATGTTGTCTGTTTTTAGCCAAATTATCATTGGCATACGTACTCAAACTATTCTTTAATATAACCTTCTTTTAATTTATTCTTTCTAATTTTTTCAAATATACATCTTAATACTCTTCATATTATTTTAAGCAATGTTTAACTCATAAGTAAAGCAAATTCTATATACTCATTGTTTTAAAAAATGTTAAATAAAAAATGATATGCTATTTGAGACCATTTTTTTGCCATGTAAGGGAAGGAAAAATAAAGAGGAATCAATGTTTTAATGAGAAAATTTTAATTTGATAATCAATATATGTACCTGATGAGATGTGGAAAATTTATCGTACTGATATTTTCCATCAAGCCTGTATTCATGCATGACCCATTTGGTCTTCATTCCTCTTGGAGCTCTCCCACTATAAAAGACTAATGTTTTCTTCATCCCAACAAGGAAGCCTTTTCCTCTAAATATCTCCTTATCCTTTCCTGTTGCTTTCCAGTAGCCACTTGATGTGGCTCTATTGGTCCTCATTCCTGTGGGATACTTTCTATCCCTTTTGCAGAAGAAGTACCATTCTTTCTCTCCCATATTAGCTTTTCCTGTACATAATATATGCATATAATATCATATTTAATAGCCTCTTCAACATCAAATACTTAAAGGTTGAAAAAGATGACCCTTTTGTTTGTTTTTAATTTAATGTACCTGGAAGATCCCATGGCTCGCACTCATTGAAGCTTCCTTCACCAATGGCTATTGACTTGAAGCTCAGATCCATAACCTTCTCTAATAGATAGTGGGTTATAATCTCTTCATCAGTTGGATGAAATCTGAAGCCTGGAAGCAAGTGAAGGCATCCATCCATGGTTGTCAAAGGTGGCAGCAGTTGAAAATGAGGAAAAGTTCAACTGAAGAAAGAAGAAGATGGAGGGAGCTTAGGAGTTCTCGAAAGATTGAAAACGTGGAAGAGAAAGGTGAAACCTTTTATAAGAGCTCTTCCAGCTTGCGGGAAGATCCGTGATGTGGGAGGCAATGATAATGGGAAAAACACGTTTTCTTACCTTTGTTTATATTATTTAATATTGTCAACTATCTCTAAAATAAAGTGAGCTGATTTAATTTGTCCTCTCATTTCTATCATTCTTATCTGTTACATTAGTTGAATTGGTGTTATTGATGAAGTGACTCTTTCTTCTAGGGAAAAAATGTAGTGTTGTGGTAAGTCTTCTCATTTTTAAGCATGAAAAATATGTAAATGTACGGACATGTCAAGGCCACATTTCATTGTTTGAAGTTAAAAATCGTATCTTTAAAATTAATAATATTTTTTTATTTTATTTTTTTTTTTTTTGTATCCTTGGTCAAATTTTTCGTTATTCTTTAATATATAACTTAATTTAATTCTCTGATTTTGTTATAAGTTTTAGGGTTGTATGGCAAGAGAAATTATTTCATATGGAGCACGTACGCAGTTGTTAGGTGCGGAGTAACCTTTTTGAGGGTATTGGGAGGGTATGGAGGGGGTATTGGTTATTAAGGTATTTACAGGGTATTGGTTATTGGGTATTGATAGGTTATTACAAGAGTACTGGATGGGTATTGAGGAGCTGCGCGCGGACTGAGTACGTGCTCCCTATGCGATAATTTCTCGTATGGCAACGAATGAAGTTTAACTTGACTGGTTTTAGTAAGCCGTGTAAATTCAGGTTTAGCAAATTATGCGTGATTAAATTTTAAAATTTGTATGATATGAGCTTTAATAAAGTCATTTAAATCCTAAAAGACCGTTTGATAACTTGTATAAGGCTTTAAGTTTGTTACTAAAAATTCAGTTAAATTTATCATAAGAAGTAATTATGAATTTCATTGAATGAACTTAGATTAATTTATAATTCTGTTAATTCATAATTAATTATTTTCTTAAAATTAATTATAAATTAAAATTTTATTAAGATAACTATTTATGAAGCAATAATTGAACAATTGTAAATTAATAATTAAGTAATTATTAATTATAATAATAAATAATTACTTATAATTTTAATAAATACAAAATTTAATATGCATTTTATTTTTATTAATTAACTATTAAATACATATATATAATTAAACTAATAATATATTTTTTAAATTATTAATTATCAATCAATCAATTAATTATACATGTAACTTGAATAAAATTAAACATATAACATAATTACTCTACTTTTTCCTCTCCGCTGCTCAATGCCTCGCTTATTCTTTCCTCAAATTGAAAGCCTCACCCTTCTTCTCTGCCCAAAACCCTCGCAAGGCATCCAATATGAAGTTTACCACTTTGATGGAGAATCCATTACAAAACATCTTAAGTATTGCTCTAATGCTCTATTAATGACTTTATTTAGTTCATTTGATTTTGGGTGATATGAACTGCTATAGTTCAAATTAAGCATTGCCAATTAATTTGAATAATTCTTGCCAAAATTTACTTAAAAAGAGTAGGTCACAATTAGATACTGTTAGTTTTGGTATTTCATGTAATTTGTAAGTCTTTGAAGTAAAACTTATAGCAATTGAGTGAGCAGTAAGTGTGTTTTGAGGGCTAAAAAATGGGCATATTTTGAGAAGCAGTCAATAATAACCAATATAATTATTTTGCCTCTATGATTTGGCCATGGAAGTTTCTTTCCAGGTTTTGCTTAGAATTCATAATGGTTGTGACAGAACTGCATGTTTTTATTGTCATATTTTGCTTGTTAATTGGCTTGTAGAACATATATAACAACAACAACAGCAGCAGCAACAACAAAGCCTTAATCCCACTGAGTGAGGTTGGCTACATGAAACATTTTTCTCCATTGCGCCCTATTTAGTGCCATGTTTTTATTTAATTCTAATAAATTAAGATCATTTTTTATACAATAAGCCCAAGTCTTCCTATGTCCACCTCTGTCTTTCTTAATATAAGTCGAATCTAAAACATCTATTCTCTTAATCGGATCATCAGGTGGTCGATGTTTAATGTGACCAAACCATATAAGGCGACTCTCTCTAATTTTGTCTGTCACTCACTGGAGCCACACCAACCCTATCACAGACATAATCATTTCGCATTTTGCCTCTAAGTGTAAAGCCACTCATCCATCTAATCATTCTCATCTCAGCAATACTTAACTTAGTAATATTGATGTACCAAAAAAAATGTTGGACCTATATTTTATAATCTTTTTTTTTTTTGTGATATTAAGCTTTAAATAAAGGTATTTTTCATGTTTTGTTGCAGGTATATTGATTTTAGGCATTTGGAATAAAAGAAAACAAAAAGAGCGAAATTTGGAATGAAAATAAGGGATTTTTGGAATTCTGGGTCTAGACGTCGTCGACACCATTTGACAGAGATTTTGGGATTTAATTCGCGGCTGGGCGTCGACGGTGCCCAAGTCCAACGCCTACGGCGCCCAGAATAGTTACCCGCGATTTCGTTGTAAATTCGACGTATTCAAATGCTTTTTGAAGTGATTTTCAAGGTATCTCTTGGGAAACTCGTCCTTACACTATATTAGATAACTAAACCCGCCCAAAAAAGAGGAGAGTCGTAGGTTTTAGAGAGAGTTCGCTGTTTTGAGTGTGTTAGGCGTGGGTGTGAGTGGAGAAAAGTGAACAGTCGCTGTAGAGAGTCTTGTGGACTCTTGTTTTGAGTGAGGTTTGAGTGTTGTTGTGAGAAGAGAAAGATAATCAAAGGAACTGCAAGAGATTTGCTTTGGGGAAGAGTTACAGATAAGTTGTGTTTGTATGAATTTCATTTTATATATAAAATTCATACTTTCTCGTATCTTCCTTATGAATTCTGAGTAGATTTCTTTGTCTTTCTCCTTGCAATCAGATATGGTGAAATGGAGAGATAGATTGTATATGTTTTTAAAATTTTAAATATTTGTGATGATTTTACACTCCGTTTTTCATCTACTTTTCGATCTGACCAATTGAAATGTTAAAATTTGTTATGAAATATAAGATTTGAAAGGACTATGAGTTCTACAACAAAGTGGAGATCACATTCAATGCTACGGATGTTAATGTAGTTCATAGGATTGAGTGCAAATAAATAGGGAAATATACTTTGTTGGGCATGGAATTGGAGATTTTAAGGATGACAGACTAAAATCCACAATTCGGTCCTAGTGTTTGAAAACTAAAGCTAGAGTTAGCCCTCAAGGGGAAGTGGGAGCTCTGGATTGGGAGCCAGTATCCTCTCAACCTAACAACAAATTTAGGAACCAAACATAGGATTAACCAATGTTCTTTATGCACTCGGCAGAGAGTAAAGAATAGGAATACTCATATTTAGCACAATACAAGTTCCAACAATATAAATCTTTCACTAACCATAAAATCATTGCAAGGGGAATGATGTTTTCTAAAAATTTGAATCTTTCATTAATTAAATAGTAAATCTTTGTTTAGAATTAGTAAATTTACTTTAAAGTTTAAATAGTAGTTTGGTAAAATTAGACACATTAGCATATTCAAATATTATCAACTTGTACTTTTCACCTGTAAGTTTTATAAAATTTAAACATTGTATTTTAGCACTACTATCATAAATTAGCCCCTTCCTCGTGGGATCGAAAACTAGAACTTCATTAGTGTCATGTATCACTTGTGTGATACGTATACTTGTGTTTGTATTATGATGTCCAAAAGGAAATATATTGAAATACAAAAATAACACATCAATTATGCTTCTCTTTTAAAGGCCAACATTCAACATCATAGAGCATTGCAGGTCTCACCACCATCTTATTAAATTTTCCTTTCATTCTAAGCGGTACTTTTCTATCACACAATAGTCCTGAAGCATTCCTCTACTTCAACCAACCAACTTGAATTCTACTATTAACATCCCCATCTATATCACCATTGCATTGAACAATAGACCCGAGATATCTAAATTGTTCACACCTTTTAATAATTTGATCACCCAAATAAATTAAATTATAACATATTTTATTTTCAGCCAATAAAATTGAGCTGTTTTTCTTATTAAATTTTGCCTAATGCCCCCATCTCCTACTACTGGCGATGAATGTAATTCTATTAAAATGTTTGACTAGAAGTGTAGAACAACGTACTTTTGAATCAAAATATACTGGCCAGTTTTTTAATATGTATTAAGGGAGTTTGCAGGAGTTAATAAAAATATATGTATAAAATGTTGCATTTTTTTTAGTTATCTTATCACCTTTCTTATTTGATATAAAATTGTGGTTATATCTTGTGTCTGTTTTAGGGCTTGGAATTCAAGTGCTTTTTTGGCTAGATTTATCATTCTATGATTTTTTTTTCTAGAAAGTGTATCAGCTATTTCATTTGTTCTTCTTGGTTTATATTTTTACTAAGAATCTCTGTTATTTAGGGGTCTGAATTTCTTATTGCATTAGTTCAAAATATACTAGCCAGTTTTTTAATATGTACCAAGGAAAGTTCGTAGGTGTTAAAATAAATGCATGTATGAAGATTTTGCATTTTTTAAAATTGTGCTATTTGTGGTTATATCTTGAGCCTATTTTAGGGCTTAGAATTCAAGTGCTTTTGTTGTTCGGAACTCTAATTTTATGATTGTTTTCTAGAAAGTGATCAACTATTTTTTTGTTCTTCTTGGGTTATATTCAATTTTGAAATCAAAACCTAATGATTTTACTAAGAATCTCTATTATTCTGGGGTATGAATTACTTATTACATTAGTTCCCTGATATCTTTTTAGTTTGTTCTTATAATGAAGGAGTTCCTTAATAAATATTACACTATAGGAAGAATCAAAATCATAAGCGAAGAAATTAGCTGATAATAGCGCTAAATGTCATCAGTAACCGTTATTACGGGCTAAAATTCTTTGAAGATATATTCAAATTAAACTTCTGTCATAAAGGAATTTGTGTCTAATTATTTCAGCCGCTAAAGTATACGGCTGATTTGTTGCTGCTAATTTCCATCATTAGTATACATGTGATGGAAAAGGTTAAACTCTAATTTTATCTTTGATTTTGCCCTTAATATCTATCATAATGTTGAAGATATTATAATTTTTTTTTTCAATATGCATGACATGACATTCATATTATGTCTAATCAAATTGCTCCTCTAAAATGGAAGACTAAAAAAATGCTTTGTTTTATCTAATTATGTGTAACATCGAAGTTAGTAAGATGAATTGAAGACAATTTCAGAAATTTGTGATCTTTGAAGTTTTACTAATTATTGTCACAAATCCTCCCGAGTTATCTTTGGCGGAGGAATGGAATTTTCAATCATTTTTGAAGCAGGCGTCTTTATTCCTTCTGAATGTGTGATCAAAGAGTAAAACCATTTGGTTATAATCAAATCATGAATTTTCCATACACATTTTAAAGAAAATGCCTTCGACATATTCATGTAATATGAATAAACCAATTTTGCCACAGTTATCTAACTTGATAGCTTCCAAGACATAGGAAAATCGTTTATTATTCATATTAGGACGACTTTCAATTGAAAATTCTACTTTATATAGCAATATCATTAGTCATCACACCTGCTTTTCAGAATATTTAAAGCTTATGTACTTAAGGCTATAAGGGCAAATCATTTTTTTTCCTTGGGGCTATGTAGACCAAGTATAATCAACATTAGAAAAAAAAAAGGTTATGTACATATCAGAAGGTAATATATATGACATAATAATTAATAACTATAATGAGTAGGGTTATGGGACCTGAATGTATGGTGTGAACCCGTCTTCACATAAGTCAAGTCTAAAATTGTGAAATTTGTCTACAAATTCATGATGCAAATGATCAAAATATTTTTCAGGATTCTCCATCTACTCAATGACTTAAAAACTAGTATCACCGGATCTTTTCTGAAGTCATATCATGTGAGGAGCTAAATGTATAAGGTAAAGAGTGTATGAGAAATGAGCGACATGTATAAGAGATGTTTGTATGAATATTTTTTTATTTTTTGCTTTTTTGACGCTATAATTTGAATCTCTCAACATCATAAAATTTGTATTGTCGCAATTGCATTTGTTATATGATACACCTAGCATTCATTAACACAACAATATATCTTCTCTCATAATCAACCCTAACATCAACAATATTTTTTTTTGTCTAGAGATCCTCTAGAATTAAGTATTCATTAGGTTTTGAATCCTTTAGAATAAGAAAACGCTGGCAAAAAGATTACTGTAGCTAAGTGACGGTATATATTGTAGCTAAGTCGTTGATAATAGATCGGGATATCATAAAAAAAAAAGAAAACCAAAACAAAGTGGAATATAAATGGTTTAAGAATATTGTTCGACATGGATTGTACATTTATTGGTGCATTTGTCAAGCCAAATCAAATTGCAATGAAATTTTTAGTGCCCTTCATGTGTTATACAGACAGTTTTGTGTATCACCTCTATGGTCATTTGAATATGATGGTATCATATTCTTAAATTAAGATTGGAGAATATATATGCTCCACATAGTTCATATATGAGCTTCTCAACTATCGGTATGAAAAATCTGTCTTGAATAGTTAACTGGTTAAAACTTTGTAGATTCCATCTTTCTTTGTCATTAATATGATTGGAAAAAAAAATGCACATGCTTTCTCGAATTATTACAACCTATAACATTTCTTTCACCAATGATTCCATTTTAGCTTTCAAAAAGTGGGGATAACAATATTGTTTTACATTTATTGGTTTTGCCCCTAGTTATAGGTGAATTTGTATATCAACCTTGTGGCTTGGTGGTATTTATATTGGTGATTGGAATTTTTTTTTTTGGTAATGCTATAAAATCTCATGTATTTTCTTATGAATAGTTTGTTGCAGTTTATGTTTTGTTTCTCTGTGGTTATTATGGTCATGTAAAGTCTATGAAACCATGATATACTTGTATGTAGAAAAGGATATTTAGGTATACACCTGAGCATTCTAAAGTATTACAATTTCCAACAAGCACTTTAAAGAAAGATGCTTGTTAAATATGTGATTGTAATTGTTGAATTATTAATCTAGTTTACTTTAAATTCTGAGTTTGATCCGCTATCTATTAATATCTATATTGTTGTGTGGGCAACACTACCTCTTAGTCTTATTGTTCTTGGTGATTGGTAGCTTTTAAATCATTAAAATTTATTTATGGTGTTTTTTGAAATGTCATAGTCCCATCTAAGGATTCTTTGGTTGATTCATTAATCTAATCTTGCTCTTCATTAAATAGCATTAGAGCAAAAAATTTTGATTTACATACATACACTTAGTGGAATTTATCATTGCAATTGAAATGAAGTCCTTTAGCCCTTCTCTCATTCATTTGTAATGGAGTTTCCATTACACGTGGTGGTTGTTCCTTGTCTTGGTGATGTTGAGTTGTTGTTTTGACTGCGATTGAATCTATTTTGTGATCATATTGTATTAACGTGGTGTTTATCAAATATGTTTTGCATTAGTGTGATTATCTAGAAGGCTTGTAACAGTTTATGTAGTTGGAGGGCTCTTACTTCACTTCTAATGTCTAAGCATAAACCTATTTCAAAACAAATTTGAAGGATTGAATGTGCAATACCTGAAATTCAGTTTGATAATCCTTAAATTGGTATTCTTAGACTGTTGACTTCTACATTAATTTCAATAATTTACCTTGTATGTCTCTGAATGGTGTTGGGACAAATCATTTAATAACACTGCATTTAAAATTTTGCCAATAAATTAATTTGTTTCTTGTTGGCATACATCCACTAGTACCAACTTAGTGTCATTCCCTTCATATTAATTGAGACAATGATGAAGCATTGGGCTTATTAAATTTGTAATAAGAAAAGAGTTGCTCATATTTAAATAACCAACTTTGCATATTATCATTGTTGAAATGACACATCACCATTTTTATTTCGTGAATTGAAATGTGTTGGTAGAATGATTGAAATTCTGATGTATTGATGCCATTAAGATACTTCCTCCCTCTTCTTGATTAGTTTGCTAGTTTGTTGTTTGTTGTTTGTTGGTCTATCTTTGCTTTTAACTGGGAGAAACATTATGAAAGTTCTGTGATCACCATGGTCAAAGATGAGATTTTTTAGTCTCGCCTATTCTAATTGTAAAGTCCTTCAATATTTTTTATGTGTTTTTTGCCATCGTAACTGAGAACAACTACTTGTTATGTATTTCTTGCAAAGAAAGCTTCAATGGACCAATGAAAGTATTATTTATGTGTTTCCATACCTTGAAGATAGGGTTTCATATTTTGAGGCTAGTATTTGGAAAGAAAATATTAGGGTTTCCGCTCCCCAAAGTGTTCCAAATTTGGCGCTTTAGGGTTTCCTCTTCATCCTAGTTGGAGACTTTCAAGCAGTTCTAGCTCTGTTCTCAAATTTCTAGTAAAATTTGAGAAAGAATCCCTATATGACATGAAAGTTATTTCTTTCTTTTTAGTCATTCTATGACCCGATCCGTAACTACGTGTATTTTTAATCTCCAAAATATTGCCAAAAACTTTTCTCAAATTATATTTTAGTGACTACTGTGAAAAAATGTAATGATTTAGAAAATATCTAATAAATTTTCACGCTATGGGTATTACGCAAGTATACGTATCGTTTCAAGTAACATAGAATTTTCCTTAATAAGCCAGTATCGATCCCATGAGGAAAGTTGTAACTCCTAAAATAAACTTCCAAAATTTCAATCTAAATTGCAGATAAAATTAAAAAGAGAACAATGTCGATATGCTTGCAAAAATTCACTACTAAATTTAAACAGAAAGTAACAACTAAGTTTAAAAGTTTAATAATGTAAACTAACGGATTTGGATATTATAAAAAGATTTTTCTCCTTGCAAAGAGATGTTAACCTGTGTAGGATTAAAGTCGCTAAAAATAAGATGATGTGTTGTAACAAATAGAAGCATTCATATTTTTTACACTCTCCCGATGCTAGCAAAGAACATTGGCAAATTTAGAGTTTTTCACCAGCTTGTGTAGTAGTGCTGAGTAGATTCTGGTATCTCACCTCCAGATTACCCAGTGTACCCTCTCTATAGGACCTACTAGGGACTCTTACGATCCAAACTCTAAACTGAATTAATAAAATGATCTAGTCTGTCACCCTAGAAAATCAATTATATGCCCATCAAAACTTATCTCCCTATTTATTTGCACTCTCCCTTAGGTGATCACAACAGCTATTCACAGAATGAAGTGTGATATTCACTAGTTAGGTGAAATCATAGCCCTCCCAGGTCATTATATTTATCAACGGATTTTAACCTTATAAGTGGTCAATTTGCAAAGTAAATGAAGAATATGTAAAAATACCATCACAATTTTTAAGATCAAAAAGAAGTCTTTAAATCATTCTAGTCCCACAAGATTAATTCACATATGCAAGGAGAAAGAAAATGAACTACTCATAATTTATGAAGATTAAATAAAAACACATGATTTGCATTGAAATTCAAGTCTTAAAATAAAAACTTAAACACAAATACAAAGTATCTCATGTCTTCTCCCCAAGCAAATTTCCGGAGTTTCCCTTCAGCAATCTCCAAAGTCTTACAAAACAATTACTCACACACAGAAAAACTAAATGAAAAAAAAAACTAAAAATAAACACTCCAAAGTTCAACTCAAGTCTCTCCTTTTTTGGTAAAATTGTTCCAACTTAATAGAACACTGAAAATAACTAAGGGTTGCTTCAAGCACCTCTTCAAAATTCAGTCAAATTCAATGTATCTTCTAGAAAGTTGGTTACTGACACTATAACACCAGGATGCAGCGTTATAGCGCTGAATTTGCCTGCAGGGTGGCGCTATAGCGCCACATAAAGTAGATCAATTTTTGCTTCATTTTTCTATCATTTTCTCTAAATGTTCATTCTATGTAGCTGAAACAAAAAACATGCAAAAAAACATTCCTTTAAAGTGCAATATCATAAAAAATGTACATAAAATACTTATAAAAGTGCACTAAAAACACTAAATTTTTAGGTGGATCACTCTGCTAACCAGAATACTTTTTTTATAGAATTTTTAGTACCATTCACAATCCTTGTTTCTATTTCTTCAGATTTCTTGATCTATTTGCACTACTACAACTTTTTTAATCTTATTTTAACAATTTTTACAAGATCTGTCCTCTAAAGAAATTCTTATTGAAGTTGAAGATTAAAAAGCATCTTGCTAAATTTTTTTATTGTATCAAAATTTATGTATAGTTACAATGTGATTTTCATTACCAGTAACTTTTTAATTTTATAATCAAGTTTTTATCGCATATTTATACTGTTAACAGATGAAATTCCTTTGCATCATAATCTTAATCTATACAGCAAATTAAACCTGAAACAACTGATAATAATTTCACATGCATATCTCTTGTTCGAAGAATATCTGAAGTATTTATTTGAGCAATTTCTTATAATATTTCTGTTGTCTCCTATATAACATATAACATCAACAAAATTATTGAAAATTTTAATGAAGTTTTGAAAGTGAAAAGCATTATTTAATTAACTTAGCATATTGAGTAAAAATTTTTTATTATAGTAACAATTGTTTCAGAGTTAACACAGCAGAACAAATGCGTAAACGATGCATGGCTCAGGCCGAGATTGGAACGGAATAAACAAACCGAGCTATAGCTGAAATTTTGGATCCAATTTTTTTCGAGCAGATTTGAGCCATAAATGAATCAGCTCGAAGCTACTCTAGATTGGGCCATAGTAATTCTATATATAAACTTTATGTATATATAATGCTAAGTAAAATTAAATATAATAAGTCATGAGCCAATTCAAAGCTTGAACACATCCAAATAACTCAATTTGAGCAAGCTAGTTTTGAATTCAAGCTGAATTGAGCCCGATTTAATTTTAATATGCTTAGCTCAAAATCAATTATAACGAGCCACGAGCCGATTTTGAACCGCACTATATCCATTCAAGCTGATTTTGAGCCGACCTCAGTTCAGCTCGAAACCAGATCATTACCAACCCACATGAAAGCTAGTCTCAAGCCAATCAGTGGATTAGCCCTTCGACAGTAAAGGCATCACATGTAAGGAGTATCGCCGGTATCGTTTGTTGAATTTCGTTCGATCCTCCTCAAAGTGTTCTATTTTATTTATCAAGTTATTGGATTTATTGGCATCCGCTATATCAACGTTTTTGATAGATATAAATGATTTTATTTTGTGATATTATCCTATGTACATACATATGTAACACTGGAACTCTATTTTTTACATTTATCCCACCCCAATATTTCATATACAAATACCACAATTTTAATACTTAAAAAGTGAAATGTGTAAAAGTTAAAGTTTAGCTGGGGATGAAGTGTAGGAATAGAGTAACGTTAGCAAGAGCAACCAATGGCGTAGCATGAAAGCTTGGTTTAGATTAAATAAACTCAAGTATTGAAAGCTAGGGAAGCCATGAATTAGCAAATGATACATAGGATGCTCTCAAGATGATGTAGGACTTGTATAACATTTCGAAAGACACACGTCATAAAACATGCAAAAAATGGGTGCCACATGTGAAGACAAGAATATGCCCATAATATGATATGTATGTCCTTAAAGTGATCACTTGATTAGACTAAACATGCTAACATTGTGAATGAAATTCGTCCACTCATATATATCTCCTTCTAAGATGAGTATTGGCATCTCTATCCATTTGACACATGTAAATTGGCATGACTAGGGGTTCTTAAGGTCCTACAAGAGAGCCACCCTAAAAGATACCATTTAAAAAAATATATAAATCCATAAAAATTTGTAGAGAAATGATCCATTTCTAGATTGTTCATGAACAATAGCCACTTATTAAGAAAAAATACATAACTCATTAAAAAAACATACATAAGCAAGGGAGTCTAACTCACAATTTGTTCATCTATGTCTTTCTCTCTCATCCCGCTCATTTTTTATTTATAAATTGAATTCACAAATAAAATTCATAAAGTTAATTGCTCTATGTCATCCATCAACACACTAACTAGCCTAAACCCATATTAAACTTCTCCAATACCTTCTCCAGTTACCATCAAATCAAATGATAAGAAAAAGACTAGCTTTCTAACTAATGGAAACACTTTATACTATCGAGTGGTAGCATGGATTATGAAATTTTAGGATCATTGATCAATATCTAATGGATAATGTATTTGTCTCTGAGAGTATGAAACTTAAAAGAAAGCTAGAGTTGTAATATATGCAACATACATTTTCTTAAAGAAGAAATTTAAGGGATCTATGTTAGGACCCACAATATCATTATCCTGCATAAGATTCATAATATAAACACCAAAGTAGTATTTTCTCTTACAGTCTTAAAAATAAACACATCCAAGACAAACAATTTCATTGATGCAATTCTTTCCTTTGGATTTAGAATATATTCATAAAAAATCAATCTTTTCTATCAAATATTGGAAGTCTAAAATATTCTTAAAAATGAAATAGTCCGCTATGGTGAGACAAGACATCCTATGGTAAGGATGAAAAGTTTGTTTATGTGCCATGTTAGCCTTTTTGAACTTGATATCATGAAGAGTTGTTATCCTTATGTAATAAAATATTTTAACATTTTTTTAACCACTCCTTAAATGGGTAAACATAATCTTCTTTTTGCGGAGAGTAAGTTATTTTTGCTCTTTATATATCTTAAGTGATGCTATAGTAATAATTACTTTTTGATATTATGTGTGATGGATAGTGAAATATGAGTTTTGTGCTTCCTAGGTTGATTTTGATTTTTTTATTTTTTATTTTGGGCAATTAGGCTTCTAAATTTATTGAGGATCCTCACATCTAAGTATAACAAATAAAAAGAAATTAAGGCTTGATCTCTTGTTTAGGAGCTTTTTGAATATCCTTATAATAGATTTTTTTTAAAGAAAAGTAAAGATTTGTTGTTGTATTTTACAAGGCTTTGTGTAGCATGTTCATCCTAGAGTCTTGGCTTGCACTTCACACTAAGATTTTATTTACTGAGTTAAGAGTATTTTCCTCAGCCATAATTAACTCACCCGATTGTGTGCTAAGAGGGTTCCCTTAGATGGCATGGATCAGAATAACTTAAGCAAGACAAATCTACATCTAAAGGTTCTCTAAGGTATTTAAAGGCTTTGGCTTTGTGAATTATATTGCTTAGCTTCTATTCTACATCACTAGCCAATTGTACAAAATAGGAAAAATTGCTTTTTATGACTGCTGATTTCTGTGGATTATGATGAAAAAATCGTAGCTTTCGATATTTCCAAAAATTTACTGACGGTTCTAGGCTCGTAGGTAAAATATTTATCAGTAATTCCAAAACCGACTGATATTCCAACGGTGTAAGATTATCGATCAATAACCGACGATTCAATGTGGTCACCTTTTTAGAGAAAATTAATATCATTAGTGTTCATCGATTCATATAATCGATAAGGGAATCATTGGTAATAGTGACAGTATATACGTCGGAAAGTGACGCGCTCGTCGATGTATTAATGCTAGCATTCCGCCAGTTCAATGTCGCTAATGCGTCGGTTATAAAAAATAGACGATATAATTGTTGGAAAAGCATTGCACCCATCAACTTTTTTTTTTACGCAACATTTCATCGTATTTGTGTCAATAATGCGTCGGTTATTAAAACCGACGGTTAAACTGTCGGAAAAGTATTGCATCATTTAGTTTCGTGTTACGCAGCATTTCATCATTTTTTTTTGGTTATGGCATCAGTTATTAAAACTGATGATTAAATTGTCAGAAAAGTATCTCACCTGACGGTTTGTTGTGACACACTTAAACCGTCGGTTAGGTGTCGGTTAAGCGTTGATAAATAAATCCACCGGCTAGCCATCAGTTTTGGCTAAGGATAAGTCAGAGGTTGTCATAAAACCGACGGTAAGCCGTCAGAAACATATAGCATAAAAAAAAAAAATCATGCTTTCGAATATACATTACTGCACATGTTATCACAACATTTAATATATCATTCCAAACAATTAAAGTATTAGAATAATAGTCGAACATTTAATTATCCAATCAAATAACGAAACAAATTAAATGCATTTAATCTAAAATATATACATCATTGTTCACAGAGAAAATATATGTACAAACGTTGAACATTATCATAAAAAAAGTAGCCCTAATCATCCTCCTCTATCTCCTCATCCTCATCCTCATCGTCCTTAGTCGTCGCTTCCTTGACACGCTCCCTCATCCGCTGTCGGAAGGAATCTAACTTGGCCTTCAGTTTGGCCTCCATGTTGTCCTCTAGCTCTAAGTGAAACAGGCCTCCATCTTGGCAGAAAATGTGGTAACACGCTAGGATATCTCATCATCCTACGCTATAGAGGTAGAAGCTGCAAATTCACTAGTGGAGGGGTAAGCATTGTATTCAAACTCCTATGACTCGAGCCCATAAACTCTACACTTCTTCCTTTCTTCAACAGCCTCCCTCCACAGCTATAGAAGGATCATGCTGATGAATCGTAATACCCATGACGCCTGAGATCAGTTCTTCTTCAGCTGCTGGAATCTCTCTTGCAAAAAAAAGTAGTTACATTTAGTTACAACTAGCATGTATCGACAACAAACAATTTCAGCTCCTGAATTACCTGAGTGACACGGGATCTATTATCGATCCAGGAATGGTTGGATTCCCTTCGGTGGGTGTGCTCAGTTACGATTGCGTTGGGCTCACATCCCATCTCCATAATCTTTCCATATAATGAAATAGTTAGAATAAATCTTTTACTATTGAAAAATTTAATGAAAGAATGAAATCTTACCAGCCCCTGCGTGTATTTTGTCTGTGGAAGTGCCCTACCGTCGTGCTTGGAGGCCCCATGCCTCCACAGTCTGACTGTCTATTCAACCTTGCCTGGTCCCACTTCTTCCGGTAGTCTGAGGAATCCCAAGCCTTAAGCAGCGTGGCAAAAATATCTTGTCTAAGCCACAGAGGACATTGTCGCGATATTTGAATATTGTCAAACATGTCCCGAAGGCAATCGCTACCCTTGTGCTCAAAGTTGCGCCAGATGAGTGCCTCATGCTCGAGGCGCCAAGAGATTTTTTTCTGTAAAATTACATGGATTATTTGTTTGTTCGCTGCATTGAAAAAAAAACAACTTAATATATTTATGAACAGTATATACCGCAAACTCTTGAGCCCCAAGACCTTGTACTGCCATCGGGATCTCCTACCGCAACAAGTATGTCGAGTCGTACTTGCTCCGGATGATATTCTGAATGGCTTGAGAGTCCTGGATGGTTGTCTTAAGCTACAAGATACAAGAGTTGAACTTTCGGCTATCTCGAGTCGTGCAGGTGGATGCCTTACACTCATGACATTAAAAAGGGATGCCAACAAAGGAGACAAGGATGCTAGGTTTATGATTGGTTTTTCATTTGGAGACAAAATATGGAACAAATATATCTGTGAGAGACTTAGTGTAGCTATAGTAGCATATACTATCAGAGGGAGAATCCTTTATCAAATATAAGTCAATATTCGACCTTTTAATGAGCTTCGATAGAAGTAATATTACCTAAGATATTAAATGATCCGATTTCGAGCCAAGATAATATAGGTTCTGAATAAATTTGATCCAGAAGTTTAGCTTGTAACTCGAAGAGTTTATTTCAATATGAGTTTCATGTATGAGTCAAACATAGAATCAATTTCCAAGCGATTATCATTTTTCAGCTAATTTCACAGCCATACACTACGTTCCACTAAAAGTATCAAATTACATACAAATTATTTTCATAATTTAGCCAAAAATCTCAGTATTTGATAATTTTAAATTTGCGGGATTTATTAAATCCTGTTCAAACTGAGTCCTGTTTTCAATCAAATAACCTCTTAATCTAAAGGCCGCCATTTTGCACAATAGAACATTGCAGGTCTAACCACAATCTTATAAAATCTTCCTTTAAGTCTAATAATTATTTTCTATCACACAATAGGCTTGATGTATTCCTTCACTTCAACCAACCAACTTGAAATCTACTATTTACATCATCATCAATATCACCATCACTTTATCTATAGCATTAACACTTTTTAATAATTTGATCACTCATCTGCCACTAGAGCTACTACCACTAAAAATTACATTTAATGTATTCAATTCTAGATCAACTTAAATGAGTGCCTTTATATTCCATTGTCGACCTCCATAATTTAAGTTGTGGGACGATTACATGGAGGGCACCCAAAACATTGCTCCTTACAAATCAAGGATTCCCTTTCATCCATTTTTCAAATTCTCATTGAATTTGAAAAATGGATGAAAAAGTTTATTTCAATTCAAGTTTCGTGTATGAGTCAAACATAAAATCAATTTCCAAGTGATTATCATTTTTCGAGCTAATTTCACATCCATACATTACGTTCCACTAAAAGTATCAAATTACATACAAATTATTTTTCAAGCTTTAGCCAAAATTCTCAGGATTTGATAATTTTGAATTGGCAGGATTTATTAAATCTTATTCAAATTGAGTCATGCTTTCAACCAAACTTAAGGTTTGTTCGGTTCGGTTGCAGCTTCTCGAACTTTCCAATTGCATTACTTGACTGCTTGGAATCGGATGCGGGTAAGCAATGCAGGGAAGTAGGATGTTTGTTTGATTCAATCAACGTTGAAACTGTGCATGGATAGCTTTTTCACGTAAAATGACCAAACCGCTCTCGTTTATTAAAAACTGTTTTAAATTTTCGATTTATTCATGTAAATATGAGATTAATAGACATAAAATTTTTATAAATTTTATATATTAATTATTAATATGAATTAAATTGTTGTTATATATTCTTTTTATAGAGTAAATTGTTGTTATAATTTTTTTAAAAAATTCTGATAGTTTCTCTTCTCAAATAATTTTGCATTAGGAGCCTCTCCGGTATCTATCACATTTGCCAGAAATTTGTTTTTTTGCTCATATGTTCTAACTTCCCAGTTCTATAACAAAAATTGGGAGGAACTCCAACTGACGCAGATTAGAAGGACTACTCACATCAGCAGGCAAGATATCCTTATAGCAAACCCTCCAAACCACTCCCAATTCCAGTAACATAAAAAGAAAATCGGGAGCAACTCCTAGTGATGCAGATTAGAAGAACAACTCCAACTGACGCAGATTAGAAGAAAAATTTGCTACCTTTATTATTCGAAGCATGTAAGAGCAAAACATTTCAAAAGAAGTCTTAAATCCAAGCCTAAAACGGAACCAGGCCAAGAAAATTTCACATATGGAGATGGAAGAAATGAGAAAGAAGAAGGAAGAGCCCTCTGTGGTGCGAAGGAAAAAAAATTCGATTTTTTTTCGTCTTTAGCATAAGATCCATCAGATCGGTAAAACCAGTGAAGATTAGAGTTTGCATTTTACCTGGGTTGGGTCGATCTTCGTTGAGAAAGAAGAAGGAGGCGCAGGAGAGCGAAAGAGAAAGGTCGCAGTCGAGAGAAAGGTCGCAGTTGGGCGGAAACCTGATCCAGGGGCAAAGGGTAATAATCGCGAATCGAAAGCTGGGCCGCGGGGTTATTCCCGCGGTCGGCTTTTCCACAGCTTCGGCAGCCCCTGGCCGCAAAGCTGCAAGCCAAACAATTTTTTTTTTTTTTTTCGCGTTGGCAGAGCGCACTTAATCTAAAGGCTACCATTTTGCACTATAGAACGTTACAGATCTGACCACAATATTATAAAATTTAAGTTTTGGGACGATTATATGGAGGGCACCCAAAACATTGCTCCTTACAAATCAAGGTTTCTCTTTCATCCATTTTTCAAATTATCACTGATATATCAATGGTCATGATAAAACCCCAGCTCATATTTTTCATTTTTATGAAATGCACAATAGTTTGATCGTGGCACACGTAAATGCGGTACTTTATCTAAGGGGCTGCCTGGCTTTAGAGTGGGATTTAGATGGGCTTTAAGACAAATCTTGCAGAAGATCATCTTGGATGAAATAAATCAGTGGATTTGATAAATACAGATTTCACGAATTTCGGTAGTAAATCCTGGACTTACTAAATCGTGTGAATCGGTGGATTTAACTTTGTGAGGCTTGGGATTTAAGCATTCGGGCTTTCGATTGTATCCCCCAACCAAAACTACTTCCTAAATCCTTGTTGAATCGGTGGATTTAACTTTGCGAGGCTTGGGATTTAAGCATTCGGGCTTCCAATTGTCTCCCCCAACCATAAATACTTCCGATTTTCTTACTATGTATGAAAATTTTATATCTTACTACAGTGTTCTTATTCATATTAATTTTTCTAATGGATTTTACTAAATATTTTATGAGTTTTCCTCTTAATTATGTCATATTTTATAATGTATCCCTAATAAATAGTTTAATAAGAGGTTATGGACTAGAGGAAGGAAGATGATGCAACTAGTTTGACTCTGCTTCATGGAACTTTGATGCTTTTTAACATAGGAACCCCTCTCTTTTCAGTTATTATTCATTCATTCAATAAATGTTCTCTTATATGTAAATTGAGTACTTCTATCATATTGGGGTTTAATATGTTTCCTTATATTTGTGGGTTGAGCACTTCACCTTGCAAGTGCCACTTAATTCAGGAATATATGCCAATCCTCCCATTGGAGAGCCAGAATATTTGGCTTAAGGGTTAATTTAAATATTTATATTTTAAAGCCAACTTCAGCACATTTAATTCACGGTTCACGCTCCCTAGCTAACAAATATTAATACGAAACTATCTAATTATTTGTTCATAAAGAAACCTATAATAAGCATTACTTAATTAATTAATAATTAAAATCTTTAATTATTGTCCTTAAGCAATCATAACCACACGTTACGTGTCTAATTTCCATATGTTAGTATAGTTCATTTTACAGCGAGCTACAGCAAATATTTAAATAATTTCAGTATATATTGAGAGAAATAAAATTAAAAATAAAATAAATCATCTTTGGGAGGTTATGAACTATTCAATGCATGGACCATGAAATTTATATTCTGTATGTGTGAGACAGTTTAACTTCTAGCAAGAATTTCCTTTAAGTTTGAAGAAAAATAGTAAAGCTATGTATGTATATATATATATATAAGAAATTGATATTTGGTAGAGGCCCAAATATCAATTTCTCATGTGCATTCTAGCCCCATGAAAAGAACCGTGTCATGTGTCTGTAATTCGAGAGCTCTCGAGCCCCCGACTTGAGGGGACTTACAATGACCTCACCACCAACAGGCCAAGGTATGCGACAAACACGAGGGTGCGCGCGAGTATGTTAAATTTCAGTGGGCTTCAAATAAGTGTTTTGTTTTTCTCAAATGATATAGTTATTTCTCTAATCAAGGGATGCGAGAAACTTAACAATGTGCTAAGTTGTTTGTAAGAAATGAAAGAGTAGGTTTCTATGTATAGAGAGTTTAAGAAAAACAAAAAAAATAGCATATTTAGGCCAAATAATAATAATAATAAGTCTTTCTTTGAGGAATGAAAAACAGTCAATGTTTGTCAACAAGTGAGCACAATAATTAAAATCAACTTGTATAGTCTTCTTCATATCTTCATCCCTCCACTCCAACCAACCACCCACAAGTACCTACCTAAGGAAACATTTTAAACATTGAACGAATGTTGTTTTTGTAGATTATTATACCTAAGGGGATATATATATATAACCTTAAGGATAAAATTTAATGATACTCAAACCCAAATTAAGACAATAATATTGTCAATCTTCCCAAGTATCAATAGAAGATAAATATGGTTATAAATTTTAAGATGACTCTAGGATGACCTCTACCTTAATCGAACACTTAAAAGGGTCAACATTGGTTTGATTAGGTATAACACTTGAACCTGCTCGCTAGAATTGGCCCATGTTTGATTTTATCCACGCCTTGCATAATCATGCACAATTTGTGTGAACGTCCTGGACATATGGCCTAGACTAGATCATTATATCTTATTATAATCGACACATATGGTTTCAATTGAAGAAAGAATTTGGTCACTCTAAATTGGAGATGTTATGAAAATGCCCTCTATTGGAGGTGATCTATAATCGTTGCCCATAATTTAAGGCAACACGTGCCCTCCTATAATAGAATTTGTGATATGGTCTCATCTTATTAGAGATAAACTATGCTCACATCTCATTGGAGATAGGAGTTAAGCAGGGACAGAACGTTTATTATTTGTGTGTGTGTAAGAGTTTGTGTAAGAGTTTGGAGAATTGCTTGAATGAGACTCCAGGAATTGTGTGGGGAGAAAACATACGGTATCTTGTATTTGTATTTAAATTTTTGTTGTTAAGACTTAAGTTTCAATACACCATGAATTTTGGGTAGTTCCCTCTCTTTCTCCTTGCATTTGGTAATTAATCACTTTGGATGAGAATGATTTAAATATTTATTTTTATTTTAAAAATTATGATGGTATTTCCACCGATTTTTTATTGACTTTGCAAATTGGCATCTCGTGAGATTAAAATTTGTTGAGAAACATAATGAACCGGGAGGGCTATGATTTCACCAAACTTGTGAATGTCGTACTTCACTCTAGAAAGAGCCATCGCGATTATCTAAGAGGGAGTGCAAATAAATAGAGAAATAAGTTTTGATGGACGTAGAATTGATGTTTCTAGGATGACAAACTAGATTTTTTTATCAATTCGATTTTTAAACTTGGATCTAAGGGTCCCTAGTAGATCCTATAAAGAGGGCACAGTGGGTAATCTAGAAGTGAAAGACTAGAATCTACTCAGTACTATTGCACAAACTGAGGACAAACTTTAGGTTAATCAATGTTCTTTGCTAGCACAGAGATGGGGTAAAGGATATGAATGCACATATTTGTCACAATACATCATTTCATATTTTTAATCATTCAAATCCTACATTGATTATTATCTTTTTGCAAAGGGAAAGATCTTTACATAACATTCAAACTCGCTTTTAAACTTTATAAGTCTTTTAAACTTTATAAATTTGTTAAACATTGTTCCTACTTACTACTTAAATTTAGTTTTAAATCATTTGCAAACATTTCAACATTTATATTCTATAATATTTATCTGTAATTTAGATAGAAGTTTTACAAGTTAATATTAGGAGTTGCAGCTTTCCCCGTGTAATCGATATTGAAATTTTTTAGGAAAAACATATATTACTTGAAACTATACGTACCCCTAGTGTGAAGGCTTATTATATAGTTTTTAAATCGTTTCATTTATTCACACTAGCCGCTAAATATAATTTGGAACAAATTTTTAGAAATCTTTTGGAGTATAAATAGGGTTGATTCATGATCTCATCAAGATCCAAGTGGCTTGGATTTAGATTGGTTAACCTAAGGTTACAAAAGTATAAACATCCAATTTCACAATGCCACAAGAATGATCTTATTGCAGCTCAAGAAATGATACATTATAGCTAACATATCATCATTTTTTTTTCTTATTTTTGAAATAAAATTGAATTTGTAAATAATTTAATAAAATTTAATGCACAACCTTCAAATTGTGGCTTACAAGTAATGTGTGTAGCATAAACAATAAGAAACTCATTGAAGGCATAAATACTAGAAATCAAACTTCATATGGTATAAAAAATTATAGAATATATCGCTTGATTCATAATTTTATGTTAAAATATAATGACATAAAGTTAATATTAAAAGATTTTAAAGGAAGGAAAGAGGTACATAAAAAAATAACATGTTTAAAAGTTGCACCAAAATTAACCCACTTGTAGCCATTTAAAGCAAAACCTAAAGTTTTACCCATCACATAAAGCATCAATGCACTAATCGGATAGCTTTTCACAGAAAATATAATACAACTGAACAGAACAAATCCACTACAACAAATATTAGGAAGTGTTATTTTAGTTGGAATTTTCTCCTTCAATGTTGTCAAAGTAACTTCAAATTCATGTATTCATAAGAAATTGTGTATTTCACATTTTAAGAATTAGTAATCTATCATCAAAATTCTTCTCATTTTAATCACCATAAATGTATTCCACAACTTGCAACAATAACAACACATTTTTGTCCCATTGAGTGTGGTGCCAGCTACATGAATCTTTTTCCTCCATTGTGTCCTATTGAGTGTCATTATTTCATTTAATTCTAATAAATTAAGATCATTGATTATACATGCCTATGTATTTTTAGGCCTACCTCTACCTTCCATAGTATAAGTCAAAGCTATAACATGTACTCCCCTGACGGGGTCATCAAATGACCGACATTTAACGTGACCAAACCATATAAGGCAAATCTCACTAATCTTGTTTGTCAGTGGAGCTACTCCAAACCTTTCACAGATATATTTGTTTTGTAGCAACACTTAATTTTATGCTTCTCTTCTACCTGCCCAACATTCTACACTATAAAGCATTGCACGTCTCATTATCATCTTATAAAATTTTCATTGAACTTTAAGTGGTCCTTTCCTATCACAAAATTGGCATGATGTTTTCCTCCACTTCTACCATCCAACTTGAATTTTACGAACAACGTACCCACCTACTTTGAACAATATACCCAAGATATGTACTAAATTCACTCTTTTGAATGACTTGATCGCCCATTATTACAAAATTGCCTCTAGATCTACTATTATTTAAATTACATTCAATGTATTCAGTTTTAGATCTATTCAAGCGAAAGCCTTTAGACTCTATAGTTGACATTCATAATTCAAGTTTTTTTTCTTGTACTCTCTCCTTAATCTTATACACGAGAAGGATATTATCAGCCAAAATCATAAACCAAGATGCATCCTCCTATAAATGTCTTGTAAGATCATCCGTAATTAAAGCAAAATGATATGGGTTTACAGTCGGTCCTGATGTAATCTAACTGAAATAGAAAAATACTTGGTCAATCCTCCTAGTGTTTGACCACAAGTAACAACTATAGTATACATATCTCTAAAGACTTGAATATAAGCAATATCAATACTTTTTTTTTCTATAACTCTTCAAAATACTTTTCTTGGAATCTTTTTTAAATCAGCAAAAGTCATATGTCGATTCTCTTTACTCTATCTATACTTACCCATCAAATATCTCAATAAATGTATAGCTTCCATAGCAAACTTGTCCAGCATGAATTCAAATTGATTTTGAGAGAATTTTGTATCACGTCTATGTTCAATTACTCTCATAACATTCATGTATGACACATTAACTTAATTCCTCTACAATTTACACACTCCTATGCAGCCCCTTTACTCTTTAAGAAAAGAACAATAAACATTTCTCCTCCCATCATGTATCCTTTTTATTTTTATAAATAATATTAAAAATTTTAATAAACAAAAAATTATCAAATCTTCAAAATATTTCCACACTTCTATTGAAATATTATTAAGTCATACTAATTTTACACAATTCATTTTTTAAAGCCTCTTAATTATATTATATTAATGAGACTGAAAATAAAAAAATAAAAACATCATTATTATATATAATATTAAGATCATTTTAAAGTGGTGGTATTTTTTTTATGTGATATAAAAAAAATTTGATATAAATGTAGAAAGTAAAGCTTAGGTGTGAGATATATAACCACCAAGAATTGGATCGCATATAGGTAAATGCCCCCATTTTTTAATGCTATGCATGTAAATATTAAAGTTTTGGTGTGCCCCATTTTTGAATGCTATGCATATAAATATGTAAGTTTTGGTGGTACATATGTAAATACATAAGCATTGTGTGGTATGTATGTAAATGCCCCCCCAAAAAAATTAGTATTATAATATTAATGTTTCTTTAGGTTTTAAAAATAAGCAAATCCATGACTTGTACTTCCACTAAAAACTGCATGTAATATTCCAAGAAGGAAACTCATAGTGAAAGCAAATTCAATGGATAAAAATTTCATTCTAATCAAATTTTGATCAAAATATCTTGCAACATACTAATATTCACAAAACTCCATCAACATGTCCCCTTGATTCAAAACAAATACAAGTTGATTGTTACCTAAGCAAAAGCAGAAGAAACAAAGTAAGGAGTAACATAGCAAACCAAATAGCCATAGCATGAGCTCTTTGATGGGCAGCAGCTGACTGATGATTTCCCAATTCGATCAGCAAATTTATCTTATTTGTTGCCTACATTTCAGAATTTAGTATTTTCAAGCTTTTGAATTGCCATAATATTTTAGCATAAATGATTTGGATTCACAAATATAATTCTACCTCAGCAAATTTCCCTGCACCATAGTTCAGAAGTTCAATCAGCTCTTCCTCTACATTTTCATGAGGAGAACGCTCCTCTTCTAGTTTTCTCATCTCATTCAAAGCAAGTGTCACCTGATAGGTAGAGTCCTCAACTTTGCCCTGCAATTGAAGTGCAACCATCAAAATTATTAAATACGTTATCATATTAAACATACATCGTATATTTTAGATTTGGATTTTGCATGTATATAATAGAAGCAGATAATTCCAAAAGATTAAGGAAAAGTAATATCTTATACAAATTTTTTAAGAAAATTAAAATGAGAATAAGTGCTATCAGATCCATCGATCACTTTGAAAAAGTTCGATCAGAAAATTCCAATAGGTTAAAGGAAAGTAACATATTATAGAAGTTTTCGAGAAAAAGAGAATAAGTGCTATCAGGTCCATCTGTCACTTTCAAAAAGTTTGAAAAGAAGAAGTTCGTAAAATTTAATCTCCGCCTCCAAGTATGACAAACCAATGACTGGCTTAGTGGATTAGTAGTTTGGTACATGGTGGAGAAGTAACTGAAAGGGCAATTTACATACATGCCACACAATTCTTTTAAGTATTTCAATATCTAACACCTAAAGTTTGATATTTACATTTATGAAACTTTGTTGTTATAAGCCAATTTCTGTTTCATAAAGATAGTAAAGGTGATATTTTTAATGTGATGTTTGATTGTTATGCATGAAAATAGGAAAGTCTAAGTGTTAAATATGTAAATATGTAAGAATTGTGTGGTATGTATGTAAGTGCCCCAAAATGAGAATGTGTATCAAATGCATGGACTCCCAATAATGAAGGGCCTAGGAAAGGGTTGAGCGTATTGGCCTAAACAGCTTGATTTTGATAAAAGACATAGCAAGCTGGTTCTGTAAGCAATTTAATTTAAAACGTGGTTAAGGTTAGTGACATGAATAAGAACGTGACGAAGTAAAGCGGGAAAGAAAATTGACATGTAACTCCTTTCTCCTATTTAGGGTACTGTCACGAAGTGATTGCTACCTAAATCTTTCTAAAAATAGCTTCCAAAATATGTAGAGGCTCATTTGGTCAATTGAAGTAAGGAAACATGTTTTGAAAATCAATGAATTTATTAGATTCAGTTGATCTTCAGAAGAATACATTGGTTTTTAAACCTTCAAACAGCTTTAAAAACCAACAAAGTTGATGAATTTCATTTTCACATATGGGCTCATTTAATTCCGTGAAGTTAGAAAACAAGCCTTGAAAAATGATGAATTAAATATATTCTCTCATTTGGTTGAATGCAGGCTATAAATCAGTACAGATATTCGATTCTATAACAATTTTCAAAATCATTCAAATGCACTATCAGGCTTTTATTTTCAAAATCAAATGAATTAATATCAACATCACTTCTTTAAATACGATTTCTAATACGCCACCAATAAATTTTCTTCCTCCAGCACGAATCTTGAGGCATAATACGAATCTCAAAGCAATCTTTTGAACAAGAAACATTCAAACTTCAATTAAAAATCATTCAGAGCTTCGATTTCAACAAACTTATAGTCAAACTGATCGATTGTACGAGACGGATCCAATGATAACAAAATTGGTCTAATCCAAGTCAAAACAAGCTCATGTCAAGCCATTAAACCACTTTTAAATTTTTCTGGACGCATTTGAAAGGTCAAATGAGTGTAGAATCTGGCGAACTTATAATCAAATCGAGCATCGCAACAAGACGAATACAACGAGCCCAAGATTGCTCAATTTAAATATCATTAAGACACTCAAATGTCCATCAAACGCCGTCAAATTAAAGAAAGCTGTCTGGACGGTCCAATCAAATTGATTCATATTTCTGCATTAGTTACACCCAAAATAGTATAAATAGAGCCTCACCCCTCTCATGAAGAGAAGAGACTCAAGCATTGAGAGAGAATATGAAGCTTTGAGAAGGAGCTAAAGTCCAGCACCATCTTTGTCATCATCGATCGCAGCCAATCATCATCGACCACCGCCGACCGCCGTTGATCACCGCCGACCGCCATCGACCACCGACCGCCATCGACCACCGTCGACACCCGCCAATCACCGTCGACCAATGTTGACCGCCGTCAATAACCACCAACCGTCATCGAACACTACTGTCGTCGTTAACTACTACCGACCATCGTCAACCACCACCAATCGTCGTCGACCACCACCAAGACGCCGTTAATCAACTTTGTAACTTGGAAAATCTAATAACTCTTTTCCGTCTGTGGGACAACGAGTCTCTGTAATCATCAGCCTATAGTGGATTTTTACAACTGGGTTCCCGTGGTTTTTTTCATTTTATAGGTTTTTCCACGTAGAAGGTTCTAGTGTCATCACTGGTTGTTTTTTTTCACATGAGTGTGTGCTAAAATCTCATGCAACGCTAAGACGATAATTCATTACCCCACCGCCATAAATTTTCTAGCACACATCAGTTTGGCGCTGTCTGTGGGAAATAGTTCACATCACTAAAATACTTACAAGAATTATTACATGGCCACCAAGCGCAACTCTTTCTACAACAAAGCATCCAGCTCCAACACCCATCATTCTAGAAGACAGTCACAAAGCCAAGTTCATCAAGCCTCAACATCCTCCTACTCCATAAGGCATTACACCGCTGATAATGATGCCTTGAGTCATTCTCTGGAAGATCGAGTATGTAGGATGGAAGAGTCTCAACATGAGAACCTTCATCTCCTACGATGGGAGCGACAACCGCATCCCAATGGAACTTACTTACGACCAGTTCAACATTCAACAGGAAATACCTAGTCACCGGGTTCTCTCCTCATGATAAAATAATTCCACTGCCGAGACGAGACACCAATCTTTTAGACCTTACAAGTTCCACTCATCTGTCTCATGCAGCTCACCTGGCACCGCCCTGCCTTAGTGTCGCTTCTGGTGATATCATCAGAGATGAGCTACGACTCCTGGTTTTGGAAGAGTTCTCTTCGGATAAAAGGGATCGATTCTTTGCTCATGACAACTTCCCATAATGCTCTCCTTTCACTGACGCAGTTCTCCTACACCCTATCTCAACAGATTTCAAACTCCCAAACATTAATGTTTATGAAGGAGTAACTGATCCATACGAGCACGCCGGCCACTATCGAACCATCATGCCCATTCAATGTGTTTTAGATGTGCTTCTCTGTTAAGTTTTCCCAACGACTCTCAAGGGTCAAGCTCGCACATGGTATTACTCTCTCCCGAGGGGCACCATGAACACCTTTAATGAGTTTGCCTGATTACTCGTAGAGCAGTTCATAGCAAATAGAATGATCATCAAACATTCATCTCACTTATCAAGAGTTTGCCAGAATGAGAAGAAATACTTCCGTAGGTTCTCCACGTAAAACCCGCAAAATTCTTGGAGCAGATCTGAAGTTACTGAGAGGAGTCTTTCTTTGAGGGCTCCGCCCAGGACCTTTCTATTAATCACTGATGCCGGAGACGATGCGTTCTTACGCTGATCTCATCCATTGCATCGAAGCTTAAATCTCTGCAGATGAGGCCAACATTGCACACAAGGAACAATTTGAACGATTGGGGGGCTAGCGCTAGAATAACACTGGGGATACTAATCAAATTTTACAGAGAAAAGTATCCTGACCACAGGGAAATCGTGAGTCACGATCAGAAAAAGAATACAAGCCACTCAACACATCACGTGTCAACATTCTAATGGCAATCAAAGATGAAACTGTCAAATGGCCAAGACCGTTAAGAAATCTAAATGGTGAAGATCAGTCTCAATATTGTCATTTCCACCTTGCAAAAAGACATTTGATAGAAAGATGTTTTCAATTAAAACAAGAAATTAAATGTCTGATACGTCAAGGTCATTTGAGTCGTTACTTGTAAGAATAAGTTAAGAGGAACCAGAAGATAATCATTAGAGTAATCGAATGAGAAGTACAACTCCAAATTATCTTATTTGAGTAAAAGACTGGCTTATAAACTCCTAACTTTATTTTAGTAAAATTTTCATATTGTTTTAAACTATCATTTCAGTGAAAGTTTCTTATTTTCTCATAAGAAAGTCCACTTTAGGGCAAGCGATAGATAAGGTCCTCATCTATGCCCCTGAAAATCCAGGCCAAGAGGAAATACTCGATGGGAAGAAACGATACTCTTGGAAGTCGAGCCCAAGGGGCAAGACTCGATGAGAAGCTACCATGCTTCTGTAAGTCGAGCCCAAGAGATAATACTCGATGGGAAGATAAGGTACTCTTGGAAATCAAACCCAAAAGGCAAGACTCGATGAGAAGCAACCATATCTCTGGAAGTCGAGCCCAAGAGGCAAGCCTGGATGGGAAGATATGGTACTCCTAAAAATTGAGCCTGAAAGGCAAGACTTGATGAAAAGCTACCATGCCTCTGAAAGTCGAGCCCAAGAGGCAAGACTGGATGGGAAATACGATACTCTTGGAAGTCGAACCCAAGAGGCAAGGCTCAATGAGAAGCTATAATGTCCCTGAAAGTCAAACCCAAGAGATAAAACTCGATGGAAAGAGACAGTACTCCTTGAAGTTGAACCCGAGGCAAGACTCGATGAGAAACTATCATTCCTCTGGAAGTCGAGCCCAAGAGGTGAGACTCGATGGGAATATACGGTACTCATGAAAGTTGAGCCCAAGAGACAAGACTCGATGGGAAGATCCGCTGTGTAAAACGGGGACAGGGATCACTTTCCTCATCGTCGCAGCTCTTCGCTGCAACCCTTCGTCGCAACAAGAAAGAATATCTCATTGCATGCCTGCTACGCAGGACAAGGATCACTTTCCTCTTCGCCACTACTTATCACCGCAACAAGAAAAAAAATCTCGTTGCTCGTTTGCTACGCAGGATAAAGACGACTTTCTACTTCGCCGCAACCCTTTCCCGCAACTCTTCGTCTCAACCCTTCGTCGCAAGTCTTTGTCACGACTCTTCGTTGTAACAAGTAAGATCTAGTTGATCGCTTGCTACGCAGGACGGGAGCGACTTTCCTCTTTGCCACTACTCTTCGCCGCAACAAAAAGATCTTGTTGCTCGCATACTACGCGAAACAGTGACGAATTTCTTTTCTGTTGTAACTTTTCACCGCAACAAGAAAGACTAACTCGTTGCTCACCTACTAAATCTCGCAACAAGAAAGACGACTTTCTTCTTCGAAAAAATCTTGCTAGCAGTAGACTTCTCTCTGCTCTTTCCACTCTTTCTTCTTCTCATTCTCCTCACTTGTGATTGTTCCCCTCATCCATGGCCTCTATTTATAGGAAAATTTTTCCATCAGGACTCCGCACGTAGCTCTACGTGCGGAGTCCAATAACAATCCGTCACGTGGCAGTACACCACGTAATCCGTCACGTGGAAAATGTGGGTCCCGCCTAGAGAAAAAATTAAATGCATCAAAATTAATTGCGACCCGGCCCAAAACCCAAACTGACCGTCGTTCAAAAAACATTTTCATCTTTCCCGTAACGCCTTCCGTCATTTCACTGTTCATCTTCTTTGGAACCCTGCGGTCATTTCGCTATCCATATTCGCCGGTCGACCGCATGAGACACAATTTTGGTGCTAGCGCTAGCGAAGGAGGAGACAATGGCGTCCGAGCGGTCGGTTAAATCAAGATATGGCCAAAATTTTGTTCTGGAAGAAAAACCTAAATAAGTATTAGAGTTTAGTAAACCTAAACAAGTCTCAAGGTTTAGTAAACCTCAACAAGACAAAGACATATTTACATTACATTCTAAAAACTAAATTTTGAAACATGAATTACTCTAAAACATGAATAATACAACAATAACACACAAGTAACACTCCAATATGCTTACAATAACCAACTAAAACATGTATTTCTTGCGTGATATTGTTGTATTATTCTAAGTAAAAATTTTCATATTCAATAATCGATATCCTAAATAAAGCAATAACATAAATTAAACACTATTTTATATGTGTTGTTGTTGTATTATTGTCGTATTATTACCGTGTTATTCATGTTTTAGGGTTGTGTAATTCGATGATATTATTGATGTGTTACATTTAATTGATGTAGTTACTCTTTGTGTTCATGTGTTATTCTTATGTGTTTAGATTATTGGTTTGTTTATACAGCAATAACATACATGAAACACTGCTTTGACGTTTTATTATTGTGTTATTGTTGTGTTATTACTGTGTTATTCACGTATTATTAGTGTATAATTCATGTATTATTGATGTGTTACTTTAGTTGATGTGATGCTCTAGTGTTCATGTGTTATTCTTAAGTGTTTAAGTTATTGTGTTATTTTGATATGTTATTTCTATGTTATTCATGTATTATTATTGTGTTATTCATGCATTACTGTTGTATTAATATTGATGTATTTCTGTTGTCTGGTTGTGTTATTCATGTATTACTGTTTTATTTTGATTTATTTTGATGTGTTATCCTCTATTCATGTGTTATTCTTTGGTGTTTAGGTTATTGTATTATTTTGATGTGTTATTTCTGTGTTATTCATGTATTATACTGTTGAATTGATATTGATGTATTTCTGTTGTCTGGTTGGGTTATTCATGTATTACTGTTTTATTTTGATTTTTTATATAGTGTTATCCTCTGGTCATGTGTTATTCTTACGTCCTCAACACGTGAAATACAATTTTCATCAGTCATTGGTGTGTTATTTATGTATAATTTTCTTCATTTTGCAGGATAATGAGCGCAAGGACTTTCAACTGCAGATGTTGCCCATCTGCAGTGAGGGCTGTACTGGATGGACTTAGGGATTACATCCCTATCCCCAAGACAATATCCTGACTTTGCATATTTTCAAATGTTGGATAACAGGAGGAGGGTTTTCAGATTGGGTGAAAAAGAGCTGAAGCTAGATGCTGACCACGTGGCCTTGTTGCTTGGCATGACTAACAGAGGAGAGCATGTCGTTTGGAAAAGAAGTGGACTAGTCATGGACGATGCCAAAGCAATAAAGGAACAAATGACAGATTTTTCTACAGGAAAGCATCTACTCTTCCTTTTGAAGCGATTGTATTTAAATTTTTCGCTAACTAACCTATTTTTTCGTCTAGCAATTTTCACGTGCACGCAGAGTCTTGACTGCGTTTGTCGCTAATCCACGTGCTTTTTCCTCCTCCTTTAATCGGTCTCGCCATATGTGAAATGCTTGTTAAACAAGTCAAGACAGACTTACATGAAATTAAAGGATAATAAATCATCGGGCTATATCCAAGGTTTCAGTATTTCGCTTACTTGAATGTATATCTTCCATTCTTTAAAACATTTCATTAGCGAATTTTAGTTTTGTTTGTTTTTCGTTACATACAATGGTTATCGTGTATGACATCCTCGCGCATGGCTTTACGAGACGACATCACCGGCTCTCCTGCCGCCCCGAGCGCTCGACCACGTATGCTTCGAGATGGCCAACAAGTCGTGGGCGTGATCGCGAAACATATTCATGAAGCATTTAAGGGGTTTCATCCTTCACAGGTTTGTCATTCATCGCGATTAAAATAATTGTAAATGGTTCATAGATTGTTATACAATAACGACATCTTTAATTTCATCGTAGTGTCAATGACATGTTATCGGATTTGAGGGATGATGAAGTCTAGCCGCTCTCAAATCCGAGTAGAGACCAAGTACTCCTCCAAGGCCTCGCCCACAGCACGAGACCGAGGCAGGACCATCCTCACCTAGAGCAGGTACACTAGTGTCAAGTGAGATGACCCCAGTGATTGGTCGTACTAGTGGACCCGTTGATCTTGAAGCTATGTATGAGTTGATGAAAGATCAGCACAAAGTGAGCTTCCATATACAAGACAGAGTGGATTCACATGATGTACAGCTGCAAACGATGGCTGATGATATTACCAACCTCACAGACCTTGTACATAGGTTGGTTGAAAACATGGCTGATAAGAAGGTGAAGGAGCAGTCCAGTAGTAGTTCCGCAAGAGGTCGTTCAAGCCACCGGTCACTCAATACCAATTCAGAAGAAGACCTAAGGTAGCTGATATAGACCACACCATACACAGAGAGGATCCTGTACATATAGATGATCCCTTGTCGACGTTAGCTCACAGACATACAAATAATGCAGTACATACCGTTGAGGCCGATGTACAGACGGATGATCCGGCAGAGGCCCAAGAGGCCGATGTACAGATTGATGATCCGGCAGTGGCCAAAGAGGCCGATTTACAGATTGATGCTCCGGCAGTGGCCCAAGAGGCCGAAGTGCATATTGAGGATACGGTAGTGGCCTAAGAGGCCGATGTTTATATTGATTTTCCGGAAGTGGCCCAAGAGGCCAATGCACAGATTAATCCTCCAGAAGTGGCCCAAGAGGCCGACGTGCATAGTAAGGATGTAGAAGTCGCCCAGGTTGTTGGGGTTTCGAGATTGCAAGAAGACCCCGATGAAGTCGACCAAGCAATAAAGAGTGTTAAATTCTATATCGGTGAGTACTACATCATTTTATTTTAACGATACGATCTACCTTTCTTGTATGTTTACTAAAAACATATTTCCTATTGCAGACGCATCTTTTGGCATCAGATGAAGATATTGATGCCCAAGAGGGTGATGGCCAAGAAGCCAAAGATATGGAAGAAAATATTGAAATATCTAGTCTGAGCTCTACTGAGGCCCAATTCGCCATAGTTGTAAGTACCTAATAAAGGTTGAACTAGAATTTATATATTCTCCATGTCTTTGAGAAACATTGTTTAATATTGCAGAGCCATCCTGCACCTGGACCTATTGATTATCCTGGTAGATCTTTGATACCACAGGAAATGCAGGAAGTGATCGATCAGTGCATTGCGAGCCACCCAGGACCGTAAGTTAATGTGAACATTTAATTTCAATTTTTGCAGTTGTGTTGTTGTGAATTAACATAAACGCTATGTTATCAATGCAGTAGCGATATTATGTTATTTAGAGGAGGCATTATGATTGACAGAATAGCCCTAGTAGATCTTTTGTTCAATAAGTCTCTCGAAAATGAACACATTGATCTTTTTGCTACGCTTTTGCGCGAACGAACATTGAGGAGACCTGACCTATACCGATTTTACCTCTATGTTTCACCTTCATATTTGGTAATATTTTTAGTCACTCTACTTTGTATTAAATTTTTAATAAATATGGCTAAACTAAAACTAATGATGTTATTCAGATGCACAAGAAATACGGGACAAAGAACAGTTATTGACCACATAATGCATGAGACTTTAAGCTGACACAAAGACAATATCGTTTCCAATCGTGCATAACGATCACTCGGATTTTGTTGGTGCACAATATCAGTAACTTTAGATGCGAGAATCTACGACTCCCTTCCAAAGCCGACCCATAAGGCCTATGTTGAACTAGTTGTAAGTAAATTCAACTCTTTCAAATATTATTTCAAATTCAGAGGACTTATGACAAAACATAATAACACATAGTAACACACAAGTTACATTTCACTATTTATTTCTTGTATGCCGATCGAAATGTTCGCTACGGATTGTGGAGATCTTTTCAAAGCGAAAATCTTCAAATGGCCTAGAGCAATGGTGCAGGGTGCACCAACACAATCGAACAACATTGACTGTAGGATGTTCATTTGTAAGTTTATGGAAACAGTCGTGCTGGCCGAAGACCCCGATTGGAAACAATACTTAAATTGGCAGGCTGAAATGGAAAGATTCAGAGCAGAACTTGCATATGATATTTGCCTCCTGTCAAGGGATTAAATTTATTAATATGGTCAGAGTTTCTTACTTCATACATTAAAGGTCTTGTCAGTTTTCATTTCTTACTGACTCCATACATCATAGTTTCTTTTTTTTTTAGAACTCAGAAGTTGCAACTGGAATGCAATTATGGGGTGGTTAATCTTTTAGAATGCTGAACACAGTATATAGCAGTGCTTATCAAGTAAATTCATTAACTGTTTTCATATCAATTTTTTAAGGCATTTACATAATATTACAAGCTTCTCAGTGTGCATTTCTTACTGACTCCATGCATTTTTTTTTATTGCAGGCAGAATGCATCTATGGGATGGTGAAAGTTATCAAATAGCTAAGAAAGCTTACCATGTGGCTATTTTATGTTTAAAAATATGTATGATGGCATGTATATAGAAAGAAATTGAAAGTGTAGTTGTTAAGCTTGTAAATGTATAGAAATTGAGTGTTATATATGTAAATCTCTCATTTCTAATGTCAAGGTGTTTACTGCCCCTCAGAAACATAAATTTCTTAATCAAGTTTTTAATGTTTATTTACTGAAATTTCCTAGTCAAATGGTATATATGGATGATATATATGGTTCATTGTGGCAGAGTTTTTTGGAGAGTGAGGTCTTGTCCTTTCCCTGTACAATGGTGTGGTTAAAATATTTGTTTTTTTCTGAAATATTAGCTTTATTTTGGAAATTAAAAATATTTCATCATAAATTGCTATATGGATTCTAAAAAATTATCTCTGTGTAACTATAATTGTTTCGTATATTTCCACCATGTCTAAAATAAATGAAGGGAGTCCCTTATTAAAATTTTTGTATTGTTATATTATAATGATTTGTAAGTACAGAAAATTTTATTTGTATGCTATAAATATTTCTAAAAAATATATTAATTTAGAATAATACGATTTTTTTCGACAGTAACACGATTTATTGCCGATTTAAAGACGGAATATTCCATCATAACACGATTTTTAGCCGATTAAAAGCCGCAGTAACACGGTGTAATATGCGAGTCGAACGCACGATAACACGAGCAGGATATTGTAGGCGTTACTCACGTGTTATTTATGTATTATTCGCGTGTTATTCGCTTGTAATAAACATGTTCTTATAATTTGAATATTTTCCTGCACGTTGGCTCGTTTGGCACGTGTCATTCTAACGTTACTTAAGTGTTATTCTGATATTATTTACCAGGTATTCTATCGTTCTGTCATTCTAGTATTATTAACGTGTTATAGGCGTATTATTTACGTATTATTGAGGATTATGGACGTATTATTTACGTGTTATGACATATTATTGTCGTATTATTAATGTGTTATCTATATTCAGAATAAAAACTTCTCATTAACGTTTGTTATTCTATAGTTGGTAACTCACAGAATGAATATTTTCCTATTATAGTTGGTAACTCACAGAATAAATATTTTCCTGTTATTCCTGCATGTTGTCCCATTTCGGACGTGTTATTCTATTGTTAAGTGTTATTCTATTGTTACTCAAATATTATTCTAGTAGTATTTACCTGTTATTAGTGTATTATTTACGTTTTATTGCGTGTTATTGGCGTATTATTTACGTGTTATTGCGTGTTATTCTATTGTTAAGTGTTATTCCATTGTTACTGAACTTCTTTAAGTTTGTTATTTTATAGTTGCTAACGCACAGAATGAATTTTAATCATCCAAACAGAGCTATTTGTCATTCATAATATGTACCGAATTATTTCTCCAACAAAATATAAATTGAACAACTTGTCAAACATAATATGAACCATATTTACAATAAATACATCTATATCATACAGGGACACAAACAACCTATCACTAACTTATGCGAATCCATTAAGATTCCTCGTGTATGTATCGATCGGTCGGATTCATAGTATTCCTGCAAAACAATGTTAATACCGGATAAACTTGAATTTCATAATTTCATCAGAAAACCAAGTGAATTGAATAAATTGAACGTACCTGTGTAAGACAATCTGTCAACATTTCTTCGAATATATTAACAAATTCACGGCTAGATGACGCATGTTGTTCCTTCTGAAAGCAAAGTTCAAAATTATTACCAAGAAGAGAACAAAACTTAATAAACTTAGAAAGAAAGCATTACTCAAGCAACGACTTTTTGCTTTTGCATTTCTTAGTTTTTTCTCAATATCCTTTCAACCTCGATATTGAAACTCCTTTCGGCCTCATCTTTGCGAGGTCGTTAACAGAAAGTTCTAGATTTGGAATTTTTTTCTTCTTCGTCGTTGTATTCAATTCAGGTTTTCTCCCTGCTAGAACGTCACCAAGGTCAACATGATAGTTTTTTAAAGGTCGTCCACAAAAACTCCTCCGCCGAATCATGTCATTGTGTCATATTTACGAGTTGATATGGAAACTTCGAGAACCTGGACTCGAATAACGCTTCATTTGATGAAATATTGTTCACATGGAATTTCTCAGATCTCTGCATCCATGTCTATTGTAGATATCCCTTTTAGCATTTTTAGACCACCGCAGTAAGAAACACTTATCTGGAATCACCTTTATTTTCACTACATTGAATACAAATAGAGCATGGAAACACAACAATCTCATCATCTCAAATTTTTTGCAAGTAGATGTAACCTAAGAATTAACTTTGTCGACTAATACAGTTCACGACTGTCTTGTCCCCTCCCAAGCAAACATGCTATCACCAGCCTGCCTTTCCATGAACAGCTGTATTAGTGCATTGACATCTCCCTGCTCAATTTTTTCTTTCTTTCTCTTTGAACGAAATTATGTGCATCCGTCTCGGTGCATTCCAATTTCTACACCACCAACCTCTCGAAGCAATGAAATCAGTATGCATCTGTTGCTCTGATTCCTACACATGTCATGGATCTTAAAACATCTACATTCAACTCACTTATCCTTCTGCTCGAACGAAGAAGATGCTTATCCCCACTTTCAGTCAAAGGATGGTTGTGACTTTCAATGAATTTTGTCACTGTTTCGGGCTTACCCTCAAGGCCAATGAAGAATCAAACCATGGCCTTATAACGGCCTTCATGTTCGATTTTTTGTACTTAACGCTCTCCATGTTGTTAGCTATTTCTTATAGCCGGCTTTCCCGCATATATAATCTTTGCTTCTTCGTCTCTTGAGTAGGCCAAGCAGCTAATATGGTCCTTCCGAACAATGAATCCTACAATGATGCGCATAGATACGATAAATTTTCATGTTTCTTCCTCATCATTGACATTCCTTCTCAAAAACATCTCTGTAATTGCTGAATTGCAAGATTTTGTAGCCTCACCTGACTGCATATTTGATGAATATATTTATACAAAGTTAGACAATGTCAAAAGAGCATCAAAACGTCATGATAACACTAGAATACACTTCAATAATATCATAATAAGACCACTCCCACACCAGGACAACACTAGAATAACACTAAAATAACATCATAATAACACCAGCATAACACAACTCCCACACCATTATGACACCACCCAATATCCCTAGATCCTAAAATGAGAGTAACAACATATATCATGCAAGCAAAAACAACAATCTGGCTTCAATAACACCAGAGTAATACCAGTATCAACACAAGCTAATCACCATAAGATAATGCCAAAGTAATACCATGATAAAAAATAATTCCCCAGTTACATAAAGTACACCAAGATCACGATATGATCCTAAACAAACAAGTAAATACCAAAGAAACACAAACGATAACACATCAATAACATCATAATAACACGAGAATAATACGAGCATAACACCATAATAATCATTAACCTATACAAAACCAACTATCATTCCACAATAAGAATGATATATCAAAAGCCCATAAAACCAAATAAACATCTGAATAACACTCTAAGAATAACACCTTAAATCCAATATTTTATTCAACTAATATAAAATAACACTAAAATAACACAAAAATAACACCATAATAATACAAACGTAACAACCGTAATAACACTAACATATTAATTCATCTTCTTCGAAGTAAACCCTACAGAAAAATCCCAAAACCCTAACTTAACGTAAAGTAAAACAAAAAAATCACCTAATACTCACTTCAGCTGCTTTCAAGCTTAAGGGAGAATGACATGTTCAATCTCTCAAGCATTTCACCGTCCATGAGAAGTCCGTCGAGTCGAATCCCTAAACCCTAAGCCGCGAATGTAACCCCGAGCTCCAAAATATTTTTCCACCGCAATCCAACAAGCATCGTCTTCCTTCCTGCGGCAAAATATTCGACTGAACGAAATGTGACGGAACATGATTGGTTAGGGTTTCGTGCCAGTCTCAAAACATCGCGAATATTTATTCTCCCGAGCGGGACTCACACTTGCCACGCGGCTGACCGCCACGTGGCGGACGTTATCTGGACTCCGCACGCGAGCTACGCGTGGAGTCGGATGGAAAAATTTTCTCTATTTATAGCTGTGCCGAGACATAACATTAAAAACAACTCATTAAAAAGAAACTTATTTGAAAAAAAAAAACAGCAGCTCATTATAAAAAATGGCAGCTCAATAAAAAAAAAATAGGAGCACATTAAAAAAAGAAAGTAAAATTGCAGCCTAACAAAAAAGCTCATTAAAATGAATTTTATATATATATATATATATATATATATATATATATAATACTCAAATTCATTTTTTCTGCTAAATCATCCAAATCACTTATCGAATCGACTCTGCCTCGGATAGCAGTTTGATCAGTTGGATTCTCCAAACCAACCCTTCTTCTCGGCTACCAGTTGCCAATAAAAAAACTTTTTTTTCTTTTCCTCTGCAGGGTCGATCCCTGCACTTGCGGTATGAAACAAAGGTCGCCGACCAACTGAGCTAAGCGCAGCAGGTAGGTCTATATTATTCTTATTTAAATGTTTTTAGTAATAAAGTATTAATATATATAAATGTATGTCTAGCAAAAATGAAAGCACACTAGATCTGAATATTTTCGAACGATAAAATTAGACTCGTCTAAAAATAGAGAAGCAACTGATACGCAACCAACAAATTTTCTTCATCCAACACGAATCTGCATGATATGAATCTCAATGCAATCTTTTGAGTGAGAAACATTCAAACTTCCAACATCCAGAGCTTCGATTTCAGTAAACATATAGTCAAACTGACTGGTTAGATGAGACAGACCCAACGATATCAAGATTAGTCTAATTCAAGTCAGCTCAAATCTGCCGTATCAAGTCCATTAACCACTTTCGAAGTTTTCTGACAATGCATTCGAAACTACCAATGAGTGTCGAATCCGGCGAACTTATAGTTGAATCGAACGTCTCGACAGGACAAATCCAACGAGCCCAAGATTGCTAAAATTCGACATTAAGGCACTTAAATGTCCATCAAACGCCTTTAGATTCAAAAGAAACTCTCCGAACCGTCTGATCAAAGTGATTCATATTTCTACATTAATTGCAATCAAAACATTATAAATAAAGCCCCACCCAGCTCAAGAAGAGGAGAAGCTTGAGCTTTGAGAGAACTTTAAGCATTGAGGAGTTGAAGTCCAACACCATCCCTGCCATCCACGATTGTCGTCGACCACCGCCGACCGCCGTCGGCGACCGCCAGCCTCCGCTGACTGTCGTCAACAACCGCCGACCGTCGTTGACCGTTGTTGACACATGTCGATCGCCTTCTACCACTGACGACCGCCGTCGAGCATTACTGTCATCGTTAACACCACCGACCATCGTTGACCACCGCCAACCTCCGTCAATCACCACTAATTGTCGTCGATCATCGTCGACCACCGTCAACCAGACGCCGTCAGTCGACGTTGTAACTTGGAAAATCTATTAACTATTTTCCGTCTGTGAGACGGGAGGTCTCTATAATCATCAGCCTAGAGTGGAGTTTTACAATTGGGCCAGGTCCCGTGGATTTTTTCCTTTACAGGTTTTTCCACGTAAAAACTTCTAGTGTCATTACTGGTTGTTTCCTTTCACTTGAGCGTGTGTTGAAATCTAGTGCAGCGCTAAGATGATAATTTGTTACTCTACCGCTGTGAATTTTCTAGCACGCATCAATTTCCATCTACAAGCAACCAAATGAGCCACCTCAGATAGATCGACTGGCAAAAATTGCGCTCAAAGCAATGCCTCTGCCCACCGCCTTTTAGCTCTAATGGTTCAAGCACGTGGAACATTTTGATAGCTTTTACATGCACATAGAGGTTTACCAAAATAATAATAATAATAATACAAATACAAATACGATTCCAGACATCATGAGCAGAATACTTTAGAAATTAAGCAAATGATCTGCTAAGAAGGTACCTCGGATGGTGCAGCAAGCATCTCTTCAGCTTGAGCTAGCTTCTTTTCAGCTTCAACTAGCTTGTTTTCGGCTTCAGCTAGAGTCAGCTCACGCTCATATAACCTCTTCTCCAGCTGCAGTTTATCTTTGTGTTGTCTTTCCACTTCAGATGTAAGATTATCTATCTGGCACTGAAGCTTTCTGTATTGGTTCTCAGAATCATATTCTTCTTTTAATTTTACTACGTTCGATACCTTCATTGCCTACAGAGAAACATTTCTAGGAAAAAGAGGTGACAATCTTCATTTTCTACATCAAAAATGGACAAAGGACGTTTCCATAAATATTGCTCTATCTTGTGTATATTCATACATTAATTCATACAAATAAATTCCACAGTAGTTATTACGAAATAGAGCAGGAGACTGTTTTGACTGAACCTACTACCATGTGCTAAAATTAAGTTATATATGGGAAAATTGAAGCTGAAATTGCAGCGATAACTGGCACTCCAATCTTATAACGTATTTCCAATCGTCAAAGATTGAAAAACGCATCAAGCAAACTTGAATGTTTAAGATAACTTAAAAGAAACGAAGAAGGAAAACCCATTGGGTAATTGAGGAATCAAATAATGACATTGTTGACATGATATAGAAGGAATCTTATCAGTGATAATAGCTAACTTCATTTTTAATGTTTAAATGTTCTAAATTTAAACACAAAAATGGAGGATAATTCACTAACCAATGGCAGCTTTTGGGATGTGTATCCTACTTCCTCTTATGTTTCTATGCAGTGCTCATTATTGTTGACCTCGTTTTTGTCGAGGTTTAGTTTTCCTCCTAGGATTTAGGGTTTTAGCTTTAGGAGCTTCCCCGACGAGCTTAGATTCCTAGCACTGGGCCCACCTCGCTTTAGAATGATCGAAACCACTTCGACACTCTTTGGAGTCCCGACGGAGTTCCCGACCTCTACCTACAAGCAGTAGGTTGGAATTAGCGTGTAGACTCCAAATCGAGTTCCTATAGTGACCACCGGACCTTAGGATAGCCTCGTGCACATTTTCTCGCACTACCGAGCACAAATTCCTCGAGCCACGCCTCGACGTCTTCAAATTATTCTCGACGGATCAAGGTCGAAGTCGAATGCCGTAACGAGCGACATCAAAGCCGACTTCAGCCGAGATCGACCTGACGCACTTTCGACTCGACCGGTGACGAGGTTCTCCGAACGGCCTCGGATCGCGAAACGGACCGCGCCGTTGCGTCCGGAACGTCGAACTTGCGTAGAAAAGACGTATAACTTGTCGTGTTTGGAGCGCGGACCCGCGACGTAAAATTTACCGATTTTTATTAAATAAATTCTATCTTTCCTATTTTAACCCCTATTTTAAACCCTAAACCTTTTTTTTTCTCACCCGGGGCTCGCCTTTCTCTTTTCCTCTCGAGCCCGAGCCTTCTCTCTGGTTCCCGCGCGAGCTTCGACGATGGTCCCGTACGCTCGCCACTTCCCCCGGCATCCCGCCCGTAGCGTGCCTCTTCGGCCTTCCCCGCCGCCACTCTCGCCCCTCGTCGCCTCTTTTCAGCCGACTTTGTCGCCACTCTCTCCCTCTCCCCTTTCTTCGTCGAGCCTCCTGCAAGTGGTTCGGTTCTCTTCTCGGCCATTCTCTCGAGGCCCGCCATAAAAGCCTCTCTCGGATTGTGGCTTAGTGGTCGCTCTGTTTTGCGTTAGCCGGTATCGTGTGCCGTCATCGCCTCGCTTCTCCCCCTCCCTCTTCTTTTTCTCTCGCTACTCGCGTGTCTCCCCGAGTTGAGCTGCTCGGCCTCGAGCTCGGGCCGTGCCGTCGGGTTCCCGTTGTTGAGCCGTAGTGGGGCTCGCTTAATTTCTCACCGAGGTATGGGCCCTTTCGATTTTAGCTTTTATATTCGAGATTACCTATGTGTCGCTCTCCTGAGTGGTGGACATGGTTTTCATGGTAAAAATGACATACTTTCGCTCTTTCTCTTCTTTATTCATGCGGGCTCGATGTGAAAATATGGAATGGTTTATTTAAATTTATATGCATGTGAGCTTCGTTTTGCTCCTTTTAATCCTTCTTTATCAAAAGCATATGGGGGGGGGGGAACTTCAGTGCCGATTCAAGCAAGTTTTATATTTATTTTCATTCGAAATATGTCAAGTTCTACATCGGGATATGTTGGAGATATAAAAACGCTTTGTAGCTTCATGTTCAAATTTATGTCTAAGTCTCATTTCGTCTCATTGAAGCTTCGATTGAAGTGTTTTATTTTCATTTCGGAGAAGTTTGTGAGCCGTTTCGCTCGGTTTTGTTTTCTGCTTTTAACCTTTCCCCCATCGTCGCCTCTCGATTTTGCCCTCGTGGCTGGATCGTTTTCCCCGTTTCGCGGTTTTCCTCGATTTCGAATGATGCGAGCTCCTAGTTTGGCTCATGGTGAGCTCGGTTAAGAGCATCTTTTATTTCATGCTAAAGGGAGCTTCGAGGGGTCGTTGGGGATTTTTGTTTCTCGCTTCGCTCCCGCAATTTCTTGATCTTACCTCCCATATGGAAGGGTCGATTTGCTTTATCTTGCGATTTTCTCGGATCTTAAATTTGCTTTCGAGCCTACTTTGCTCGGTTATGGTCAAACCTCGTTATAATCTTGATTTTAAACTTGATTTAAGATTTGGTTTCAGCCTTATACGTGCCAAGCCTTTCTCTCGTTAGCCCCGCGGTTTTCTCGATTTTCGTGGTTGTTTCGCTCGCTCGTCCTCGGTTTCGGGTCTGGCTTCGTGGCTTGCCGTAGCTCCTGGATTTGAAGCCCGCCTGACCGTAGGTTCAGTCGGATTGTGGGGGTTTTCCTGCAGTGCTTGAAAGGGGCTTCGTAGTGGCTCGCCGCCGCACCTTGTTTGGAGCCCTCGAGGGCCTCGGGCTCGGCTTCGATGTCGAGCCGGGGGTTACGTGGAGCGGCTTGTTTGAGGAAGCTTCGGCCGCGAGCCTCATTTATTTTTTTTTTTTTACTATTAAAGCTTCGTCGCGAGCCTCTTTATGGAAGTTTGGAGTAGAGGTGAGGACTTCATCTCTTGTTGCTCCCTTTGTTGTGATTGCGGCCGTTGGCCTCTTCGCTTTTGTCTCTGCCGAGAGCCTTAATGGGTGCAGTGCTTCTCCTTTCTTACTCCTTTGTTACACTTGCACATGGATTTGGCGAGAGGGGTGTGAGATTGCCCTCCATTTGCTTCACTTAAGATTTTTGAAGGTTGATATCAAAGTTCGATGAATGAGCATGAGTTATGGCAATTACGTGATAAATCGATGTCGGACCGATGTGCCTTTGTTTCAGCATTGTTCGTAGCTCCGAAATTAGAATATGAAATGAAAATCGGAAAGAAAAGTAAAAAAGGGAAAAAAGAAAGAAAAGTGAAAGGGTTAAGTTTTGGAGATTTAGTGATAAGACTCCTGGCTTATAGGTCCCGGGTCTCAGGACCCGAGCAAGGGTTTTCTCTGTCTCTTCTTTCGCTTATGATTCTTGCAGCTATTCTGGGAAAAGTGAGTGCGTTCCAGTGAGTCTAGTTCTTATCCTCTCCGAGAGTGTCGAGGCTGCCTTTAGCCCTTTTACTAGGACATGCGAGGTCTACTGGGAATCCAGTGCGACTTACGTGTTTTCTCGATTATCGAAATCGACTCACTTCTTTCGAAATCGTGTTGTTGAACTCGCTTTCCGTCCTCCTTTCCTCGACCTCTCGTCCCTGGCTTTCACCTCGTTTCTTCGTCAGCACACACCTACACGGGACGCGTAGATGTGCATATATAACCTCCCGGGTTATATGCGGGCCATCGCCAGCGCCGTAAGTGGCGCGGATATCATGAGATCGCAAAACGAGAAAATTACGAGAGCCATGTAACGCGGCCGCCTCGACTCGAGACTCGTAGAGAGTAGAGCAGAATCACGGAACCGTTCGACCGTCCTCGGGTTTCTACTACCGATAACCTAACGTTCGTAGACCTAGCCCTATTGTGATAATCAACCCGTTGAATCGAAACGTTTTAAAACAAAAGATACATATGTTTCAAAAATACAAAATTACCTCCACTACTACATAACTTACTTACTCTACGGCTTTTACTTGCATGAAAACCAAAAATGAAATGTGCAAAATCTATAAAGGTCCACTGCTGGCTATTCGAGTAGGATTAGGATCGCCTTCCGTAGAAGTTGGCTTAGGAGATCAAGACTAAGTCCGGACATTAGCACAGCCTCCGAGTCCGAAACACCACCGTGCTTACTGGTCTTTCTTTCCAGAGCCTATGGCTTTCTTATGGTTCGCCATGAGTTTAGCGGGCCGTCTCGCGGGCTTCTCACGGTGCTTTTCGTAGCTTTCTACTGCTTTTTTTGTTTTCGTTTCGCGCTTTTCTCGAGTTTTCCACTGGACGTTTCTTTTCTTTCTTTCCCGACTTTCTTGTTTCTCTTCGCGATTTTCCTCGCTTTCTGACGTTTTCCTTCGTTTTTACCGTCGAGTTTTCGCACTTTACTTTCAGTACACACCGTAAGCACTCCTCGTTTAGCTGTGTATTGTTAATTTACTACTTACTACCTCCGCTCTTTTAAGATCGACAAGTCTGTCAGCATGAAATAAAAAATAATAATAATAAACAAGAACACATATATATGATGATAGGAAAGATACTACAGTATTCCTGCGATAGCTTTTACTTCCTTATCGTTATACTTCGTCGCATATTTTACTTTTCAGCACATACTCCC